>CM031385.1:15069369-15415320 GCA_018350135.1 Citrus trifoliata | reverse complement strand
CTTTTGCTTTACGCTTTTGTCAAAGTCATGCTTTATTAAAGCATCTTTGTCCCTTTGTAATAATTAAAGGTGTGTAATCATGTGTAATCATGTAACTTTACTTTTACTTTAAAGATAGGGGCCCTGTCCTATCTTTCTGAGATTCCTCCTCTATATAAGGAATTCTCATCTGCTTGTAACGAATAGAATGTAAACATATAGAAGTTTGCCAAGAAATAAACTCGTGTGTTTTTCTCGCATCATTGAACTTCTAAACTTCTCTCTCTCTGCAAATGAAGTCCTAAAGAAAAGAAAAGGAATAAGGGTTTTTAAATTTGTTCATGTTGACACTTAAGCAAGTATGCTCTGCACTTGCCTTTAGCAAGGATCCTGTGCATCAGAAAGCTTTCGCAGTTTTCTTATCTGGTTTGGTACCCTGTTTTGACTAACGAAAGTCTGTTTTGGGTTGTATAACCCGACAAGAAAATGAAAGTTTTCCTGAAAAGCGGTCTTCTTCTTCCAAAGACTCCAAACGAAGAAGTTGACAAAGCCACCCAGACTTCCCCCAGGTATACTTCACCGATAAAAGGGTCATTTTGCCAAAGATTGTCCAAACAAAAGAACCAAGTCCATTCGTCTTGTAGAACATCTTCAGGCTACTACAGACTACTCTCAATTTCAAAGGCAAAACTGTTCCCGGAAAGATGTTACGGTTAAAAGATTGGTTTTCCAAATATGATTTTTCAGTCAAGCATAAGCTTGGTAGAAACATCCTGATACGATGGAGGGGTTTCAGACAGATTGTAAAGTTTCAAGACATCTGTGAATGGTTTGAACATAGACTGGTTTTTGGCAATTAGGCATTGAACCCTCTGAGCGTTACAAGACTGCCTTTTGCATTCCCAATGCCCATTTCCAATGGACGGTCCTACCCTTTGGTCTCAAAACTGCCCCATCCATTTTCCAAAAATCCATGATCAGAATCTTTCAGCCTCTCCTGTCTAATGCATTAATTTATATTGATGATATTTTACTTTTTTCAGGATCACATGATGACCATCACCGACTGCTCAACCAGTTCTATGATATTGTGCAAAGTCATGGAATCATGCTATCTGCCAAGAAAAGCACCATTGCCACAGATACCATCGAATTTCTTGGTATGATCATCAAAGATGGCCACTACCAGCCAGGAAAGCACATTGCCCAAGAGTTGCTCCACTTTCCAGATCAGCAACTTTCCAAAAAGCAGGTCCAGCAATTTCTTGGAATTATCAATTACATCAGAGACTTTATCCCACATGTGGACCACTACACTCGCCACCTCTCGGCTTTATTGAAGAAAAAGCCTCCTGAGTGGAATGATGACCACACAAATGCTGTCACTACTCTCAAGAAGATTGCGCAAAATCCGCCTCCTTTAAAGTTGATTGCAGATGGAAAGCGCATACTACAGACAGACGCAAGTGATGAATCATGGGGTGCCATTCTCCTTGAAGAACTCAATGGAAAAGAACACTTTATCGCCTACGCTAGTGGACATTTTTCTGACACACAGCAGCACTACCAAAATCAGTGAATCCACCTACCCTCTTATAAGCCCTTATCACCTGTATAAACGACCCAACTCCCACAAACCTCTCGGACTGAACCATATGTTGATATTCCTTCTGATGTTGAAGAAGAGATGCCTGAATACAAGACTGCCTTTTGCATTCCCAATGCCCATTTCCAATGGACGGTCCTACCCTTTGGTCTTGTGGCAATGGTGCTTTTCTTGGCAGATAGCATGATTCCATGACTTTGCACAATATCATAGAACTGGTTGAGCAGTCGGTGTATCCTTCACGTTTCCAATTTGAAATGAGCTCTGAAGGAATTTCTAGTGTAACATATTGCTCAGCAGAGGTGGCTTTGAGAGCTGAAGCTCAAATGTGGACATCCGTGTTCATAATTCACAGGCCTTATTTCCAACACCCAGATACACAGTTCTTTTGGACACAGGATCAGGTATACGAATGGTTGATCGTATGCCATTACCTGAAGCTCAAATGTGGAAGTTGCTGATATGGAAAGTGGAGCAACTCTTGGGCAATGTGCTTTCCTGGCTGGTAGTGGCCATCTCATTCTGAGTTCACCCATCCAAATCCTTTGTGGAAAACTCAGTCTTTCTTTTTGAGAAAAGTAAACATGCTTTGTCGGCGAGGTAAGGGAAATTTGTCATCTTGCAAAAACATGTTTAAGGGCTGGTAGTCAATGACTAAGCGTTTCTTTCCTCGAACAATTTCAGAATGCTTTTCAACATAAAAGGCTTGGCAAGCCCATTGAGAAGTTGTGGGCTCAATTAATCCTTGGGCTAACAATTGAGAACATTCTTGTTGGGCTAGGAGTAAGTCAGATGGACTCATTCCTGGATGAGTGGCTTTGGTGGGATTAATGTCTTCATTAAGTTTGAAGGGTAACTTAACAAAGAAAGACTGATTTTTCCACAAAGGATTGGATGGGTGAACTCAGAATGAGACTCTGGACAGAAACTTAAAAGCTTGGTAGAAACATCCTGATATGATGGAGGGGTTTCAGACAGATTGTAAAGTTTCAAGACATCTGTGAATGGTTTGAACATAGACTTGACTCGAATTCCATGAGGAATGATTTGAAGGTGTTTGATCTGGTGAAGGATGTCAAATCCTAACAAAATATCTTTATTAGGAAGAGTTGAACCAATGACTTTGGTCCAAATGACACAATTAGGGAAAATCTGGATACCAATGGGCTTTTTGGTAACCAAAGAAGTGGTGAACAGGTTGCCATTAACAGCTTTGAAATATTCTTCGGATTGGGTCCAAGAATCTGGTGGGAGAATATGAGGGTTGATCATACTGCGCTGTGCACCAGTATCGATAAGACCAATTGCTGGAATGGGCCTTTGGAATTTTGAAGGCAGGATTTGGACTTTGATGGAGGGTATAGGAACCGTAGTGTCAAGGGACAAGAGCTGTTGGTGGAAAATGACTTGGGACTGATCACTGTCGGAATCATCAGAAGATTGTTGGAGTGCGAACACTGTTTCATCATTGGGTTCATCTTGTTCAGAGAAATAATATTCCAGTTCATCTTGTTGTGGAGAGTAGTCTGTAGTAGCCTGAAGATGTTCTACAAGACGAATGGACTTGGTTCTTTTGTTTGGACAATCTTTGGCAAAATGACCCTTTTTTCGGCAGATAAAACATCTGCTGGATTTTCTTCGTTTGGAGTCTTTGGAAGAAGAAGACCGCTTTCGGAAGAATCTGTAAGGTTTTCTAGATCTGCGGGGTCTAAATGAAAATTCTGGAGATTTGAACTTTCGAAAATGCCTTTTCTTTTTGGGACTGCAATCACAATCCTTCTTCTGTTTGCATTTGATTTGCAAATAAGGCTTTTTGCAGGCACTTCTGAATGGTTCTTTGTCTTTCAACAAGTCTTTGAAGAACTGTTTCTGTTCACAGAGCTTGTCAAGACAAGTTTTGGCGAGTTGGAAAATTTTGCCAAGAGATATATTGTCAATGACAAGATTGGAGGCGGTGAGCTGCCTCTGGATGTCTGGTTGGAGTTCTTCTGGAAGGGAGGCCAGGAAGACATGCTTTAGGGTAGGCTCGTTGAATCCATTAAGCTTATAGAATAACAGGGACATGCGCTTGTAATGGAAATCAAGATCCTTAGCATCAAGGGAGCAACATTTCATGCTAAGATAGTCTCGGCGTGCAGCTTCAAAGGCTGCAGCTGGGTCTCCTAAAAACTGATCATGAAGAATGGCAAGAGCACTGGAGACTTCTGGTAATTGAACAAACTGCAATTGTCTGTATTGACCAAGAGAGTCAAACCAATCTCTTAGAGCACCCGTAAAACGAGTAGCAAATTCTCTAAGGACTGATTCAGTAGTGGCTCCTGATCTGAGCATTTGGAGATCAATCCAGGCAGACATTCATTAAGACGATCACGCCATTTATAGGATGGAATATCATCAAAGGTAAACCAGGGACCATTTGATGACTTTTGACTGGATGAAGTAGTTTGGGCCGGAGGAGGCTGGTTGGTGGCAGAAGATTCAGGCATCTCTTCTTCAACATCAGAAGGAATATCAACATATGGTTCAGTCCGAGAGGTTTGTGGGTCTGGTTGAGCCATCAGGATTCTGGTGATATCAGCATAAGATTTTTCAGAGTCACTAGTGGATGCTGAAGATTCTGTTTCAGTCTCAGTATGGCTATCTGAAACGGCTAGATTTGAATCAGAAGTTTGGTCATCAGTGGAAGATGGGTGGTCAATGGTATGGGCACTGAATTGGTGCATAGGTTCTTTATCCTTGGATTTAGTAGAAGGTTGGGATTTGGATGGTTCAGGAGGTGATGGTGATGCTGGTGTATAGCCTGGTGATTGTTGGTCAGGGATAATAGTGGAGGAAGGATTGATTGTGACGGGTCGTGGTTGAGGTTTAGGCTTTGGTTTAGGTTTAGGTGGTGGTGGTAATGGGTGATCTCGGAAAAGGGTATGAGTCATACCAAACAGCTTAGAAGGCTCATACTGTCGGATAGGAGAAAGCATTGAAGCAAATGGATGGTAAGTTGGACCAATCGAAGGGATAGGAGGCGAGGAAGTAAAAAGGGAAGGTTTTTGTTTGTCAGATTCAATTTGAGCAAGCTCAGCTTTTAATCGTCTGATCTCCCTTTCTTTTTGATCAAATTCTGGGCCATGGTAACGTTGGGCAAGCATAGTTCGCAACTCAGAATCAAGTTGAACAATTCTGGACTGGAGGTTTTGGTGGATCTGCTGCAGTTGTGCAGAGATGGAGTCAACCTTCGTTTCAAGGTGTTCAGTTCGTAAACTGATTTTTTCAACTTTGGAATTTATGTTCAACAAAGTATCATTCTGGGCTCTGGCATTTTGGGTTTGCCAGTTGAGGACTGATTCAAAAGGTTTAGGTGGTTCAAGGTGACCTGATGAAGTGATGGGTGATGGAACAAAAGGTTTAGACACAACATTGCGTTGTGAATCAGTGTGGGTGTCTAAAGGAGGAAAAGAGGAAGAATAATCTGAGGAAGCAGATGAAAACATCATACAACTCAGAGGTGGAGATGGATCTGGAACAGGTGAGGAGATTGTAGAGGTGCAACGTTTTGCAAGCCATTGGAGTTCCTTTTTATAGAGAGGTAAAGGAGCTGATGGAGGAGGAGGGTCTTGTGGTGGTTTAGGAGGACTGTGGTGACACGAGGCATGGGATTTTTTCTTAGGTTTCTTTTTCTTTTTGGTTACATAATCATCATCCTCTTCCCAATCATCCCAGCAGGGACAATCTGGGTCACAGTGGCCGGAACCAGGGACATCCCAAAGGAAATGTCCATTTTGTTTGGCTGGATAAACAGGGAAACCGTCGGAATTGAACCCTGTAATAGGCAAATCTTCTTGAGCTGTCTGAACAGCTGTGATCATGGAGGAATAAGTGAAAGAGAGCCGAGGAGGCTCTTGAGGAGCACTGGGAGGTGGTTTAAAGGTCATTCTGACCGTGCCATCTGGTCGCCTTTCAAACATACTTTCAGATGTCTGAACTGGGGCTGTATTGTTATGGAACTGCTCATAGTTTGAGATCCATTCAAGAGGCATAAGCTTAAGGAGTTCATGGCGAGGAATTTGCCTGGGGATCTGAATGATGGTTGGAATTTGGTCAGATTCAGCTAACACCATGAGAGTGTCAGAGTGGTGTTCTGGAGTGGGTAGGTCTAAGGCATGATTCTGAAGCCGATAGACCAGTTGATGGTGTAGGGTGGCTATTTTAGCAGTGGAGATTTGTTCAGCACCTTGGATCTGGACTTGAACTTTCAGGGTTGTAGGTAGATTAGGATCTTGAAGAGAAAGGTTGAAGTTGGGATAAAAGGTGAGTAAGACACTGCCAGCATGGAGGGTGGTGAGGACAGTACCGATAACGGCATCTTGGAACTGTTTGAACCGAGTGTCCAAGAGAGCAACACGAGCGGTAACAGGTAAACCTTTGCGCCCATGTAGGGTAAGGATGAGGCGGATGCCGCCTAGATGAAGATGGGTGTATCCTTCACGTTTCCAATTTGAAATGAGCTCTGAAGGAATTTCTAGTGTAACATATTGCTCAGCAGAGGTGGCTTTGAGAGCACACTGATCCAGACGAGAAGACTGGATATATTCTTTAGGGTGAGGCCGTTTTGTAGAGATAAGTGTACGGATGCTGCGGGTAAAGGAGTTGGGTCGTTTATACAGGTGATAAGGGCTTATAAGAGGGTAGGTGGATTCACTGATTTGAGCGGATTCGGGAATATAGGAGTATTCAACAAGGTTTTCTATTTATTAGCAGTATGGGAAGTGCAAGATTTAGGTAAGGAAAGCGTAGAAGAAAGAGTAACAGGAGTTGATGAGGTAGAAGCCATGAGGGATGAGTTCTCTCTGCGCCTGAAGACTAAAGATCAAAACAGGAATAAAGACTTAAATTATACCACTTTGAGGAATTTGAAAAGGGTTTAGGCTCTGATACCAATATAGAGAATCATGAAAACTTTCATTTTCTTGTCGGGTTATACAACCCAAAACAGACTTTCGTTAGTCAAAACAGGGTACCAAACCAGATAAGAAAACTGCGAAAGCTTTCTGATGCACAGGATCCTTGCTAAAGGCAAGTGCAGAGCATACTTGCTTAAGTGTCAAAATGAACAAATTTAAAAACCCTTATTCCTTTTCTTTTCTTTAGGACTTCATTTGCAGAGAGAGAGAAGTTTAGAAGTTCATGATGCGAGAAAAACACACGAGTTTATTTCTTGGCAAACTTCTATATGTTACATTCTATTCGTTACAAGCAGATGAGAATTCCTTATATAGAGGAGGAATCTCAGAAAGATAGGACAGGGCCCCTATCTTTAAAGTAAAAGTAAAGTTACATGATTACACATGATTACACACCTTTAATTATTACAAAGGGACAAAGATGCTTTAATAAAGCATGACTTTGACAAAAGCTTAAAGCAAAAGCAAAAGTAAAAGCAAAAGCAACCATGATTACAACAAGACAAAACGAGACATAATGATAACAAGAAGACAAATCACAAGAAGACAAATAACTTTTATGGAGAGTGGAGGTTCATGTAGTCATCTTCGGAGGAGCTTTCCGTTGCATCGGGATCTGTATCTCCGGAATGGTGCGGTTTGCGGAAAAAGTTGCTTGGAAGCTTCGGGCGTTTAGGATGTTGACAGGAGGGACCACGGCATGGTGGATTAGGGCAATGTTCAGCTCGTGGAGTACACTGTGAAGTATACCTGGGGGAAGTCTGGGTGGCTTTGTCAACTTTAGAAGACCGAGGTGATTTTTTGGAAGGTCGGGTTGATGGTCCTGGGTCGGAGGATCCAGGTTCATCCATTGTTGGTTGAGGGAACTGATGAAGGTGTTGGCTAAGAGGAAGAAATTCTTCCCAAGGGTCCTGAGAGTCCTGGAAGAGAAAGTCAGTGTAGTCTGGCCTTTCTTCTTTGATAAGGATTCCTGTGGATGGTGGCTTGGATCTGGTTGATGGAGTAGGGATCATGATGAGGTCATGTTGTGGGCCTAAGGATGTGTGAACGATATCCTTATGTGGCGGAGTTTGGTGGTTTAACTGATGGAGGTAGTTATGTAAGGTAGGCTGAATCTCAGTTTCAATGATGGATGGGTGTGGTGCAGTAAACCATTCGTATACCTGATCCTGTGTCCAAAAGAACTGTGTATCTGGGTGTTGGAAATAAGGCCTGTGAATTATGAACACGGATGTCCACATTTGAGCTTCAGGTAATGGCATACGATCAAGGTTGTAGATCTCTGACAAGTGTTGGAGCTTGTGTCTCCACCATGGAATTGGTGAAAACCATTCAAGTAATGTCCAGATGAGAGAGGTAGCTTTGGCAGGATTAAGAAGATGAGACAAAGTGGGGGCTATGGGAAGCACGAGCTTGGTGGCATAGAGAGTAGTTAGGCACCAGAGGTACCATAACTCGTCTTCAGTGATTTCTCTGGATGGGTCAAGGGTTAAACCTGTAAGAAACAGATTTTCAGGATGGAAAGTAGAAAATGGAAATGAGTCAGCCATAAGGTAAGCTTTCATGAAGAAACGAAAAACAGCTTTTCGTGCAAACTCTTGGATGGCGAAAACAGAGGAGAATGTTTTATTCAAGGGAAAGGGTTTTTTGGTAAGAGCTTCAGGAGGTAAGGATGTAGCCATGGCAATGATAGGAAAATGGTATGTGGTGGAAAACAGAATGGGAGGTGTCTCTGGTTTTGAGAGTCTAGATAGCAAATCAGGGATAAGGTTCTGAGATCCCTTTATATGCTTGACTGAAAAATCATATTTGGAAAACCAATCTTTTAACCGAAGTAACATCTTTTCGGGAACAGTTTTGCCTTTGAAATTGAGAATATTGGGGAAGGCTGAGCTGTCCATTCGGATGAGGAAGTGGTGGCCAATGAGATGGTACTCGAACTTTTTGATGCCATGCTTTACCGCTAAGATCCCAGGCAAATTCCTCGCCATGAACTCCTTAAGCTTATGCCTCTTGAATGGATCTCAAACTATGAGCAGTTCCATAACAATACAGCCCCAGAATCCTGATGGCTCAACCAGACCCACAAACCTCTCGGACTGAACCAAGATTGCGCAAAATCCGCCTCCTTTAAAGTTGATTGCAGATGGAAAGCGCATACTACAGACAGACGCAAGTGATGAATCATGGGGTGCCATTCTCCTGACACAATTAGGGAAAATCTGGATAAAACAATATGAAGCTGTTTAAAACTGGCAAACCAAAAATGCCAGTGCTCAAAATCATACTCTTCAACAACTCGGTAAGAAAATCGACCGTGTTGCCAATCAAGTCTCCCAGACTGAAACTAAAATGGATTCAATAAGCAATCGTCTTGATCAGATGTACATACATCTCCAAGACCATATCTTTGAGCTAGATGCCGATCTCAGACGAATGATCAACAATCATATCTGGGGTCCAGAGTTTAATAAAAAAGAAGCTAAGATCAGAAAACTCAAAGCTAAATTGTCCAAGATTGATGCTGAAAAGACCCGACCTTCCCTTTTTACTCAACCACAACCCACACCAGTATCTCTTCCAATCTTTGACACCTATGCACCATCCCCACCTTCAACCAACTCCTCAACCATCTTCACCCAAGAAATCAAGATCTAAAGTCAAAATCTCCGAACCACGTCCAAAGGCCACTTCCTCCTCCTCTACCTCTACAATCCCTCTAGAAGAATCACCACAAGACATTCCCGAGCCTCTTAAAAAAGATAAAGGCCCAATGGACCAGTATCATTATCATACTGTCCAGACCCAATCTTTCGATTCATCTGACTCTTTTAAGCCTGAAACAAATAACTCATCTTCGTCCTCATCCTATGACTCATCAAAAGCCTCCTCTGACTCTGAGTTTGAATATGTTGACATTGCCGGCATATTAATGGCCATTGAAACTGCAGAGCCAAGTGCCTCTACCTCAACACCTATTGTTGATGACAATCCTTCTGACCAAGCTTCTCAAACAGACCCAGTACCTCCACCAGTTCATGAACACTCAACAAAACCATCTTCAGCATCTTGGTTTACATTTGATGACATTCCCCGTCACAAATGAGCTGCTAGACTTTAAGAATTTGTTGCTTGGATTGATCTCCAGGGTACCAAGCCTAATGCTCAACCTCAAGCCGTTCTTCATGAATTTATGGCCCGCTCCACGGGTTCTTTACGAGACTGGCTAGAAAGCTTAGGGGAATACAGACAACTCCAATTCATGGAATCCCCGGTTGGTACAGCCCTCAATATTATTCATGAGCAATTCATCGGTGAAAAAACTACTTCCACTGAAGCAGACAGAAAAGAATACCATCAGATGAAATGTTGTTCTCTTAAAAGACATCTTCTGGATGCTCATTACAAAAGAATGTGTATTCTGTTCTATAAGCTAAATGGGTTCAATGAGCCATCTCTTAAACATGTCTTCATCGCCTCTCTTCCTACTGAGTTACAACCTGATCTTCAAAGAACACTCATAGCCACCAATTTTAGCATAGCTGATATCTCTCTGGGAAAGATTTTTCAAATGGCCATGCTATCTCTTGATAAGATCTGTGAACAAAAAGAATTCTTCAAAGATCTCATGGAAGACAAGAAACCATTCTCTGAAGCTTGTAAAAAACCTCATCTCAAGATGGAGTGTAAAGATGAAAAGAAGTGTGTTTGTTCGACTAAAAAGAAAAAACATTTTCAGAAACACTTCCACAGAAAATCATCCTCCAAAAAACCTTTTCGGAATTTCAAAAAGAAAGATGTCTCTCAGTTCCGAAAGAAAAAATCCAACCGTTGTTTCATCTGCAGGAAACACGGTCACTTTGCCCGAACTTGTCCTGACAAATCAGCCAAAGTTGTTCGACTTATCCAACATCTTCAGCATTCTTCTATGTTATCTGAGAATGAGGATGTCGAATCAAATTTTTCAGAACAGTCAGCACAAGATGATCAAACTGCCTTTCTTATTGTAGAATCTTGCGACTCTTCAGATTTTGAAGATATTTCAGTCATCTCTACTGTCTAGACTATTAACCATGTTTCTACTATTCCTAGACCTTCTCTCAAGATGTCCGTCCTTCCTTCCAAATTCCATAAACCTGTTCTTATTATCGGGTTTAGTGACACTGGTGCAGATACCAGTATGATTGATCATTCTGTTCTTCCCTCAGACTGTTGGGAACGCCATTCCAAGCTCTTCAGAGCAGTTAATGGCGAAACTTTTGAAACTATTCTGAATTGCATAATTTGGAAAAAGATTGTAGCTTCCAAACTCCCCAATAAAGATTTGCTTATAGGTTTTGGTATTCTTCATCTGGTTAAAAACCTATTTCTCACTAGTTTTGGAGTTTGCTACAAACAGATGTTCTTACCCTCTCTGACTCATCATCTCCATACAGTCAGATCTCACAAAAGTTCTTAGAGTTCTGTCTAGAAAACCATTCACAGTTCCATCATCCTTCACCTTTTTGGAAAAATGAACAATTTTTCATTCACCTTCCTTTTAAACTCAATGAAGACATAAACCCCACAAAAGCTTCACACCCGGGTATGTCTCCTTCAGATCTCTTGCTTGCTAAGCAAGAATGTTACTTCAACAAGGTCTTATTGAGTCTATTGATTCAGATTGGGCTTGTCAAGCCTTTTATGTTGAAAAATGATCTGAATTAGTTCGTGGAAAAAAGAGATTAGTGATTGATTACCAGCCACTCAATTCTTTTCTTAAAGATGATAAGTTTCCCCTTCCAAAAATCCAGACCCAGTTTGTCCATCTTCAAGGGGCTCGTATCTTCTCTAAGTTTGAGTTAAAGGCTGGTTTTTGGCAACTTGGTATTTCACCAGTTGACCGTCACAAAACTACCTTCTGCATCCCTGATGCCCATTACCAATGGACTGTTATGCCTTTTGGTCTTAAAGTCGCCCCCTCCTTATTCCAAAAAGCCATGACAAAATCTTTAGTCCTATTCTCCATCATGCATTGGTCTACATTGACGACATCTTGTTATTTTCCTCTGACCATGAGAGCCACCAGAAGCTCCTTTTAGATTTATTTCACATTGTGCAGGCACATGGCATCATGCTTTTCGAAAAGAAAACCAGCATAGGAAAGGAATCAATTGACTTTCTTGGCATGGAGATTAAAGACGGCCAGTATCAGCCTGGTCCACATATTGCAGTGGAATTATTGAAGTTTCTGGACACACATCTCAACAAAAAGCAAATACAATAATTCCTCGGGATTGTTAATTATGTCCGTAATTTTATCCCAAAAGTTGCAATCCACACCAGCCAGCTATCACGTATGGTAAAAAAACAGTGCCCTCCATGGGGCCCTGCTCAGACAGAAGCTGTCAAGCAGCTAAAGGTGACAGCACAATCACCTGCTCCACTCCGAATTCCCACAAGTGGACAACGCATCCTCCAAACTGATGCCAGCGATGATTATTGGAGTGCCATTCTCCTCGAAGACATCAATGGCGTGCGTCATTTCTATGCACATGCAAGTGGACAGTTCAAAGACTCTGAAAAGAACTACCATGTGATCTACAATGAGATTTTGGCAGTCAAATATGGAATTAAGAAATTTGAATTCCATCTCATCAGCCACAAATTCCTTATCAACATGGATAATTCTTTTTTTCCCAGAATCTTTGACTTCAAGAAAAAATTGGTACCTGACAAGCAATTACTCAGTCTCAAAACCTGGTTTGCTAAATATGATTTCATTGTTCAGCACATAAAAGGCAACCAAAACCTTATTCCAAACTTCCTCACCCGTCCAGCTATAAAAAAACCCGCACTCATCTCCTCGATTCAAACCATTCCAGTTTAAAAGGAAGGTGAATGAAAAATTGTTCATTTTTCCAAAGAGGGGAAGGATGATGGAACATGGAATGGTTTTCTGGACAGAACTCTAAGAACTTTTGTGATATCTGACTGTATGGAGATGATGTTTCAGAAAGTACATACAGACGCATTGTAACTATATAAGGCAAGAACATCTGTTTGTAGTGAACTCCAGAACTAGTGAGGAATAGGTTTTTAACCAGATGAAGAATATCAAAACCTATAAGCAAATCTTTATCGGGGAGTTTGGAAGCTACAATCTTTTTTCCAAATTATGCAATTCGAAAAGAATTGAATACCAATGGGTTTTTTGGTAATCAAGGTAGTTTAAAAAATTTCGCCATTGACTGCTCTGAAAAGCTTGGAATGACGTTCCCAACAGTATGAGGGAAGAACAGAAGAATCAATCATACTGGTGTCTGCACCAGTGTCAATAAACCCAATAACAGGAACAGGTTTATGAAATTTAGAAGGAAGGATGGACATCTTGAGAGAAGGTCTAGGAATAGTGGAAACATGGTTAACAGTTTGGACTGTAGAGATGATTGACATATCTTCAGAATCTAAAGATTCGCAAGATTCTGCGATAAGAAAGGCAGTTTGATCATCTTGTGTCTACTGTTCCGAAAAATTTGATTCGACATCCTCATTCTCAGATAACAGAGAAGAATGCTGAAGATGTTGGATAAGTCGAACAGCTTTGGCTGATTTGTGAGGACAAGTTGGGGCAAAGTGACTGCGTTTCTTATAGATGAAACAACGGTTGGATTTTTACTTTCGGAACTGAGAAGCATCATTCTTTTTGAAATACCGGAAAGGTTTTTTAGAGGATGATTTTCGGTGGAAGTGTTTCTGAAAATGTTTTTTTTTTAGTCGAACAAACATACTTCTTTTCATCTTTACACTCCATCTTGAGATGAGGTTTTTTACAAGCTTCAGAGGTTTTTTAATCTTTCTCTATGGTTGTGTATGAAGAGAAAGTTTCTAATGTTGTCTCTTTTGATATCCGGCCCTAAATAACCTGGAAATGATCTAGATGTATACTTAGCACCTTTGATTGAGGACTTGAAAACTCTATGGGAGGTAGGGGTTGATGTTTATGATGCATATAGAAAAGAAATCTTCAATTTACAGGCTGTGTTGATGTGGAGAATCAGTGACTTTCCAGCTTAAGGAAACCTTTCCGAGTGTACTATTAAGGGCTACTTTGCTTGCCAAATTTATGGGATTGACACTTGAGCATGTTGGCTGCCCTATAGTTGAAAATGTCATATATGGACCATCACCCATTTCGAAAACTCAAAAAGGTTTTCAATGGGAAGCAAGAGTTGAATGACCCTCCTAAAACTTTGTCTAGTAAGGAAATCTTTAACATGGTGGAAGATATTAACACTAAGTTTTGGAAAAAGAAGGGCGGAAAGCGAAAACGTGATGATGGTGGTGGTGGTGGTGATGAGAACATTTGTACAAGAAAAGGTCAATCTTTGTTGACTTAGAATGTTGGAAGCATTTATTAGTTCGCCATCAAATAGATGTGATGGACATTGAAAAAAATGTGTGTGAGAAAATATATGGCACACTACTTCATCAATCGGGCAAGACAAAGGATAGGATTAATACTAGAAAAGATCTTGAGTATCTTGAGATAAGGGGAAAACTAGTTCCTAATGAAATAAAAAAAAAAAAGACAAAGTCCTACCTCCAACTCCATACACTTTGAGAAAAAAAAAAAGTTTGTGAAACCTTGCAAAGTGTGAAAGTTACTGATGACTATTTTTCTAATGTCCAAACACTTGTGTCAATAGATGATTGTCGGCTTCAAGGCCTTAAGTCCCATGACCGTCACACTTTAATGCAACAACTGCTTTCATTAGCTATTCGAAATTGTTTGCCTATAAATGTCAGAAGGGCCATAATCAGGTTGTGCTTCTTATTTAATTCATTGTTCTCTAAAGTGATAGACCCTAATACTCATGACCAATTACAAGAGGAACTTGTAATCACTTTATGCTTATTGTAGCAGTACTTCCTACTGATGAGAACCATCAAGACAATACCATTAAAGCTTCAAGTTATCCTTTGCACATTTATGGAGGTCCAATTACAAGAGCTGGATAAAAAAAGATTCAAGCTGCTTTAAATGGATTAATTAAGAAAATATGGATTGAAAATGCAATTCAAGATGCAAGACTTGATGAATTGGGCTTGGAGAGGAAACAAAGCGTTGTGGGCATTATTCAAGTTGTTGGGCACACTTTGGGTTAAATGCCAAAAAAGGGTAATTTCAGAATAAAACTGGTATTGATTGAGCTGGAACTAATGTGCAAGCTATATACCATTGGAAAGATAATTAAGTTAAATTTCCAATGCAATTTACAGAGCTGGATTTTTAGTTCTCTAGAAAGTGTTATGACTAATTTCTTACAGCTCATTCGGACTTGGGAATTCCAACCACTCTTTTGTTTATACAACTTCATTTATTTGTTTTGTTTCAAGTTTGTCAACGTGTTAGGTAAGTCTACCATCAATGATGGTGGGCTAACATTAAGTTTGTCAACGACTAGCATTAAGTTTGTCAATGACTAGCATTAATAATGGTGGGTTGGTGAAGACTTTTGAAGCATCCTTTGAAAAACCTATGGTTGGAGGGTTGTTCCAATGTTTCAATTTTGTATTTTTAGGATCTTGGGTTTCTATTAGCCTATTTAAACTGAACAACCTTGCTATGTAAGACAATTAGAGATGAATGTTATTTTTAATTTGAAAGATCATTCTTTCTTTGGTTCTTTTGAGAACTAGTAAACTTACCATGATTTTGCATTCCTGTGGTGTTCCAAAATAGACTTATGACACACCTTCTTATTTAAATCTTGATTGTGGTGTCAATTCGGTATCCTTCTCTATTTTTTTTTGTTTCGCTTAAATCTATTTAGAACTTTCTTGGGAAGTTGAAACTTCAAATTAAGTGTGCGTTTTCAAAGTTTCATTGTAAGATTCACATCATTTGGTATCAACTTGGGCTGGGCCTAACTCAGCCCCAAAAGAGCTCTCAAAGGGTGAGGACTGCCCAGCGCTTATAAGCGACCAGGAGCTTTGGCTTGCCAGCGATGTGGGATAAGAGCTTATCATTCACTCTACCCTCGCCCTCGGGCCTTGGCTCTGATACCAACTTGGGCTGGGCCTAACTCAGCCCCAAAAGAGCTCTCAAAGGGTGAGGACTGCCCAGCGCTTATAAGCGACCAGGAGCTTTGGCTTGCCAGCGATGTGGGATAAGAGCTTATCATTCACTCTCCAACTTGGGCTGGGCCTAACTCAGCCCCAAAAGAGCTCTCAAAGGGTGAGGACTGCCCAGCGCTTATAAGCGACCAGGAGCTTTGGCTTGCCAACGATGTGGGATAAGAGCTTATCATTCACTCTACCCTCGCCCTCGGGCCTTGGCTCTGATACCAACTTGGGCTGGGCCTAACTCAGCCCCAAAAGAGCTCTCAAAGGGTGAGGACTGCCCAGCGCTTATAAGCGACCAGGAGCTTTGGCTTGCCAGCGATGTGGGATAAGAGCTTATCATTCACTCTCCGAAATCCATTTTTGAAAACCATTTTCCACGATACCACCCAAAAACCTTTAAAGAGGGTGAACGTTGTGAGAAAATATTTTCATTTTTAGAAAACTCGGTTTTGGAAGATAAACAGGACCTTTCTGATGCACAGGATCCTCAAACTAGAGGCAAGTGCAGAGCATACTCAGTTTAGAAAGATTTGAGGTGAGCGTATCATTTCTAATTTGAATAATTTCTTTGATTCCTAGAAGAGAGAGAGAGGTTTAGGGAAACATGATATAGAAAACTTAAGCTTTTAGTTTCAGTGGCCATTAATATGCCAGTGATGTCAGCATATTCAGACTCAGAATCAGAGGAGGCTTGTGATGAGTCATAAGATGAAGACGGAGATGAGTTATTTGTTTCAGGTTCAGAAGACTCAGAGGAATCGGAAGATTGGGAATGGACAATATGATAATGATACTGGTCCATTGGGCTTTTATCTTTTTTAGAAGACTCTGGCATGTCTTGTGGTGACCCGTCTGGTGGGATTGTAGAGGTAGAGGAAGAGGGAGTGGCTTTAGGACGTGACTCAGAGATTTTGACTTTAGATTTTGGTTTTGTGGGTGAAGATGGTTGAAGGTGAGATAAACCAAAGAACTGATTGTAAATAGGTTGCTGAGGTCGGGATGGTGTGTAAAAAGGTGCATAGGTGTCAAAGATAGGAGGAGATACTAGTGAAGGTTGTGGTTGTGTAAACAGGGAAGGTCGAACTTTTTCAGCATCAATCCTGGATAATTCAGCTTTGAGTTTTCTGATCTCAGCTTCTTTTTTGGTAAACTCCGGACCCCAGAGATGGTTGTTGATCATTCGTCTGAGATCGGCATCCAGCTCAGAGATACGGTCTTGAAGATGTAAATACAGCTGATCAAGACGGCTGCTGATTGAATCCACTTTAGTTTCAGTCTGGGAGACTTGATTGGCAACACGGTCCATTTTCTTACCGAGTTGTTGAAGAGTGTGGTTTTGAGCACTGGCGTTTTTGGTTTGCCAGTTTAAAACAGCTTCATATTGTCTTGGCTCTTCAGGTTGCCCAGAGGCTGTAACTGGAGATTGGATAAAGGGTTTGGAGGTAACACGGGTTTGTGGGTCGGTCTGTTTGTCAAGTGGAGGAAATAATTCGTCATAAGAATGACTTGAAAACATAAGACATGATCGGATTGGTTGAGCAGGAGATTTGGGATCCGGTGGAGGTTGTGGAGGAAAGGATTTGCAGAATGATGGTGGATAAGAAGCTTTTGTCTTCTTCTTTTTCTTTCTTCGCATAACTTCCAGTTCTTCATCAATATCCGTATCATCCAAGCAAGGACAATCCGGATTGCACATATGGGCTTCAGGAACATCCCATAGAAAATGACCATCGATTTTTCCAGGGTATACAGGATACCCTTCTGAGGAAAAACCTTGAATAGGAAGTTTCTTTTCTTGACTCGTCTGAACTGCTGTGATCATAGCAGTATAAGAAATCTGTGGACTGTCATCTGGAATGGGTTTGGGGTTAAGAGTTTGAAAAGAGAGTCTGACTTGACCATCTGATCGTCTGTCAAATAGAGCTTCTGTGGTTTGGACTGGTTCAGAATTTTGGTGAAAGTTCTCATAGTTGGTTAGCCATTCAAGAGGCATAAGTTTGAGCAAATCTTGTTTCGGGATTTGTTTGGGGATTTGAATGATGGTTGGAATTGTGTCTGTGTCCGCCAATATCATCAAGGCATCAGGATTTGTGTATGGTGTGGGAAGGTCGAGTGCATGATTTTGTAATCGATACACTATTTGATGATGGAGAGTTGCAATCTTTGAAGTGGGTGTTTGTTCTGCTCCTTAGAGCTGGATTTGGACTTTAAGGGTGGTTGGAAGGTTAGGATCTTCAAGAGAGAGGTTGAAGTTTGGGTAAAAGGTTAATAAGGCACTGCCAGCATGAAGAGTTGTAAGAAATGTTCCAATAACAGCATGTTGGTACTCCTTGAATCTGGTGTCGAGGAGAGCAATTCTAGCTATAACGGGTAAGCCTTTTCGGCCATGGAGAGTGAGGATTAATCGTACACCACCAAGATGGAGGTGTGTGTACCCTTCTCGTTTCCAGTTTGCAACGAGATCCGAGGGTATTTCCAAAGTGACATATTGTTCACTCTGTGTGGCTTGTAGAGCACACTGATCAAGTCGTGAAGACTGGACGTATTCTTTTGGGAGTGGTCTCTTTGTGGAGATGAGGGTGCGGATACTTCTAGTGAGGGAAGTTTTTTGTTTGTAAAGATTGTAAGGACTCATAATGGGAAACTGGGACTCATTGATCTGAGCAGATTCTGGAATATAGGAATATTCGACAAGATTCTCGATTTTGGAGGCTATATGTTTGTTGCATGAGTTAGGAAGAGAAAGCGTAGAAGAAAGGGAAATATGAGATGAGATAGAGGAAGGAGTTGAGCTTGAAGATGAAGGTGTTTCCATGGTGTATGAATCCTCTTCTAGGAGATCAAATAAGATTATCCAAATTACTAATGAAGTTTGGCTCTGATACCAGAAGTGCCTCTACCTCAACACCTATTGTTGATGACAACCCTTCTGACCAAGCTTCTCAAACAGACCCAGTACCCCCACAAGTTCATGAACACTCAACAAAACCATCTCCAGCCTCTTGGTTTACATTTGATGACATTCCCCGCCACAAATGGGCTGCTAGACTCCAAGAATTTGCTGCTTGGATTGATCTCCAGGGTACCAAACCAAATGCTCAGCCTCAAGCCGTCCTTCGTGAATTCATGGCCCGCTCCACGGGTTCTTTACGAGACTGGCTAGAAAGCTTGGGGGAATACAGACAACTCCAATTCATGGAATCCCCGGTTGGTACCGCCCTCAATATTATTCATGAGCAATTCATCGGTGAAAAAAACTGCTTCCACTGAAGCAGACAGAAAAGAATACCATCAGATGAAATGCTGTTCTCTCAAAAGACATCTTCTGGATGCTCATTACAAGAGAATGAGTATTCTGTTCTACAAGCTCAATGGTTTCAACGAGCCATCCCTCAAGCATGTCTTTATAGCCTCTCTTCCTTCTGAGTTGCAACCCGATCTTCAAAGAAAAATCACAGCCACAAAACTAAGCATAGCTGATATCTCTCTGGGAAAAATTTTCCAAATGGCCATGCTATCTCTTGATAAGATCTGTGAACAAAAAGAATTCTTCAAAGATCTCATGGAAGACAAGAAACCATTCTCTGAAGCTTGTAAAAAGCCTCATCTCAAGATCGAGTGCAAAGATGAAAAGAAGTGTGTTTGTTCTACCAAAAAGAAAAAACATTTTCAGAAACACTTCCACAGAAAATCCTCCTCCAAAAAACCTTTCCGGTATTTCAAAAAGAAAGATGTTTCTCAGTACCGAAAGAAAAAATCGAACCGTTGTTTCATTTGCAAGAAACGCGGTCACTTTGCCCGAACTTGTCCTCACAAACCATCCAAAGCTGTTCGACTTATTCAACATCTTCAACATTCTTCCTTGTTATCTGAGAATGAGGATGTCGAATCTAATTTTTCAGAACAGTCAGCACAAGATAATCAAACTGCCTTTCTTATTGCAGAATCTTGCGAATCTTCGGATTCTGAAGAAATTTCAGTCATCTCTACAGTCCAAACTGTCAACCATGTTTCCACTATCCCTAGACCTTCTCTCAAGATGTCCATCCTTCCTACCAAATTCCATAAACCTGTTCCTGTTATCGGGTTTCTTGACACTGGTGCAGATACCAGTATGATTGATCCTTCTGTTCTTCCCTCGGACTGTTGGGAACGTCATTCTAAGCTCTTTAGAGCCGTTAATGGCGACGTCTTTGAAACCACCTTGATTACCAAAAAACCCATTGGTATTCAATTCTTTCCGAATTGCATAATTTGGAAAAAGATTGTAGCTTCCAAACTCCCTGACAAAGATTTGCTTATAGGATTTGACATTCTTCATCTAGTTAAAAACCTATTCCTCACAAGTTCTGGAGTTCGCTACAAACAGATGTTCTTGCCCTATACAGATACACTACGTCTGTATACACTCTCTGAAACACCATCTCCATACAGTCAGATCTCACAAAAGTTTTTAGAGTTCTGTCCAGAAAGCCATTCACAGTTCCATCATCCTTCACCTCTTTGGAAAAATGAACAATTTTTCATTCACCTTCCATTTAAACTCAACGAAGACATAAACCCCACAAAAGCTTCACATCCGGGTATGTCTCCTTCAGACCTCTTGCTTGCTAAGCAAGAATGTTCTCAGTTACTTCAACAAGGTCTTATTGAGTCTACTGATTCAGATTGGGCTTGTCAAGCCTTTTATGTTGAAAAACGATCTGAATTAGTTCGTGGAAAAAAGAGACTAGTGATCGATTACCAGCCACTCAATTCCTTTCTTAAAGACGATAAGTTTCCCCTTCCAAAAATCCAAACCCTGTTTGTCCATCTTCAAGGGGCTCGTATCTTCTCTAAGTTTGATTTAAAAGCCGGTTTTTGGCAACTTGGTATTTCACCAGTTGACCGTCACAAAACTGCATTTTGCATCCCTGATGCTCATTACCAATGGACTGTTATGCCTTTTGGTCTTAAAGTCGCTCCCTCCTTATTTCAAAAAGCCATGACAAAAATCTTTGATCCTATTCTACATCATGCCTTAGTATACATTGACGACATTTTATTATTTTCCTCTGACCATGAGAGCCATCAAAAGCTCCTTTTGGATTTCTTTCATATTGTGCAGGAACATGGCATCATGCTTTCCGACAAGAAAAGCAGCATAGGAAAGGAATCAATTGACTTTCTTGGCATGGTGATTAAAGAAGGCCAGTATCAACCTGGTCCTCACATTGCAATTGAGTTATTAAAATTTCCGGACACTCATCTCAACCGAAAGCAGATACAACAATTCCTCGGGATTGTTAACTATGTCCGTGACTTTATCCCCAAAGTTGCAATTCACACCAGCCAGCTGTCTCGGATGCTCAAAAAACAAAGCCCGCCATGGGGCCCTGTTCAGACAGAAGCTGTCAAGCAACTAAAGATGATAGCACAATCACCTCCTCCACTCCGCATTCCCACAAGTGGACAACGCATCCTCCAGACTGATGCCAGCGATGATTATTGGAGTGCCATCCTTCTCGACGACATTGATGGCATGCGTCATTTTTGCGTGATACCAGAAGTGATACCAAATCCGAAATCCATTTTTGAAAACCATTTTCCACGATACCACCCAAAAACCTTTAAAGAGGGTGAACGTTGTGAGAAAATATTTTCATTTTTAGAAAACTCGGTTTTGGAAGATAAACAGGACCTTTCTGATGCACAGGATCCTCAAACTAGAGGCAAGTGCAGAGCATACTCAGTTTAGAAAGATTTGAGGTGAGCGTATCATTTCTAATTTGAATAATTTCTTTGATTCCTAGAAGAGAGAGAGAGGTTTAGGGAAACATGATATAGAAAACTTAAGCTTTTTCTTTTCGAATTGGCCCCCCTCCAACTGAGATCAAGGGTGCTTTATATAGAGGATCCTTGAGAACATGCCCTCCCAAGTGATCATATTCTAATGCACACCTTTTTAGAAAGCCAAGCCCGCCAAGCGAGACTTTTACAAAAGATAAAGCATACTTACAAGGACTTTTATCAAAATAAAGCACACCGACAAGGACTTTGATAAAAGTAAAGCATACCAACAAAGACTTTAATTAAAGAAAAGCACACCGACAAGGACACTGACAAGGACTTTGACTAAAGACAAACGGGAATCTCATGCTTGCATCGAGAGCGATCATGGAGTGGATGGATAGCGCGATGGCGACACATCTCCTGTGTCCTTTTCATATCGTCGCTTGTGCCGACGCCTTTGTCGCTTGTCGAGATAAGCTTCAGCTCGTTGATACTTTGCTTCGTCAGCTTCAGACATGCGCTGCGAGGTAGATGCAGCGGGAGAGGCTGGGGTAGCGACAGAATGTCGAGGACTGTCAGTAGGGAGAAGGGACTGAAAATCTTCCCATGGGTCCTGAGCATCTTGGAATAAGACATTTGTGTAGTCAGGACGTTGTTCCATAACAAGAATTCCCTGAGGACTTGAGCTTGAACTTGGAGTACAGCCTTGTGATTTTGGAATTATCTCAAGGGTATGTGATGGTCCAATGGAGGTGTGGTGAATATTTGTGGCAGGTTGAGGGACATTGTTAAGCTCCATGAGATAGGATCTGAGAGCGTTGGTGACTGATCTATCATGGATAAAGGTATAAGGATGAGGATAGGTTTTCCATTCATATGCCATGTCCTGGGTCCAGTAGTCATGTGTTTCTGGATGCTGGAAATAAGGCCGGTGGACGATGAAAGCCGTAGTCCACATGTTACCTTCTTGCTCTGGCATCTTGTCTAATCCATGAAAGGTACACGAGTGTTGGAGTTGCTGGCGCCACCAAGTGAGGGGGGAATACCATTCAAAGAGAGTCCATAAAAGGTCTGGGGCGAACTCTGGAGTGGTAAGGTGAGATAAGACTGGTTTGATGGGAAAAACCAGCTTTGTGGCATACAAGGTGGTAAGACACCACATATACCAAAGCTCATCTTCAGAGATGGTGAGAGAGGACAGAGTGAGGCCTGTGAGAAATAGGTGTTCCATGCAAAGATTAGGGAATCTGTCAGGCTTCTTGGTCTGGACATTAAAGAAAAATCGATAAAGGAACTTCTTTGCAAAATTTTGTAATTGGTAAGCCGAGGAGAAAGAAATGTTCATGGGGAAATGTCTTTGGTTGAGAGCCTTGAAAGGGAGTTGGCGATTCATGGCTATTACTGGAATGGTTTGAATCGAGGAGATGAGTGCGGGTTTATTTATAGTTGGACGGGTGAGAAAGTCTGGGATGAGGTTTTGGTCACCTTTTATGTGTTGAACAGTGAAGTCATATTTGGCAAACCAGGTTTTGAGGTTGAGTAATTGCTTGTCAGGGAGCAATTTGTTTTTGAAGTCAAAGATTCGGGGAAAAGATGAATTGTCCATGTTGATAAGGAATTTGTGGCTGATAAGATGGAATTCAAATTTTTTAATACCATACTTAACTGCCAGAATCTCTTTGTAGATCACATGGTAATTCTTTTCAGAGTCTTTGAACTGTCCGCTCGCATGTGCGCAAAAATGACGCATGCCATCAATGTCTTCGAGAAGGATGGCACTCCAATAATCATCGCTGGCATCAGTCTGGAGGATGCGTTGTCCACTTGTGGGAATGCAGAGTGGAGGAGGTGATTGTGCTATCATCTTTAGTTGCTTGACAGCTTCTGTCTGAACAGGGCCCCATGGCGGGCTTTGTTTTTTGAGCATCCGAGACAGCTGGCTGGTGTGAATTGCAACTTTGGGGATAAAGTCACGGACATAGTTAACAATCCCGAGGAATTGTTGTATCTGCTTTCGGTTGAGATGAGTGTCCGGAAATTTTAATAACTCAATTGCAATGTGAGGACCAGGTTGATACTGGCCTTCTTTAATCACCATGCCAAGAAAGTCAATTGATTCCTTTCCTATGCTGCTTTTCTTGTCGGAAAGCATGATGCCATGTTCCTGCACAATATGAAAGAAATCCAAAAGGAGCTTTTGATGGCTCTCATGGTCAGAGGAAAATAATAAAATGTCGTCAATGTATACTAAGGCATGATGTAGAATAGGATCAAAGATTTTTGTCATGGCTTTTTGAAATAAGGAGGGAGCGACTTTAAGACCAAAAGGCATAACAGTCCATTGGTAATGAGCATCAGGGATGCAAAATGCAGTTTTGTGACGGTCAACTGGTGAAATACCAAGTTGCCAAAAACCGGCTTTTAAATCAAACTTAGAGAAGATACGAGCCCCTTGAAGATGGACAAACAGGGTTTGGATTTTTGGAAGGGGAAACTTATCGTCTTTAAGAAAGGAATTGAGTGGCTGGTAATCGATCACTAGTCTCTTTTTTCCACGAACTAATTCAGATCGTTTTTCAACATAAAAGGCTTGACAAGCCCAATCTGAATCAGTAGACTCAATAAGACCTTGTTGAAGTAACTGAGAACATTCTTGCTTAGCAAGCAAGAGGTCTGAAGGAGACATACCCGGATGTGAAGCTTTTGTGGGGTTTATGTCTTCGTTGAGTTTAAATGGAAGGTGAATGAAAAATTGTTCATTTTTCCAAAGAGGTGAAGGATGATGGAACTGTGAATGGCTTTCTGGACAGAACTCTAAAACTTTTGTGAGATCTGACTGTATGGAGATGGTGTTTCAGAGAGTGTATACAGACGTAGTGTATCTGTATAGGGCAAGAACATCTGTTTGTAGCGAACTCCAGAACTTGTGAGGAATAGGTTTTTAACTAGATGAAGAATGTCAAATCCTATAAGCAAATCTTTGTCAGGGAGTTTGGAAGCTACAATCTTTTTCCAAATTATGCAATTCGGAAAGAATTGAATACCAATGGGTTTTTTGGTAATCAAGGTGGTTTCAAAGACGTCGCCATTAACGGCTCTAAAGAGCTTAGAATGACGTTCCCAACAGTCCGAGGGAAGAACAGAAGGATCAATCATACTGGTATCTGCACCAGTGTCAAGAAACCCGATAACAGGAACAGGTTTATGGAATTTGGTAGGAAGGATGGACATCTTGAGAGAAGGTCTAGGGATAGTGGAAACATGGTTGACAGTTTGGACTGTAGAGATGACTGAAATTTCTTCAGAATCCGAAGATTCGCAAGATTCTGCAATAAGAAAGGCAGTTTGATTATCTTGTGCTGACTGTTCTGAAAAATTAGATTCGACATCCTCATTCTCAGATAACAAGGAAGAATGTTGAAGATGTTGAATAAGTCGAACAGCTTTGGATGGTTTGTGAGGACAAGTTCGGGCAAAGTGACCGCGTTTCTTGCAAATGAAACAACGGTTCGATTTTTTCTTTCGGTACTGAGAAACATCTTTCTTTTTGAAATACCGGAAAGGTTTTTGGAGGAGGATTTTCTGTGGAAGTGTTTCTGAAAATGTTTTTTCTTTTTGGTAGAACAAACACACTTCTTTTCATCTTTGCACTCGATCTTGAGATGAGGCTTTTTACAAGCTTCAGAGAATGGTTTCTTGTCTTCCATGAGATCTTTGAAGAATTCTTTTTGTTCACAGATCTTATCAAGAGATAGCATGGCCATTTGGAAAATTTTTCCCAGAGAGATATCAGCTATGCTTAGTTTTGTGGCTGTGATTTTTCTTTGAAGATCGGGTTGCAACTCAGAAGGAAGAGAGGCTATAAAGACATGCTTGAGGGATGGCTCGTTGAAACCATTGAGCTTGTAGAACAGAATACTCATTCTCTTGTAATGAGCATCCAGAAGATGTCTTTTGAGAGAACAGCATTTCATCTGATGGTATTCTTTTCTGTCTGCTTCAGTGGAAGCAGTTTTTTCACCGATGAATTGCTCATGAATAATATTGAGGGCGGTACCAACCGGGGATTCCATGAATTGGAGTTGTCTGTATTCCCCCAAGCTTTCTAGCCAGTCTCGTAAAGAACCCGTGGAGCGGGCCATGAATTCACGAAGGACGGCTTGAGGCTGAGCATTTGGTTTGGTACCCTGGAGATCAATCCAAGCAGCAAATTCTTGGAGTCTAGCAGCCCATTTGTGGCGGGGAATGTCATCAAATGTAAACCAAGAGGCTGGAGATGGTTTTGTTGAGTGTTCATGAACTGGTGGGGGTACTGGGTCTGTTTGAGAAGCTTGGTCAGAAGGGTTGTCATCAACAATAGGTGTTGAGGTAGAGGCACTTGGATCAGCAGTTTCAGTGGCCATTAATATGCCAGTGATGTCAGCATATTCAGACTCAGAATCAGAGGAGGCTTGTGATGAGTCATAAGATGAAGACGGAGATGAGTTATTTGTTTCAGGTTCAGAAGACTCAGAGGAATCGGAAGATTGGGAATGGACAGTATGATAATGATACTGGTCCATTGGGCTTTTATCTTTTTTAGAAGACTCTGGCATGTCTTGTGGTGACCCGTCTGGTGGGATTGTAGAGGTAGAGGAAGAGGGAGTGGCTTTAGGACGTGACTCAGAGATTTTGACTTTAGATTTTGGTTTTGTGGGTGAAGATGGTTGAAGGTGAGAGAAACCAAAGAACTGATTGTAAATAGGTTGCTGAGGTCGGGATGGTGTGTAAAAAGGTGCATAGGTGTCAAAGATAGGAGGAGATACTGGTGAAGGTTGTGGTTGTGTAAACAGGGAAGGTCGAACTTTTTCAGCATCAATCCTGGATAATTCAGCTTTGAGTTTTCTGATCTCAGCTTCTTTTTTGGTAAACTCCGGACCCCAGAGATGGTTGTTGATCATTCGTCTGAGATCGGCATCCAGCTCAGAGATACGGTCTTGAAGATGTAAATACAGCTGATCAAGACGGCTGCTGATTGAATCCACTTTAGTTTCAGTCTGGGAGACTTGATTGGCAACACGGTCCATTTTCTTACCGAGTTGTTGAAGAGTGTGGTTTTGAGCACTGGCGTTTTTGGTTTGCCAGTTTAAAACAGCTTCATACTGTCTTGGCTCTTCAGGTTGCCCAGAGGCTGTAACTGGAGATTGGATAAAGGGTTTGGAGGTAACACGGGTTTGTGGGTCGGTCTGTTTGTCAAGTGGAGGAAATAATTCGTCATAAGAATGACTTGAAAACATAAGACATGATCGGATTGGTTGAGCAGGAGATTTGGGATCCGGTGGAGGTTGTGGAGGAAAGGATTTGCAGGATGATGGTGGATAAGAAGCTTTTGTCTTCTTCTTTTTCTTTCTTCGCATAACTTCCAGTTCTTCATCAATATCCGTATCATCCAAGCAAGGACAATCCGGATTGCACATATGGGCTTCAGGAACATCCCATAGAAAATGACCATCGATTTTTCCAGGGTATACAGGATACCCTTCTGAGGAAAAACCTTGAATAGGAAGTTTCTTTTCTTGACTCGTCTGAACTGCTGTGATCATAGCAGTATAAGAAATCTGTGGACTGTCATCTGGAATGGGTTTGGGGTTAGGAGTTTGAAAAGAGAGTCTGGCTTGACCATCTGATCGTCTGTCAAATAGAGCTTCTGTGGTTTGGACTGGTTCAGAATTTTGGTGAAAGTTCTCATAGTTGGTTAGCCATTCAAGAGGCATAAGTTTGAGCAAATCTTGTTTCAACTTGGGCTGGGCCTAACTCAGCCCCAAAAGAGCTCTCAAAGGGTGAGGACTGCCCAGCGCTTATAAGCGACCAGGAGCTTTGGCTTGCCAGCGATGTGGGATAAGAGCTTATCATTCACTCTACCCTCGCCCTCGGGCCTTGGCTCTGATACCAACTTGGGCTGGGCCTAACTCAGCCCCAAAAGAGCTCTCAAAGGGTGAGGACTGCCCAGCGCTTATAAGCGACCAGGAGCTTTGGCTTGCCAGCGATGTGGGATAAGAGCTTATCATTCACTCCCAACTTGGGCTGGGCCTAACTCAGCCCCAAAAGAGCTCTCAAAGGGTGAGGACTGCCCAGCGCTTATAAGCGACCAGGAGCTTTGGCTTGCCAGCGATGTGGGATAAGAGCTTATCATTCACTCCCAACTTGGGCTGGGCCTAACTCAGCCCCAAAAGATCTCTCAAAGGGTGAGGACTGCCCAGCGCTTATAAGCGACCAGGAGCTTTGGCTTGCCAGTGATGTGGGATAAGAGCTTATCATTCACTCTACCCTCGCCCTCGGGCCTTGGCTCTGATACCAACTTGGGCTGGGCCTAACTCAGCCCCAAAAGAGCTCTCAAAGGGTGAGGACTGCCCAGCGCTTATAAGCGACCAGGAGCTTTGGCTTGCCAGCGATGTGGGATAAGAGCTTATCATTCACTCTACCCTCGCCCTCGGGCCTTGGCTCTGATACCAACTTGGGCTGGGCCTAACTCAGCCCCAAAAGAGCTCTCAAAGGGTGAGGACTGCCCAGCGCTTATAAGCGACCAGGAGCTTTGGCTTGCCAGCGATGTGGGATAAGAGCTTATCATTCACTCTACCCTCGCCCTCGGGCCTTGGCTCTGATACCAACTTGGGCTGGGCCTAACTCAGCCCCAAAAGAGCTCTCAAAGGGTGAGGACTGCCCAGCGCTTATAAGCGACCAGGAGCTTTGGCTGCTCTTATCCCACATCGCTGGCAAGCCAAAGCTCCTGGTCGCTTATAAGCGCTGGGCAGTCCTCACCCTTTGAGAGCTCTTTTGGGGCTGAGTTAGGCCCAGCCCAAGTTGGTATCAGAGCCAAGGCCCGAGGGCGAGGGTAGAGTGAATGATAAGCTCTTATCCCACATCGCTGGCAAACCAAAGCTCCTGGTCGCTTATAAGCGCTGGGCAGTCCTCACCCTTTGAGAGCTCTTTTGGGGCTGAGTTAGGCCCAGCCCAAGTTGGTATCAGAGCCAAGGCCCGAGGGTGAGGGAGAGTGAATGATAAGCTCTTATCCCACATCGCTGGCAAGCCAAAGCTCCTGGTCGCTTATAAGCGCTGGGCAGTCCTCACCCTTTGAGAGCTCTTTTGGGGCTGAGTTAGGCCCAGCCCAAGCTGGTATCAGAGCCAAACTTCATGCTGAGGTGGTATCATTAGTAATTTGGATAATCTTATTTGATCTCCTAGAAGAGGATTCATACACCATGGAAACACCTTCATCTTCAAGCTCAACTCCTTCCTCTATCTCATCTCATATTTCCCTTTCTTCTACGCTTTCTCTTCCTAACTCATGCAACAAACATATAGCCTCCAAAATCGAGAATCTTGTCGAATATTCCTATATTCCAGAATCTGCTCAGATCAATGAGTCCCAGTTTCCCATTATGAGTCCTTACAATCTTTACAAACAAAAAACTTCCCTCACTAGATGTATCCGCACCCTCATCTCCACAAAGAGACCACTCCCAAAAGAATACGTCCAGTCTTCACGACTTGATCAGTGTGCTCTACAAGCCACACAGAGTGAACAATATGTCACTTTGGAAATACCCTCGGATCTCGTTGCAAACTGGAAACGAGAAGGGTACACACACCTCCATCTTGGTGGTGTACGATTAATCCTCACTCTCCATGGCCGAAAAGGCTTACCTGTTACAGCTAGAATTGCTCTCCTCGACACCAGATTCAAGGAGTACCAACATGCTGTTATTGGAACAGTTCTTACAACTCTTCATGCTGGCAGTGCCTTATTAACCTTTTACCCAATCTTCCGATTCCTTTGAGTCTTCTGAACCTGAAACAAATAACTCATCTCCGTCTTCATCTTATGACTCATCACAAGCCTCCTCTGATTCTGAGTCTGAATATGCTGACATCACTGGCATATTAATGGCCACTGAAACTGCTGATCCAAGTGCCTCTACCTCAACACCTATTGTTGATGACAACCCTTCTGACCAAGCTTCTCAAACAGACCCAGTACCCCCACCAGTTCATGAACACTCAACAAAACCATCTCCAGCCTCTTGGTTTACATTTGATGACATTCCCCGCCACAAATGGGCTGCTAGACTCCAAGAATTTGCTGCTTGGATTGATCTCCAGGGTACCAAACCAAATGCTCAGCCTCAAGCCGTCCTTCGTGAATTCATGGCCCGCTCCACGGGTTCTTTACGAGACTGGCTAGAAAGCTTGGGGGAATACAGACAACTCCAATTCATGGAATCCCCGGTTGGTACCGCCCTCAATATTATTCATGAGCAATTCATCGGTGAAAAAACTGCTTCCACTGAAGCAGACAGAAAAGAATACCATCAGATGAAATGTTGTTCTCTCAAAAGACATCTTCTGGATGCTCATTACAAGAGAATGAGTATTCTGTTCTACAAGCTCAATGGTTTCAACGAGCCATCCCTCAAGCATGTCTTTATAGCCTCTCTTCCTTCTGAGTTGCAACCCGATCTTCAAAGAAAAATCACAGCCACAAACCTAAGCATAGCTGATATCTCTCTGGGAAAAATTTTCCAAATGGCCATGCTATCTCTTGATAAGATCTGTGAACAAAAAGAATTCTTCAAAGATCTCATGGAAGACAAGAAACCATTCTCTGAAGCTTGTAAAAAGCCTCATCTCAAGATCGAGTGCAAAGATGAAAAGAAGTGTGTTTGTTCTACCAAAAAGAAAAAACATTTTCAGAAACACTTCCACAGAAAATCCTCCTCCAAAAACCTTTCCGGTATTTCAAAAAGAAAGATGTTTCTCAGTACCGAAAGAAAAAATCGAACCGTTGTTTCATTTGCAAGAAACGCGGTCACTTTGCCCGAACTTGTCCTCACAAACCATCCAAAGCTGTTCGACTTATTCAACATCTTCAACATTCTTCCTTGTTATCTGAGAATGAGGATGTCGAATCTAATTTTTCAGAACAGTCAGCACAAGATAATCAAACTGCCTTTCTTATTGCAGAATCTTGCGAATCTTCGGATTCTGAAGAAATTTCAGTCATCTCTACAGTCCAAACTGTCAACCATGTTTCCACTATCCCTAGACCTTCTCTCAAGATGTCCATCCTTCCTACCAAATTCCATAAACCTGTTCCTGTTATCGGGTTTCTTGACACTGGTGCAGATACCAGTATGATTGATCCTTCTGTTCTTCCCTCGGACTGTTGGGAACGTCATTCTAAGCTCTTTAGAGCCGTTAATGGCGACGTCTTTGAAACCACCTTGATTACCAAAAAACCCATTGGTATTCAATTCTTTCCGAATTGCATAATTTGGAAAAAGATTGTAGCTTCCAAACTCCCTGACAAAGATTTGCTTATAGGATTTGACATTCTTCATCTAGTTAAAAACCTATTCCTCACAAGTTCTGGAGTTCGCTACAAACAGATGTTCTTGCCCTATACAGATACACTACGTCTGTATACACTCTCTGAAACACCATCTCCATACAGTCAGATCTCACAAAAGTTTTTAGAGTTCTGTCCAGAAAGCCATTCACAGTTCCATCATCCTTCACCTCTTTGGAAAAATGAACAATTTTTCATTCACCTTCCATTTAAACTCAACGAAGACATAAACCCCACAAAAGCTTCACATCCGGGTATGTCTTCTTCAGACCTCTTGCTTGCTAAGCAAGAATGTTCTCAGTTACTTCAACAAGGTCTTATTGAGTCTACTGATTCAGATTGGGCTTAGACTAGTGATCGATTACCAGCCACTCAATTCCTTTCTTAAAGACGATAAGTTTCCCCTTCCAAAAATCCAAACCCTGTTTGTCCATCTTCAAGGGGCTCATATCTTCTCTAAGTTTGATTTAAAAGCCGGTTTTTGGCAACTTGGTATTTCACCAGTTGACCGTCACAAAACTGCATTTTGCATCCCTGATGCTCATTACCAATGGACTGTTATGCCTTTTGGTCTTAAAGTCCCTCCCTCCTTATTTCAAAAAGCCATGACAAAAATCTTTGATCCTATTCTACATCATGCCTTAGTATACATTGACGACATTTTATTATTTTCCTCTGACCATGAGAGCCATCAAAAGCTCCTTTTGGATTTCTTTCATATTGTGCAGGAACATGGCATCATGCTTTCCGACAAGAAAAGCAGCATAGGAAAGGAATCAATTGACTTTCTTGGCATGGTGATTAAAGAAGGCCAGTATCAACCTGGTCCTCACATTGCAATTGAGTTATTAAAATTTCCGGACACTCATCTCAACCGAAAGCAGATACAACAATTCCTCGGGATTGTTAACTATGTCCGTGACTTTATCCCCAAAGTTGCAATTCACACCAGCCAGCTGTCTCGAATGCTCAAAAAACAAAGCCCGCCATGGGGCCCTGTTCAGACAGAAGCTGTCAAGCAACTAAAGATGATAGCACAATCACCTCCTCCACTCCGCATTCCCACAAGTGGACAACGCATCCTCCAGACTGATGCCAGCGATGATTATTGGAGTGCCATCCTTCTCGAAGACATTGATGGCATGCGTCATTTTTGCGCACATGCGAGCGGACAGTTCAAAGACTCTGAAAAGAATTACCATGTGATCTACAAAGAGATTCTGGCAGTTAAGTATGGTATTAAAAAATTTGAATTCCATCTTATCAGCCACAAATTCCTTATCAACATGGACAATTCATCTTTTCCCCGAATCTTTGACTTCAAAAACAAATTGCTCCCTGACAAGCAATTACTCAACCTCAAAACCTGGTTTGCCAAATATGACTTCACTGTTCAACACATAAAAGGTGACCAAAACCTCATCCCAGACTTTCTCACCCGTCCAACTATAAATAAACCCGCACTCATCTCCTCGATTCAAACCATTCCAGTAATAGCCATGAATCGCCAACTCCCTTTCAAGGCTCTCAACCAAAGACATTTCCCCATGAACATTTCTTTCTCCTCGGCTTACCAATTACAAGATTTTGCAAAGAAGTTCCTTTATCGATTTTTCTTTAATGTCCAGACCAAGAAGCCTGACAGATTCCCTAATCTTTGCATGGAACACCTATTTCTCACAGGCCTCACTCTGTCCTCTCTCACCATCTCTGAAGATGAGCTTTGGTATATGTGGTGTCTTACCACCTTGTATGCCACAAAGCTGGTTTTTCCCATCAAACCAGTCTTATCTCACCTTACCACTCCAGAGTTCGCCCCAGACCTTTTATGGACTCTCTTTGAATGGTATTCCCCCCTCACTTGGTGGCGCCAGCAACTCCAACACTCGTGTACCTTTCATGGATTAGACAAGATGCCAGAGCAAGAAGGTAACATGTGGACTACGGCTTTCATCGTCCACCGGCCTTATTTCCAGCATCCAGAAACACATGACTACTGGACCCAGGACATGGCATATGAATGGAAAACCTATCCTCATCCTTATACCTTTATCCATGATAGATCAGTCACCAACGCTCTCAGATCCTATCTCATGGAGCTTAACAATGTCCCTCAACCTGCCACAAATATTCACCACACCTCCATTGGACCATCACATACCCTTGAGATAATTCCAAAATCACAAGGCTGTACTCCAGGTTCAAGCTCAAGTCCTCAGGGAATTCTTGTTATGGAACAACGTCCTGACTACACAAATGTCTTATTCCAAGATGCTCAGGACCCATGGGAAGATTTTCAGTCCCTTCTCCCTACTGACAGTCCTCGACATTCTGTCGCTACCCCAGCCTCTCCCGCTGCATCTACCTCGCAGCGCATGTCTGAAGCTGACGAAGCAAAGTATCAACGAGCTGAAGCTTATCTCGACAAGCGACAAAGGCGTCGGCACAAGCGACGATATGAAAAGGACACAGGAGATGTGTCGCCATCGCGCTATCCATCCACTCCATGATCGCTCTCGATGCAAGCATGAGATTCCCGTTTGTCTTTAGTCAAAGTCCTTGTCAGTGTCCTTGTCGGTGTGCTTTTCTTTAATTAAAGTCTTTGTTGGTATGCTTTACTTTTATCAAAGTCCTTGTCGGTGTGCTTTATTTTGATAAAAGTCCTTGTAAGTATGCTTTATCTTTTGTAAAAGTCTCGCTTGGCGGGCTTGGCTTTCTAAAAAGGTGTGCATTAGAATATGATCACTTGGGAGGGCATGTTCTCAAGGATCCTCTATATAAAGCACCCTTGATCTCAGTTGGAGGGGAGCCAATTCGAAAATAAAAAGCTTAAGTTTTCTATATCATGTTTCCCTAAACCTCTCTCTCTCTTCTAGGAATCAAAGAAATTATTCAAATTAGAAATGATACGCTCACCTCAAATCTTTCTAAACTGAGTATGCTCTGCACTTGCCTCTAGTTTGAGGATCCTGTGCATCAGAAAGGTCCTGTTTATCTTCCAAAACCGAGTTTTCTAAAAATGAAAATATTTTCTCACAACGTTCACCCTCTTTAAAGGTTTTTGGGTGGTATCGTGGAAAATGGTTTTCAAAAATGGATTTCGGATTTGGTATCACTTCTGGTATATTTATTTATTTAATCAGGTTTGAATGTTTTATTTATTTTGATTATAAAAAAATACAGCAAAAAAAAAAAAGAAAACATATTGCAAAAGGATTCAAATATTCCTACTTTCATCAAATTGAATTTTAATTATTCATAATATCAATTGTGTTCCTTTGCTTGCTTGTTTTATTTTCTTCAATTTCTTTTTGTTGTTCTTTGTTCCCTCTTAATTCCTTTCTTTGTTTAGTGTGCTGGTTTGTCATATTTGGTGTGCCACCTGGGTTTTCTTGATTTTGTTTATTTAGTTCAATAAAGAATTGAAAGAGAGAATTAAGTTTGGTAAAAGGCAAAAGTTTGTGAGATCATTAGAGGATAAAAGCCAATTTGTGTGATAAACACAAGAGTTAAGTGACATCAAATTTAGTGAAACACGTGAGGGAGTGTTGCGAGGTCTTTTTGCTAACATTCTGGGTAGTATTTAGGGATAGCGATTGTTGATGAAAAATATATTGAAACTCATCATTTTCTGAATCATCAGATGAGTTTTCCAGTGCGAACACTATTTCATCAGTAGGGTCTTCTTGTTCTGAGAAGTAAGATTCTATTTCTTCCTTTTCAGCAGAATACACAGTAACAACTTCTTTTTTGTTTGGACAATCCTTTGCATAGTCCATCACGTGGCGTTGTTTACACCAGATCTACAACAGAATGAAGTCTGTCCTTAGGGCTAGTAGCCCGCAAGTTCTGGTTTCCAGCTGATATACACTTATCCATCAAATATCAAATCCGAAAATCATATTTGAAAACAGTTTTTCATGATACCACCCGAAAACATGGCACTCATAGCCTTCAAAGAGGGTGAACATTGTGAGAAAACACTTTCATTTTATAAAAATCGGTACAAGTTCCTTAGGCTTAAGGCAAGTGCAGAGCATACTCAGTATGAAAATTTAAGAGGCGAGCGTATCATTATTAACCCAAATAATTTCTTTGATTTCTAGAAGAGAGAAGAAGTTTAGAAAAACATGATATGGAGAAAACTAAAATTTTATTTATGATTAACTTCTACCTACAACTGAAGTATAAGGTGCCTTATATAGAAATCATCAAGGATAGGACCCCTTGAATGATTATAATTGATAAATAGCCACATGCTTTTAGAAAGTAAAGCACACCAGATAGGACTCTTACTAAAGCTCACCGACTAAGACTTTTACATAAGACAAAGTAAAACAGAAAGTAAAGCACACCGACTAAGACTTTTATATAAAACATGCAAAGCAAACGGGAGTCACATGGGCTGTTGCATCAAAAGCTGTGTGAGAGCGACAAATTGTCATCATCATCATAGAGTGGATGGATAGCGCGATGGTGACACGTCTCCTGTCTCTTTCTCATATTGGTGCTTGTGCTGACGTATTTGTCTCTGGTCGAGATACGCCTCAGCTTGCTGATATTTTTCTTCATTAGCTTCAGACAGGTGCTGTGATGTAGATGTAGGAGGAGAGTCTGGATTGGTGACAGTATAATGGGGATTTTCAATATGGAGAAGGGACTGAAAATCTTTCAATGGGTCCTGAGCCTCTTGGAATAAGACATTGGTGTAGTTAGGACATTGTTCCATGACAAGGATTCCTTGGGGACTTGAACTTGAACTTGGAGTACAGCCTTGTGTTTTTGGAATTATTTCAAGGGTGTGTGATGGTCCAATAGAGGTGTGGTGAATGTTTGTGGCAGGTGGAGGAACATTATTAAGTTGCATGAGATAGGCTTTAAGAATAGAGGTTACTAATGTATCATGGATGAGGGTATAAGGATGAGGGTAAGTTCTCCATTCATATGCCATGTCCTGTGTCCAGTAGTCTCTTGTCTCTGGGTGTTGGAAGTAGGGCCTGTGAGCGATGAAAACTGTTGTCCACATGTTAGCTGCATGTTCTGGCATTTTGTCTAATTTGTGAAAGGTATACAGATTCTGAAGTTGTTTACGCCACCATGTGAGTGGGGAGTACCATTCGAGGAGAGTCCATAGGAGGTCTGGTGAGAACTCAGGAGTGGTAAGGTGAGTCAAGACTGGTTTGATAGGAAAAACTAGCTTCGTAGCATACAAGGTGGTGAGACACCACATGTACCAAAGCTCATCCTCACATATGGACAGAGAGGAGAGAGTGAGGCCTGTGAGAAACAAGTGTTCCAAGCAAAGGTTGGGAAATCAATTAGGCTTTTTGGTTTGGACATTAAAGAAATACCTGTAAAGGAACTTCTTTGCACTGGTAAGCCGATTGGAAAGAGATGTTCATGGAGAAATTTCTCTAGTTGAGAGCTTTGAAAAGAAGTTGGTGATTCATGGCTACAACTGGAATGGTTTGGATTGAGAAAATGAGTGAAGGTTTATTTATAGTTGGACGGGTGAGGAAGTCTGGAATGAGGTTCTGGTTGCCTTTTATGTGGTGAACAGTGAAGTCGTATTTAGCAAACCAGTTTTTGAGACTGAGGAGTTACTTGTTAAGGAGCAACTTGTTTTTGAAGTCAAAGATTCGGGGAAAAGAAGAGTTATCCATGTGGATAAGAAATTTGTGGCTGATTAGATGAAATTTGAATTTTTTAATGCCATTTTTTAATCACATGGTAGTTCTTTTCAGAGTCTTTGAATTTTTCGCTTGCATGTGCACAGAAATGACGCACGCCATTGCTTTCTTCAAGAAGAATGGCACTCTAGTAATCATCGCTGGCATCAGTTTGGAGGATGCATTGTCCAGTTGTGGGAATTCTGAGTGGAGGAGGTGATTGGGCTAAGACCTTTAGCTGCTTGACAGCTTTTGTCTGTGCTAGGCCCCATGGAGGGCACTGTTTTTAAGCATGCGCGACAACTGGCTTGTGTGGATTGCAACTTTGGGAATAAAATCTCGGACATAATTAACAATCCTGAGGAATTGTTGGATCTACTTTTTGGTGAGATTTGTGTCCAGAAACTTTAATAGTTCAGTTGCAATGTGTGGACCAGGTTTATAGTGGCCATCTTGAATCACCATGCCAAGAAAGTTAATTGATTCCTTTCCTATGCTGCTTTTCTTTTCGGAAAGCATGATTCCATGTGCCTGCACAATGTGAAAGAAATCTACGAATGATTTTCTGGACAAAAATATAAGAACTTTTACGAAATGTGACTGTATGGAGATGGTGTTTCAGAGAGTGCATACAGATGCAGTGTATCTGTATAAGGCAAGAACAATTGTTTGTAGCAAACTCCAGAACTGGTTAGGAAGAGGTTTTTAACCAAATGAAAAATGTCAAAACCTATGAGTAAATCTTTATCTGGGAGTTTGGAAGCTACAATCTTTTTCCAAATTATACAATTCGGAAGGAATTGAATACCAATGGGTTGTTTGGTAATCAAAGTGGTTTCAAAAGTTTCGCCATTAACTGCTCTGAAAAGCTTTGAATGAGGTTCCCAATAGTCTGAGGGAAGAACAGAAGGATCAATCATACTGGTATCTGCACTAGTGTCAATAAACCCGATGACAGGAACAGGTTTATGAAACTTGAAAGGAAGGATTAACATTTTGAGTGAAGGTCTGGGAATGGTGGAAACATGGTTGACATTTTGAACTGTAGAGATGACTGAAATATCCTTAGAATCTGAAGATTCTGCGATAATGAAAGCAGTTTGGTCATCTTGTTCTGACTGTTCAAAAAAATTTAATTCAACATCTTCGTTCTCAGATAAGAGGGAAGAATGTTGGAGGTACTGTATGAGACGAACAGTTTTGGCAGACTTGTGAGGACAGTTCGAGCAAAGTGACCGCGTTTCTTGCAGATGAAACAACGGTTATGCTTTTTCTTTCTGAACTGGGAAACATCTTTTTTCTTGAAGTACCGGAATGGTTTTTTAGAAGATGATTTTCTATGGAAGTGTTTCTGAAAATATTTTTTCTTTTTAGTTAAACAAACACACTTCTTATCATCTTTGCACTCTATCTTGAGATGAGGTTTTTTACAAGCTTCAGAGAAGGGTTTTTTGTCTTCCATGAGATCTTTGAAGAATTCCTTTTGTTCACAGATTTTATCCAGGCATAACATTGCCATTTGGAAAATCTTTCCTAAAGAGATGTCAGCAATGCTGAGATTAGTGGCTGTGAGTTTTCTTTGGAGATCAGGTTGTAACACAAAAGGAAGAGAGGCTATGAAGACATGTTTGAGAGAAGGTTCATTGAACCCATTTAGCTTGTAAAATAGAATACTCATTCTTTTGTAATAAGATTCTAAAAGATGTCGTTTGAGAGAACAGCACTTCATCTAATGGTACTCTTTTCTGTCTGCATCGGTAGATGCTGTTTTTTCGCCAATGAATTGTTCATGGATGAGATTAAGTGTTGTACCAACTGGTGATTGCATGAATTGGAGTTGTCTATATTCTCCCAAGCTTTCTAACCAATCTCGCAAAGAACCCGTAGATCGGGCCATGAATTCACGAAGAACAGCTTGAGATTGAGCATTTGGCTTTGTTCCTTGGAGATCAATCCATGCAGCAAATTCTTGAAGTCTAGCAGGCCATTTGTGACGGGGAATGTCATCAAATGTGAACCAAGATGCTAAAGATGGTTTTGTTGAGTGGTCATGAGCTGGGTTGAAGATTCAAAAGATGAGACTTGGACAGTATGATAATGATACTGATCCATTGTTCCTTTATCCTTTTTAGGGGGTTTAGGAGTGGCTTTTGGTGAATCTTCCGGAGGTACCGGAGGAACATATGAGGATGAAGTTGGTTTTGACTTTGGTTCTAAAATTTTTACTTTGAACTTAGATTTCTTAGGTGAAGAAGGCTTTAGTTGTGGAGTAGGTTGAAGATGTGAAAATCCAAAGAGCTGGTTGTAAACAGGCTGTTGAGGTTTAGGAGGTGTATAAAAGGGTGAGGTTTCAAATACAGGTGGAGGCATAGGTATGGACTATGTTTGGGTGAAGAGTGTGAGACGAGTCTTTTCAGCATCAATTCTTGCTAATTCAGCTTTAAGTTTTCTTATCTCTGCTTCTTTCTTGTTAAACTCTGGACCTCATATATGATTGTTAATCATTCGTCTGAGATTGGCATTTCTGGGAGACTTCACTGGCAACTCGATCAATTTTCTTTCCAAGTTGTTTGAGAGTTTGATTCTGAGCATTGGCATTTCTGGTTTGCCAATTTAAAACAGCTTCATACTGTTTTGGTTCTTCAGGTTGCCCAGAGGCTGTAACTGGGGATTGGACAAAAGGTTTTGAAACAACCTTGGTTTGAGTGTCGGTCTATTTTTTAAGTGGAGGAAATGACTCTTCATAAGATTGCCCAGAAAACATTAAGCATGATCTTATTGGTTGAACAAGAGGTTTGGGATCTGGTGGAGATTGTGGAGGAAAAGAGTTGCAAGATGTTTTTGGATGAGAAGGTTTTTTCTTTTTCTTTCTCCTCATGACTTCCAGTTCATCATCAACATCCGTATCATCCAAGCAAGGACAATCAAGATTACACATATGGGCTTCAGGAACATCCCACAGAAAATGACCATTGATTTTATCAGGATATACAGGATACCCTTCTGATAAGAAACCATGAATTGGAAGTTTCTTTTCTTAACCAGTTTGGACTGCTGTAATCGTAACAGTGTAAGAAAGCCTTGGAGTTTCTGAAACCGAATTAGTTTCAGGTGTTTAAAAAGACAGTTTGACTTGACCATTTTGTCTTCTTTCAAACGTGGCTTCTGTAGTCTGGACTGGTTCGGAGTTTTGGTGGAAATGCTCATAATTGGTTGGCCATTCAAGAGGCATTAGTTTGAGCAATTTTTGTTTTTGGATTTGTTTGGGAATTTCAATGATGGTTGGAATTGTGTCTGTGTCTGCCAGAATCATTAAAACATCTGATGTAGTGTGAGGTGTAGGAAGTTCTAGTGCATGATTCTGTAATCGATACACTATTTGGTGATGAAGGGTTGCAATCTTCGATGTTGGTGTTTGTTCTGCTCCTTGGAGCTGGATCTGAACTTTGATGGTTGTGTGAAGGTTAGAATCCTCAAGAGAGAGGTTGATATTTGGGTAAAAGGTTAATAGGACACTAACAGTATGGAGTGTGGTCAGAACAGTTCCTATAATAGCATGTTGGTACTATTTGAACCTGGTGTCCAGAAGAGCAATTCTGGCTGTAACAGGTAAACCTTTTCTTCCATGGAGAGACATAATCAATCTAATACCGTCAAGATGAATATGAGTATACCCTTTCGTTTCCAGTTTGCTACGAGATCTGAGGGTATTTCTAGAGTGACATACTATTCACTTTGAGAGGCTTGTAGAGCACACTGATCTAGTCTAGAAGACTGGATGTACTCTTTGGGTAGTGGTCTTTTGTGGAGATGAGAGTTTAAATACTTCTGGTAAGAGAAGTTTTTTGTTTGTAGAGGTTGTAAGGACTCATGATAGGGAACTGAGACTCATTGATTTGGGCAGATTCGGGAATATAAGAATATTCAACAAGTTTTTCAATTTTGGAGGCTACATGTTTTTGACATGATCTTGGAAGAGAGAGACTAGAGGAAAGAGAAATATGAGAGGAAGACGATGAAGGAGTTGAGTTCGGAGATGAAGTTGTTTCCATGTTTGGTTAATCTTCTTCTAGGAGTTCAAATAGGATTATTTGGAATTACTAATGACATCTGCTAGATTTTTTCTACCCTGTTCTTTGGAAGAGAAAGATATTTTTCTAAAGAATCTGTATGGTTTCTTCCATTTCCTAGACTTTGGTTTAGAAAAGGAAGTTGGATGCCTGATCTTCTTGAAATGCCTTTTATGTGGATGACTGCAGTCACAGTTTGTTTTATCTTTGCATTTGATCTGCAAGTACGGTTTCTTACAAGCTCTTCTGAAAGGCTCTTTGTCTTTTACCAGTTCTTTGAAGAACTGTTTTTGCTCACAAAGTTTTTCCAAACATCCCTTAGCTATCTGAAAGATCTTTCTTAAGGAGATGTTATCAAGGTTGAGGTTGTGCACTGTAAGTTGTCGTTGGATTTCTGGTTTTAATTCCGTCCGTAAAGAAACCAGAAACACATGCTTCAGAGTGTGATCGTTGAATCCATTAAGCTTGTAGAACAGGATTAAAATTCTTTTGTAATGGAAATCAAGATCTTTAGTATTCAAAGAACAACACTTCATGTTGAGATAGTCTCTTCCTGGTGCTTCAAAAACTGTAGATGGTTCTCTAATAAACTATTCATGTAGAATAGTAAGAGCACTAGATATGTTTGGCAATTGCACAAACTGTAATTGTCTGTAGGGAACAAGACTATCAAACCAGTCTCTCAGAGATCCCGTGAAACGAGTGACAAACTCTTTGAGGACCGATTCTATGGTTGCACCTGATCTTATCATCTGGAGATCTACCCAGGCTGACATTTCAGATAACTTCTCTCTCCATTTGACTGTGGGAATGTCATCAAACATAAACCATGGATTGTTCGATGGTTTGTATGTATTTTGAGCTTGGGGCTGAGGTGGTTGATTGGTTGAGGATTCAGCTGGCTCATCAATGTCTGAGGGTATTTCAAAGTATGATTCTGGTTGGGATGGTTGTGCTGGTTTTGTTTAGTAATATTTGCATAAGCCTTTTCCGAATCAGTGGTTGAAAGTGAAGATTCTGTATCAGTTTTTGTGGAATCAGTGGAAACTTCAATGTGATGGGAAGCATATTGATGCATGGGTTCTTTATCCTTGGATTGAGATGGTTGTGGGGTAAAAACAAGAGTATGTTCTGGAGAATCTTGTTGTTGTGTGGTAGTGGAGATTGGTTGATGAAGTTTGATAGTTCTTGGTTGGGACTTAGGTTTTGGTTTTGGGTGAAGTGGTTGTGGCATATTTTTAAAAAGAGTATGTGTCCTTCCAAATAGTTTGGAAGGACCATATGGTTTCATTGGTGCGAGCATAGGGCTGAATGGATGGTAAGTTGGATTGATTATAGGTATGGGAGGTGATTGGTGAAGAGTGTAGGCCTGTGTTTTTTAGATTCAATCTGATCAAGCTCTGCCTTTAGCCGTCTGATTTCTCTCTCCTTTTGGTCAAACTCTAGGTCATAGTATCTTTGACTAAGCATGACTCTTAAGTCTGCATCAAGTTGAGAGATTTGGGATTGTAAATTTTGATAGATCTGCTGCATTTGCAAGGTTATTAAGTCAACCTTGGTTTCGATCTGGTCAGTTTGTAAACTGATCTTATCAACCCTTTTGTGGATGTCTACCAATGTATCATTTTGTGTTCTGGCATTGTGTTTGCCAGTTGAGGACTAATTCAAATGGTTTAGGTTCTTTTAGGTGACCAGCATAGGTTATGGCTGAAGGAATAAAATGTTTTGTCACGACCTTTTTTTGTGAATTAGATTGGGCTTCTAAGGATGGGAAATTCAAAGAATAGTCATTAGATGATGAAGAAAAAGTTACATGATTACACACCTTTAATTATTACAAAGGGACAAAGATGCTTTACTAAAGCATGACTTTGACAAAAGCTTAAAGCAAAAGCAAAAGTAAAAGCAAAAGCAACCATGATTACAACAAGACAAAACGAGACATGATGACAACAAGACAAATCACAATAAGACAAATAACTTTTAGGGAGAGTGGAGGTTCATGTAGTCATCTTCGGAGGAACTTTCCGTTGCATCGGGATCTGTATCACCGGAGTGGTGCGGTTTGCGAAAAAAGTTGCTTGGAAGCTTCGGACGTTTAGGATGTTGGCAGGAGGGACCACGGCATGGTGGATTAGGGCAATGATAGGCTCGTGGAGTACACTGTGAAGTATACTTAGGGGAAGTCTGGGTGGCTTTGTCAACTTTAGAAGGCCGAGGTGATTTTTTGGAAGGTCGGGTTGATGGTCCTGGTTCGGAGGGTCCAGGTTCATCCATTATTGGTTGGGGGAACTGATGAAGGTGTTGGCTGAGAGGAAGAAATTCTTCCCAAGGGTCTTGAGAATTTTGGAAAAGAAAGTCAGTGTAGTCGGGCCTTTCTTCTTTGATAAGGATTCCTGTGGATGGTGGCTTGGATCTGGCTGATGGAGTAGGGATCATGATGAGGTCATGTTGTGGGCCTAAGGAGGTGTGAACGATATCTTTATGGGGCAGAGTTTGGTGGTTTAACTAGTGGAGGTAGTTATGTAAGGTAGGCTGGATCTCATTTTCAATGATGACGGGATGTGGTGCAGTGAACCATTCGTATACCTGATCCTGTGTCCAAAAGAACTGTGTATCTGGGTGTTGGAAATAAGGCCTGTGAATTATGAACACGGATGTCCACATTTGAGCTTCAGAGAGTGGCATACAATCAAGGTTGTAGATTTCTGACAAGTGTTGGAGCTTTTGTCTCCACCATGGAATTGGTGAAAACCACTCAAGTAATGTCCAGATGAGAGAGGTAACTTTGTCTGGATTAAGAAGATGAGACAAAGTGGGGGCGATGGGTAGGATGAGCTTGGTGGCATAGAGAATAGTTAGGCACCAAAGGTACCATAACTCGTCTTCAGTGATTTCTCTGGATGGGTCAAGGGTTAAACCTGTAAGAAACAGATTTTCAGGATGGAAAGTAGAAAATGGAAATGAGTCAGCCATAAGGTAAGCTTTCATGAAGAAACGGAAAACAGCTTTTCTTGCAAACTCTTGGATGGCAAAAACAAAGGAAAATGTTTTATTCAAGGGAAAGGGTTTTTTGGTAAGAGCTTCAGGAGGTAAGGATGTAGCCATGGCAATAATTGGAAAATTATATGTGGTGGAAAACAGAGTGGGAGGTGTCTCTGGTTTTGAGAGTCTAGATAGCATATTAGGGATAAGGTTCTGGGATCCCTTTATATGCTTTACTGAAAAATCATATTTGGAAAACCAATCTTTTAATCGGAGTAACATCTTTTCTGGAACAGTTTTGCCATTGAAATTGAGAATATTGGGGAAGGCTGAGCTGTCCATTCGGATGAGGAAGTGGTGGCCAATGAGATGGTACTCGAACTTTTTGATGCCATGCTTTACCGCTAAGATTTCTTTGAACACGCTATGGTAGTGCTGCTGTGTGTCAGAAAAATGTCCACTAGCGTAGGCGATAAAGTGTTCTTTTCCGTTGAGTTCTTCAAGGAGAATGGCACCCCATCGGCAATCAACTTTAGAGGAGGCGGATTTTGCGCAATCTTCTTGAGAGTAGTGACAGCATTTGTGTGGTCATCATTCCACTCAGGAGGCTTTTTCTTCAATAAAGCCGAGAGGTGACGAGTGTAGTGGTCCACATGTGGGATAAAGTCTCTGATGTAATTGATAATTCCAAGAAATTGCTGGACCTGCTTTTTGGAAAGTTACTGATCTGGAAAGTGAAGCAACTCTTGGGCAATGTGCTTTCCTGGCTGGTAATGGCCATCTTTTATGATCATACCAAGAAATTCGATGGTATCTGTGGCAATGGTGCTTTTCTTGGCAGATAGCATGATTCCATGACTTTGGACAATATCATAGAACTGGTTGAGTAGTCGGTGATGGTCATCATGTGATCCTGAAAAAAGTAAAATATCATCAATGTAAATCAGTGCATTAGACAGGAGAGGCTGAAAGATTTTGATCATGGATTTTTGAAAAATGGATGGGGCAGTTTTGAGACCAAAGGGTAGGACCGTCCATTGGAAATGGGCATTAGGAATGCAAAAGGCTGTCTTATATCGATCAGAGGGTTCAATGCCTAATTGCCAAAAACCTGATTTTAAATCAAATTTTGAAAAGATCTGGGCATTTTTGAGAAAAGTAAACATGCTTTGTCGGCGAGGTAAGGGAAATTTGTCATCTTGCAAAAACATCTTTAAGGGCTGGTAGTCAATGACTAAGCGTTTCTTTCCTCGAACAATTTCAGAATGCTTTTCAACATAAAAGGCTTGGCAAGCCCATTGAGAGGTTGTGGGCTCAATTAACCCTTGGGCTAACAATTGAGAACATTCCTATTGGGCTAGGAGTAAGTCAGATGGACTCATTCCTAGGTGAGTGGCTTTGGTGGGATTAAGGTCTTCATTAAGTTTGAAGGGTAACTTAACAAAGAAAGACTGATTTTTCCACAAAGGAGTTGGATGGGTGAACTCAGAATGAGACTCCGGACAAAAACGCAAAAGCTTGGTGGAAATATCCTGATATGATGGAGGGGTTTCAGACAGATTGTAGAGTTTCAAGATATCTGTGAATGGTTTGAACATGGACTTGACTCGAATTCCATGAGGAATGATTTGAAGGTGTTTGATCTGGTGAAGGATGTCAAATCCTAAGAAAATATCTTTATTAGGAAGAGTTGAACCAATGACTTTGGTCCAAATGACACAATTAGGGAAAATCTGGATACCAATGGGTTTTTTGGTAATCAAAGAAGTGGTGAACAGTTTGCCATTAACAGCTTTGAAATGTTCTTCAGACTGTGTCCAGTAGTCTGGTGGAAGAATATGGGGGTTTAACATACTTCGTTGAGCTCCAGTATCAATAAGACCAATTGCTGGAATGGGCCTTTGAAATTTTGAAGGCAGGATTTGGAGTTTGATGGAAGGTATAGGAACTGTAGTATCAAGGGACAAGAGCTGTTGATGGAAAATGACTTGGGACTGATCACTGTCGGAATCATCAGAAGACTGTTGGAGTGCGAACACTGTTTCATCATTGGGTTCATGTTGTTCAGAGAAATAGAATTCCAGTTCATCCTTTTGAGGAGAGTAATCTGTAGTAGCCTGAAGATGTTCTACAAGACGAATGGACTTGGCTCTTTTGTTGGGACAATCTTTGGCAAAATGACCTTTTTTTCTGCAGATAAAACATCTGCTGGATTTTCTTCGTTTGGAGTCTTTGGAAGAAGAAGACCTCTTTCGGAAGAATCTGTAAGGTTTTCTAGATCTGCGGGGTCTGGATGAAAATTCTGGAGATTTGAACTTGCGAAAATGCCTTTTCTTTTTGGGACTGCAATCACAATCCTTCTTCTGTTTGCATTTGATTTGCAGATAAGGCTTTTTGCAGGCACTTCTGAATGGTTCTTTGTCTTTTAACAAGTCCTTGAAGAATTGTTTCTATTCACAAAGCTTATCAAGACAAGTTTTGGCGAGTTGGAAAATTTTGCCAAGAGAGATATTATCAATGACAAGATTGGAGGCAGTAAGCTGCCGCTGGATGTCGGGTTGGAGTTCTTCTGGTAGGGAGGCCAAAAAGACATGCTTTAGGGTAGGCTCGTTGAATCCATTAAGCTTCTAGAATAACAGGGACATGCGCTTGTAATGGAAATCAAGATCCTTGGCATCAAGGGAGCAACATTTCATGCTGAGATAGTCTCGGCGTGCAGCTTCAAAGGCTGCAGCTGGGTCTCCTAAAAACTGATCATGAAGAATGGCAAGAGCACTAGAGACTTCTGGTAATTGAACAAACTGCAATTGTCTGTATTGACCAAGAGAGTCAAACCAATCTCTTAGAGCACCCGTAAAACGAGTAGCAAATTCTCTAAGGACTGATTCAGTAGTGGCTCCTGATCTGAGCATTTGGAGATCAATCCAGGCAGACATTTCATTAAGACGATCACGCCATTTATAGGATGGGATATCATCAAAGGTAAACCAGGGACCATTTGATGATTTTTGACTAGATGAAGTAGTTTGGGCCGGAGGAAGCTGGTTGGTGGCAGAAGATTCAGGCATCTCTTCTTCAACATCAGAAGGAATATCAACATATGGTTCAGTCCGAGAGGTTTGTGGGTCAGGTTGAGCCATCAGGATTCTGGTGATATCAGCATAAGATTTTTCAGAGTCACTGGTGGATGCCGAAGATTCTGTGTCAGTCTCAGTATGGCTATCTGAAACGGCTAGATTTGAATCAGAAATTTGGTCATCAGTGGAAGATGGGTGGTCAATGGTATGGGCACTGAATTGGTGCATAGGTTCTTTATCCTTGGATGTAGTAGGAGGTTGGGATTTGGATGGTTCAGGTGGTGATGTTGATGCTAGTGTATAACCCGGTGATTGTTGGTCAGGGATAATAGTGGAGGAAGGATTGATTGTGACGGGTCGTGGTTGAGGTTTAGGCTTTGGTTTAGATTTAGGTGGTGGTGGTAATGGGTTGTCTCGAAAAAGGGTATGAGTCATACCAAACAACTTAGAAGGCTCATACTGTCGGATAGGAGAAAGCATAGAAGCAAATGGATGGTAAGTTGGACCAATCGAAGGGATAGGAGGCGAGGAGGTAAAAAGGGAAGGTTTTTGTTTGTCAGATTCAATTTGAGCAAGCTCAGCTTTTAAACGTCTGATCTCCCTTTCATCCCAACATGGACTTCCAGATCTTGGAGTATCCCATAGAAAGTGTCAGTTTAAATTCACAAGGTATACTGGGTACCCTTCGGAGTTAAATCCTGTGATTGGCAGATCTTCTTGGGTTGTTTGAACAACCGTGATCATTGAAGAATAAGTGAATGATAACCTTGGAGGCTCTTGAGTAGCACTAGGTAACGGCTGAGAGGTACTTGGTAGAGGTCAAAAAGTCATTCTGACAGTACCATCTGGCCTTCTTGCAAACATACTTTCTGATGTCTGGATTGGGGCTATATTGTTATGGAACTTCTCATAATTTGAAATCTATTCCAGCGGCATGAGTTTTATGAGTTCATGGTGAGGGATATGTCTAGGGATTTGGATGATGGTTGGAATTTGGTATGATTCTGCTAACACCATAAGACCATCATAGTGATTGTCAGGTGTGGGAAGATCTAAGGCATGATTTTGAAGCCTATAGACCAACTGATGGTGTAAGGTAGCCATGTTTGCTGAGGAGATTTGTTCTACTCCTTGAATTTGAACTTGAACTTTCAAGGCAGTTGACAAGTTGGTATCTTGGAGAGATAGATTGAAATTGGGGTAGAAAGTGAGAAGAACACTTCCTGCATGTAAAGTGGTCAGGATAGTACCAATTACTGTATCCTAATACTGTTTAAATCTAGTGTCGAGCATAGCAATTCTGGCTGTAACATGTAATCATTTTCTTCCATGTAAGGTAAGGATTAATCTTACTCCCCCAAGATGGAGATGAGTATAACCCTTCCTTTTCCAATTGGAAATCAATTCTGGAGGTATTTCCAAAGTAACATATTGCTCAGCTGTGGTAGTTTGAAGAGTGCACTGATCTAGTTTAGAGAACTGGATGTATTCTTTTGGATGAGGTCTTTTAGTAGAGATAAGGGTTCTTATACTTCTAGTAAAAGAGTTTCCTCTCTTGTAGAGCTAATAAGGACTAAGAAGAAAGAATGAAGATTCATTGATATGGGCTGACTCAGGGATATATGAGTATTCAACAAGGTTTTCTATTTTATTGCTAGTTTGTTTGCTACAAGATTTGGGTAAGGACAGAGTAGAAGAAAGGGAGATTGGAGTGATCATAGAAGTAGAAGTGTCATTAGATGAAGTAGATGCCATGAGTGAAAATTTCTCTCTGTTTTTTCAAAGAAATAGGGAAGACTCTTATCATACCACTTTGGTAAGTTTGGGGCTCTAATACCATAATAGGATTTCTAGATACTGGTGCCCAAAAAAGCATGAAGAATTTAGACATTCTTCCAGCTCAAAACTGGAAACCTCATATAAAACATTTCAGAGCAGCTGATGGAAAAATGTTCACCACAGAATTGATTCCAAAAAATCCCATTGGTATTCAAATCTTCCCAAATTGTGTTATCTGGACAAAAACTCCCAAATAAGGATATCTTATTAGGATTTGACATCATCCACCAGATAAAACATCTTCAAATTCTTTCCAATGGAATCAGGGTCAGATCCATGTTCAAATCTTTCACAGAGATCCTTAAACTCTACAGTCTATCCGAATCTCCACCATCTTTCCAAGATATCTCAACCAAGCTCCTAAAATACTGTCCAAAATTTCATTTTGACTTCATCCACCCAATCCTTTGTAGAAAAATAAGTCTTTCTTTATTTACTAAGGCTATTCATCTAGGAATGAGCCCATCTGACTTAGCCTTAGCCCAAAAGGAATGTTCACAACTCTTGGCCCAAGGACTTATCGAACTAACAAATTCTCAATGGGCTTGTCAAGTGTTTTATGTGGAAAAACGTTCGGAACTTGTTAGGGGAAAAAACCGATTAGTCATTGACTATCAACCCTTAAACATGTTCTTACAAGATGACAAGTTTTCTTTACCAAAGAGACAAAGCATCTTCACTTAGCTCAAAAATGCCCAGATCTTTTCAAAATTTGACCTCAAGTCATGTTTTTGGCAAATTGGTATTGAACCCTCAGAAAGATACAAAACCATTTTTGCATCCCCAATGCTCATTATCAATGGACAGTTTTACCCTTCGGCTTGAAAACTACCCCCTCCATTTTTCAAAAAGCCATAGTCAAAATCTTCCAACCCATCCTACATCATGCATTGATTTATATTGATGATATTTTGTTGTTTTCAGGCACACATGAAGAACATCTCTAATTATTAAATCAATTTTTTGATATCATCCAGACTTACAAAATTATGTTATCAACCAAGAAAAGCACAATTGCAATAGATAATACCTTGGAATGATTATCAAAGACGGACACTACCAACCAGGAAAACACATTGCCCAAGAATTGCTCCACTTTTCATATCAACAACTCATCAAGAAACAAATACAGCAATTCCTTGGCATCATCAATTACATCAGAGACTTCATTCCTCATGTCGATCACCATACCAATCAGCTTTCGGCTTTATTAAAGAAAAAGCCATCAGAATGGAATGATAACCACACACTTTTTGTCACCACTTTAAAAAAGATTGCTCAAAATCTGTCACCATTAAAGCTCATTCTCTATTGGGAGTTACAAGGATAAAGTTGCATTTGATATAGTACCCATGCATGTTGGACACATTCTTTTGGGGAGACCTTGGCAATATGATGGGCGTGTGATACATTATGGTTGCTTAAATAGATATTGTTTTGTAATGAATAAAAAGAAAACCACTCCTGTACCTTTAACACCTAGACAAGTGTATGAGGATCAAATGTCAATATGAAAAGAGAGTGAGAGTACAAAAGAAAGAGAGATTGAGAGAAAAACAAGTGGAAAGATAGAAAAAAAATGAGAATATTGTTGAGAGAAAAGAGAGGCTGCAAGTGAATTTGTTTGCAAAAGAGAGTGAGATTAAAAGGGCTTTCTTTTCAAAATAGTCTATCATTGTACTTTTGTGCAAAGAGGTTTGTTTACATACTAATGAGCTTAACTCTTCTTTGCCTAGTGCTATTGTGGCTCTTTTACAGGACTTTAATGATGTGTTTGCAAATGAAGTTCCTAATAGTTTGCCACATAATCAAACTCCAAATCCTGCCTTCAAAATTTCAAAGGCCCATTCCAGCAATTGGTCTTATTGATACTGGAGCTCAGCGAAGCATGTTAAACCCCCATATTCTTCCACCAGACTACTGGACACAGTCTGAAGAACATTTCAAAGCTGTTAATGGCAAACTGTTCACCACTTCTTTGATTACCAAAAAACCCATTGGTATCCAGATTTTCCCTAATTGTGTCATTTGGACCAAAGTCATTGGTTCAACTCTTCCTAATAAAGATATTTTGTTAGGATTTGACATCCTTCACCAGATTAAACACCTTCAAATCATTCCACATGACATTCGAGTCAAGTCCATGTTCAAACCATTCACAGATATCTTGAAACTCTACAATCTGTCTGAAACCCCTCCATCATATCAGGATATTTCCACCAAGCTTTTGAGTTTCTGTCCAGAGTCCCACTCTGCGTTCACCCATCCAAACCCTTTGTGGAAAAATCAGTCTTTCTTTGTTAAGTTACCCTTCAAACTTAATGAAGACATTAATCCCACCAAAGCCAGTCATCCAGGAATGAGTCCATCTGACTTACTCCTAGCCCACCAGGAATGTTCTCAATTGTTAGCCCAAGGGTTAATTGAGCCCACAACCTCTCAATGCGCTTGCCAAGCCTTTTATGTTGAAAAGCATTCTGAAATTGTTCGAGGAAAGAAACGCCTAGTCATTGACTACCAGCCCTTAAACATGTTTTTGCAAGATGACAAATTTCCCTTACCTCGCCGACAAAGCATGTTTACTTTTCTCAAAAATGCCCAGATCTTTTCAAAATTTGATTTAAAATCAGGTTTTTGGCAATTAGGCATTGAACCCTCTGAACGATATAAGACAGCCTTTTGCATTCCTAATGCCCATTTCCAATGGACGGTCCTACCCTTTGGTCTCAAAACTGCCCCATCCATTTTCCAAAAATCCATGATCAAAATCTTTCAGCCTCTCCTGTCTAATGCACTGATTTACATTGATGATATTTTACTTTTTTCAGGATCACATGATGACCATCACCGACTACTCAACCAGTTCTATGATATTGTCCAAAGTCATGGAATCATGCTATCTGCCAAGAAAAGCACCATTGCCACAGATACCATCGAATTTCTTGGTATGATCATAAAAGATGGCCATTACCAGCCAGGAAAGCACATTGCCCAAGAGTTGCTTCACTTTCCAGATCAGCAACTTTCCAAAAAGCAAGTCCAGCAATTTCTTAGAATTATCAATTACATCAGAGACTTTATCCCACATGTGGACCACTACACTCGCCACCTCTCAGCTTTGTTGAAGAAAAAGCCTCCTGAGTGGAATGATGACCACACAAATGCTGTCACTACTCTCAAGAAGATTGCGCAAAATCCGCCTCCTTTAAAGTTGATTACAGATGGAAAGCGCATACTACAGACAGACGCAAGTGATGAATCATGGGGTGCCATTCTCCTTGAAGAACTCAATGGAAAAGAACACTTTATCGCCTACGCTAGTGGACATTTTTCTGACACACAGCTGCACTACCATAGCATGTTCAAAGAAATCTTAGCGGTAAAGCATGGCATCAAAAAGTTCAAGTACCATCTCATTGGCCACCACTTCCTCATCCGAATGGACGGCTCAGCCTTCCCCAATATTCTCAATTTCAAAGGCAAAACTGTTCCAGAAAAGATGTTACTCCGATTAAAAGATTGGTTTTCCAATTATGATTTCTTAGTAAAGCATATAAAGGGATCCCAGAACCTTATCCCTGATATGCTATCTAGACTCTCAAAACCAGAGACACCTCCCACTCTGTTTTCCACCACATACCATTTTCCAATTATTGCCATGGCTACATCCTTACCTCCCAAAGCTCTTACCAAAAAACCCTTTCCCTTGAATAAAACATTCTCCTCTGTTTTTGCCATCCAAGAGTTTGCAAGAAAAGTTGTTTTTCGCTTTTTCATGAAAGCTTACCTTATGGCTGACTCATTTCCATTTTCTACTTTCCATCCTGAAAATCTGTTTCTTACAGGTTTAACCCTTGACCCATCCAGAGAAATCACTGAAGACGAGTTATGATACCTCTGGTGCCTAACTACTCTCTATGCAACCAAGCTCATCCTACCCATCGCCCCCACTTTGTCTCATCTTCTTAATCCTGACAAAGCTACCACTCTCATCTGGACATTACTTGAGTGGTTTTCACCAATTCTATGGTGGAGACAAAAGCTCCAACACTTGTCAGAAATCTACAACCTTGATCGTATGCCATTCTCTGAAGCTCAAATGTGGACATCCGTGTTCATAATTCACAGGCCTTATTTCCAACACCCAGATACACAGTTCTTTTGGACACAGGATCAGGTATACGAATGGTTTACTGCACCACACCCATCCATCATTGAAAATGAGATCCAGCCTACCTTACATAACTACCTCCACCAGTTAAACCACCAAACTCCGCCACATAAGGATATCGTTCACACCTCCTTAGGCCCACAACATGACCTCATCATGATCCCTACTCCATCAGCCAGATCCAAGCCACCATCCACATGAATCCTTATCAAAGAAGAAAGGCCAGACTACACTGACTTTCTTTTCCAAGATTCTCAAGACCCTTGGGAAGAATTTCTTCCTCTCAGCCAACACCTTCATCAGTTCCCCCAACCAACAATGGATGGTCCTGGACCCTCCGAACCAGGACCATCAACCCGACCTTCCAAAAAATCACCTCGGCCTTCTAAAATTGACAAAGCCACCCAGACTTCCCCTAAGTATACTTCACAGTGTACTCCACGAGCCTATCATTGCCCTAATCCACCATGCCGTGGTCCCTCATGCCAACATCCTAAACGTCCGAACCTTCCAAGCAACTTTTTTCGCAAACCGCACCACTCCGGTGATATAGATCCCGATGCAACGGAAAGTTCCTCCGAAGATGACTACATGAACCTCCACTCTCCCTAAACGTTATTTGTGTTGTTGTGATTTGTCTTGTTGTCATTATGTCTTGTTTGTCTTGTTGTAATCATGGTTGCTTTTGCTTTAAGCTTTTGTCAAAGTCATGCTTTATTAAAGCATCTTTGTCCCTTTGTAATAATTAAAGGTGTGTAATCATGCAACTTTTACTTTTACTTTAAAGTAGGGGTCCTGTCCTATCTTCCTAAGATTCCTCCTCTATATAAGGAGCTCTCACCTTCTTTGTAAAAGATAGAAGTTTGCCAGAAATAAACTCGTGTGTTTTCTCTCACCATGAACTTCTGAACTCCTCTCTCTCTCTCTGCAAATGAAGTCCTAAAGAAAAGAAAAGGAATAAGGATTTTAAATTTGTTCATTTTGAAACTTAAGCAAATATGCTCTGCACTTGCCTTTAGAAAGGATCCTGTGCATTAGAAAGCTTTTGATCGTTTTCTTATCTGGTTTGGTACCCTGTTTTGACTAACGAAAGTCTGTTTTGGGTTGTATAACCCGAGACGAAAATGAAAGCTTTCCTGATTGGTATACGAATGGTTCACTGCACCACATCCCGCCATCATTGAAAATGAGATCCAGCCTACCTTACATAACTACCTCCACCAGTTAAACCACCAAACTCCGCCACATAAGGATATCGTTCACACCTCCTTAGGCCCACAACATGACCTCATCATGATCCCTACTCCATCAGCCAGATCCAAGCCACCATCCACATGAATCCTTATCAAAGAAGAAAGGCCAGACTACACTGACTTTCTTTTCCAAGATTCTCAAGACCCTTGGGAAGAATTTCTTCCTCTCAGCCAACACCTTCATCAGTTCTCCCAACCAACAATGGATGGTCCTGGACCCTCCGAACCAGGACCATCAACCCGACCTTCCAAAAAATCACCTCGGCCTTCTAAAATTGACAAAGCCACCCAGACTTCCCCTAAGTATACTTCACAGTATACTCCACGAGCCTATCATTGCCCTAATCCACCATGCCGTGGTCCCTCCTGCCAACATCCTAAACGTCCGAACCTTCCAAGCAACTTTTTCCGCAAACCGCACCACTCCGGTGATACAGATCCCGATGCAACGGAAAGTTCCTCCGAAGATGACTACATGAACCTCCACTCTCCCTAAAAGTTATTTGTCTTGTTGTGATTTGTCTTGTTGTCATTATGTCTTGTTTGTCTTGTTGTAATCATGGTTGCTTTTGCTTTTACTTTTGCTTTTGCTTTAAGCTTTTGTCAAAGTCATGCTTTATTAAAGCATCTTTGTCCCTTTGTAATAATTAAAGGTGTGTAATCATGCAACTTTTACTTTTACTTTAAAGATAGGGGTCCTGTCCTATCTTCCTAAGATTCCTCCTCTATATAAGGAGCTCTCACCTTCTTTGTAAAAGATAGAAGTTTGCCAGAAATAAACTCGTGTGTTTTCTCTCACCATGAACTTCTGAACTCCTCTCTCTCTCTCTGCAAATGAAGTCCTAAAGAAAAGAAAAGGAATAAGGATTTTAAATTTGTTCATTTTGAAACTTAAGCAAATATGCTCTGCACTTGCCTTTAGAAAGGATCCTGTGCATTAGAAAGCTTTTGATCGTTTTCTTATCTGGTTTGGTACCCTGTTTTGACTAACGAAAGTCTGTTTTGGGTTGTATAACCCGAGACGAAAATGAAAGCTTTCCTGATTGGTATACGAATGGTTCACTGCACCACATCCCGCCATCATTGAAAATGAGATCCAGCCTACCTTACATAACTACCTCCACCAGTTAAACCACCAAACTCCGCCACATAAGGATATCGTTCACACCTCCTTAGGCCCACAACATGACCTCATCATGATCCCTACTCCATCAGCCAGATCCAAGCCACCATCCACATGAATCCTTATCAAAGAAGAAAGGCCAGACTACACTGACTTTCTTTTCCAAGATTCTCAAGACCCTTGGGAAGAATTTCTTCCTCTCAGCCAACACCTTCATCAGTTCTCCCAACCAACAATGGATGGTCCTGGACCCTCCGAACCAGGACCATCAACCCGACCTTCCAAAAAATCACCTCGGCCTTCTAAAATTGACAAAGCCACCCAGACTTCCCCTAAGTATACTTCACAGTATACTCCACGAGCCTATCATTGCCCTAATCCACCATGCCGTGGTCCCTCCTGCCAACATCCTAAACGTCCGAACCTTCCAAGCAACTTTTTCCGCAAACCGCACCACTCCGGTGATACAGATCCCGATGCAACGGAAAGTTCCTCCGAAGATGACTACATGAACCTCCACTCTCCCTAAAAGTTATTTGTCTTGTTGTGATTTGTCTTGTTGTCATTATGTCTTGTTTGTCTTGTTGTAATCATGGTTGCTTTTGCTTTTACTTTTTCTTTTGCTTTAAGCTTTTGTCAAAGTCATGCTTTATTAAAGCATCTTTGTCCCTTTGTAATAATTAAAGGTGTGTAATCATGCAACTTTTACTTTTACTTTAAAGATAGGGGTCCTGTCCTATCTTCCTAAGATTCCTCCTCTATATAAGGAGCTCTCACCTCCTTTGTAAAAGATAGAAGTTTGCCAGAAATAAACTCGTGTGTTTTCTCTCACCATGAACTTTTGAACTCCTCTCTCTCTCTCTGCAAATGAAGTCCTAAAGAAAAGAAAAGGAATAAGGATTTTAAATTTGTTCATTAGAAAGCTTTTGATCGTTTTCTTATCTGGTTTGGTACCCTGTTTTGACTAACGAAAGTCTGTTTTGGGTTGTATAACCCGAGACGAAAATGAAAGCTTTCCTGATTGGTATACGAATGGTTCACTGCACCACATCCCGCCATCATTGAAAATGAGATCCAGCCTACCTTACATAACTACCTCCACCAGTTAAACCACCAAACTCCGCCACATAAGGATATCGTTCACACCTCCTTAGGCCCACAACATGACCTCATCATGATCCCTACTCCATCAGCCAGATCCAAGCCACCATCCACATGAATCCTTATCAAAGAAGAAAGGCCAGACTACACTGACTTTCTTTTCCAAGATTCTCAAGACCCTTGGGAAGAATTTCTTCCTCTCAGCCAACACCTTCATCAGTTCCCCCAACCAACAATGGATGGTCCTGGTTAGGTTGTGGACTGAATTAACCCTTGGGCTAGGAGTAAGTCAGATGGACTCATTCCTGGATGAGTGGCTTTGGTGGGATTAATGTCTTCATTAAGTTTAAAAGGTAACTTAACAAAGAAAGACTAATTTTTCCACAAAGGGTTTGGATGGGTGAACGCAGAGTGGGACTCTGGACAGAAACTCAAAAGCTTGGTGGAAATATCCTGATATGATGGAGGGGTTTCAGACAGATTGTAGAGTTTCAAGATATCTGTGAATGGTTTGAACATGGACTTGACTCGAATGCCATGTGGAATGATTTGAAGGTGTTTAATCTGGTGAAGGATGTCAAATCCTAACAAAATATCTTTATTAGGAAGAGTTGAACCAATGACTTTGGTCCAAATGACACAATTAGGGAAAATCTGGATACCAATGGGTTTTTTGGTAATCAAAGAAGTGGTGAACAGTTTGCCATTAACAGCTTTGAAATGTTCTTCAGACTGTGTCTAGTAGTCTGGTGGAAGAATATGGGGGTTTAACATGCTTCGTTGGGCTCCAGTATCAATAAGACCAATTGCTGGAATGGGCCTTTGGAATTTAGAAGGCAGGATTTAGAGTTTGATGGAAGGGATAGGAACTGTAGTGTCTAGGGACAAGAGCTGTTGATGGAAAATGACTTGGGACTGGTCACTCTCAGAATCATCAGAAGACTGTTGGAGCACGAACACAGTTTCATCATTGGGTTCATCTTGTTCAGAGAAATAGAATTCCAATTCATCCTGGTGTGGAGAGTAATCTGTAGTAGCCTGAAGGTGTTCAATACAGACAAGCAAACATACTTTCAGATGTCTGAACTGGGGCTGTATTGTTATGGAACTGCTCATAGTTTGAGATCCATTCAAGAGGCATAAGCTTAAGGAGTTCTTGGAGAGGAATTTGCCTGGGGATCTGAATGATGGTTGGGATTTGGTCAGATTCAGCTAACACCATGAGAGTGTCAGAGTGGTGTTCTGGAGTGGGTAGATCTAAGGCATGATTTTGAAGCCGATAGACCAGTTGATGGTGTAGGGTGGCTATTTTAGCAGTGGAGATTTGTTCAGCACCTTGGATCTGGACTTGAACTTTCAGGGTTGTGGGTAGATTAGTGTCTTGAAGGGAAAGATTGAAGTTTGGATAAAAGGTGAGTAAGACACTGCCAGCATGTAGGGTTGTGAGTACAGTACCGATAACAGCATCTTGGTACTGTTTAAACCGAGTGTCTAGGAGAGCAATACGAGCTGTAACTGGTAAACCTTTGCGCCCATGAAGGGTAACGATAAGCCGTATTCCGCCTAGATGAAGATGAGTAAATCGATAGTGTGTTCAGTGACTGAAAAAGCTAATAAGTTAAATGGGGAAAGATGTGAAGACTTGGATGTATTTTCACCATTATCCAACAAACTTCCAGTTTGTGAGTTGGATGAGAAGGTTAACGAAAGAATTTATAACAGAAATGATTGTGATGTTATTCCAGTAGATATTGATTTAGAGATTCACTAAATGCATTCTTGTATTTAGTTTCTAGCCCCATCTTTTTTACTTTTCCAGTAAGTGATTTATTTATTTTATTATATTCCATTACTATTGTATTAACTTCTTAATTTAATTGATTTGCTTATGTATTTGAATCATTTTCAGGGTTGTAGGAGATATAGTTGAAAATGATGAGTTAACTCTTCTAGAGCTTGAGGGAAGACCATGAAGAAGAAAACAAAAAAAAAAGAAAGGCTTGCAGAAAGAAGAATTTAGTAGTGAATGTGTAGTTGAGTACAATTCTTAAGGCGTTCTAGTTGGAAAGGGGAGAAATGATCTTAGGAATTACATTGGCGTCATCGTACGTGAAACAATTTCAATCTTACTTGATGACTGGAGGCGTGTGCCACTGGAAATGAAGGAAACCATGTGCCTTCATTTTCAGGTTCTATTTAATTGTTTATTTGTATATTTAGATATTGTATATAACTTCCATATTTATTTAAACTTTATGCTAATCCATGTCACTGGTTTACATAAAAAGTTCAAGCTTAGACTTGAAAAGCAAAAGCCAAGTGTTAAAATGGATGGGGGTTGCATCAAGAAACTTTAGATGCGAGTTGGCAAATGAATTCGTTCTACCTTACAAGGACTATCTAAAGTCACTGAGGCTACCTCCTATTGAATATCCGAGCATTAAAAAGGAAGATTGGAAACTTTTCGTTGAAAAAGTTTTGCCTGAGGAATTTTTGGTGTGTTTGTCAATATTACTTGATTTATTTGTTACTAGTTACTAATAATTAGTTGTAATCCTTTTATTCTATATCATACTGTTTGTGTAGGAAAAAAATAAGAAAGCAAAAGATAATAGAGCAAAGAATGTCTACAACCATCGGTTGGGTAGCACATTATAAGTTATTTAATATAGATATTGCAATATAACCCAACTAATGCATAAAATATAGTAGAATCAATCTTACTTATTTTCTGTCAACCTGTAACAGAAAAAGAAGAATGGAGTTTCTAAGTGAGAGATTGATCGTAGTGAAGTGTGGTTAATGGCACTGGCTAACCGAGATGGCAAATTTGCTCCTGAAGTAACGCAATTGCTGAGAAACTAGTAAGTCACTTGTATACTTAATTCTTATGTATAACTTGTAGATTTATAACTATGATTATTATGAACTGCCTTTATAATTGTGATTATTATGAATGCAAATTTCAAATTTCACTATAGCTTTATAATTATTACTATAAGGATTATGTGGCAAGTTTTAAAAAATTAGCTCAAGCAGTTAGTCGCTATCTTTAGGTGGTTAGCAGCTAACTTTCTATTTTCCCAGGCAGTTAGCCGCTACCTTTTTGTCTGTCTTCCTAGGCTATAGTTCTAATATTTATATTTTGGCCCCAAAACTTTTAGAAATTATACTATGGCCTAAAAAGTTTTAAATTATTGAAGATAGGTCCATTCCAAAATTTAAAATAATACCTATTGAAATCAAAGATTGTAAAGCTCTTTCATTTTAGTCCATGTCTTAAAAAACAACCAATTTCATAAAATTCTCAACATATAATTATAAAACCTTTGATTTATGAAAAATGATGATTTATTAAGCAAAATCTTGAGATATTCAAATGCTAAATCATTCATACTTGCAAGATATGAAACAATGACATTTCTAGTTCTTATAATCTTATTGCTTTATAACAAAAAATATTGATTCATCTAGAGTCCATACTAGGCTAAAAAGAGAAGGAAAAAGTACTTGAAATTCCAATATCATACCTAAATTTAAGTCAGATTTATTTTCCATTCTTTTATGATATAATTAAATTTGCTTGTTTCTTTATCATCTGAGTGAATTCAAGTCAGATTTATGGTATAAATCTATAATGTCATACAAATTTCTTAATTCAACTTGCAGATTTATAATGTTTTTTTCATCTTTGTTTTGTAGAATGAGCTAAAGAGTCAAGTTAACCAAGGAACATTCTAGTCACATGGGTCAAACGATGTTCTAGGTGAAGCCCTACAGAAGCAACCAAATAGAAGCAGGGTGCAAGGAGTGGGACAATTCATCACCCCATCCATGAACTTTCATGTGAGGTATAATTTTCTAACTAAAATATAATAGAATTTACTTTAAACTAATAAGCTCCCATAAGTTTTAAAATAAAATAATAATAATAAAAATAATATAAAATATTTAAGTGATGATGTAAGAGAAATTTGTAGAGATAGTTAGGAATTCTAGAATTTAGTAAGACATTTATGAAAGATAATGTCAATCATTAATTAAGAGTTATGGTGGCAAAATCCTAACCATCTATTAGCCTTACGAAATCCTATAAATACCCCCTAACCCTTTCATTTTCGATACAACTGTAGAAATTCAATCCTCTTCTATTCTAAGTCATAACATCAATAGTAGAAAAATCAAGTTAGAAAGGTCTAGAGAAGTTAAGGTTAAGAGGTAAGTAACACTTCAACCGCAATGTAGGGACAAAATTTTTTTTATACTTAACTTCAACTTTAACTAATTCTTAATCTTGTGATGGCTACTATAATGTGATTGGTTATGATCTAAATTTTTACATGGACTAATTTCTTACTTATCCTTATCTGGTTGACTATGTCGCCTAATCTATGATACTTAATTATGTTATGGTCGGCTCTGCCACATATGTTAAAGATTATTGTCCTTAAATAGTGTTGTGTGCATTTCATGGATTGCTTTATGAAGAAGACGTTTCCCTACCAGGTGACAAATTTTCCAAGGAGGGCAAGCTCTCAAGCATAGTAAAATGTAAATATTTTGGGGACAGCAATACGTAATGCCCAAAAGATCAACTAATTAGACCCAAAACCATGTTATTTTAAAGAATAAGAATGCTAGCCTTGTGGTACAACATACCTAGGGCCATTTATATGTATAAGAACAAAGTTGTTTTGTATTTTCTAAGTTTCTTTTAAAAACTTAATATAGTCATTTATATGCATAATAATTTATACATGCATCAAAGTGTTATCTTACTGGGCATTAGCTCATAAAGTTCTTACATTGCAAGTAACGATGAGTACGGCAAGCTGATGCCAAGTCCTAACCGAGGCGAGGTGCATATGGGCATATCAAACCTTGGGTTTTAAGATGGGCACAACTATGTTTCTATCAAAAAATAAATAAATATCTTTGCTTTATGTAATAATAATGCTTTTGGAAAATATCTACATGTCTCCTATATTTTGTGAGAAAGTTTTGCTTGCTACTCTTCATGGTCGAAAATGCTTACCTGTTACAGCTAGAATTGCTCTCCTAGACACTAGGTTCAAGGAGTACCAACAAGCTGTTGTAGGAACCGTTCTGACAACTCTTCATGCTGGCAGTGTCTTATTAACTTTTTACCCAAATTTCAACCTCTCTCTTTAGGATCCCAATCTTCCCACAACTCTTAAAGTTCAGATCCAGCTCCAAGGAGCAGAACAAACACCCACATCAAAGATTGCAACCCTCCATCATCAAATAGTGTATCGATTACAAAATCATGCACTAGATCTTCCCACACCATACGCAACTTCTGATGCCTTGATGATATTGGCGGACACAGACACAATTCCAACCATCATTCAAATCCCCAAACAAATCCAGAAACAAGATTTGCTCAAACTCATGCCTCTTGAATGGCTAACCAATTATGAGCATTTTCACCAAAATTCTGAACCAGTACAAACCACAGAAGCCACATTTGACAAACGACCAAATGGTCAAGTCAAACTGTCTTTTCAAACTCCTGACACCAAGCCGTTTCAGACAGTGCACAGCTTTCTTATACTGCTATGATCACAGTAGTTCAAACTGGTCAAGAAAAGAAACTTCTCATTCATGGTTTTTCATCAGAAGGGTATCCAGTATATCCTAATAAAATCAATGGTCATTTTCTATGGGATGTTCCTAAAGCCCATATGTGCAATCCGGATTGTCCTTGCTTGGATGAAAAAGAAGAAAGAAAAAATCTTCTTATCCACCACCATCTTGCAAATCCTTTCTTCCACAACCTCCACCGGATCCAAAACCTCATGTTCACCCAATCAGATCATGCCTATGAAGAATCATTTCCTCCACTTGAAAAACAGACAGACACACAAACCCGTGTTACCTCAAAACCTTTTGTCGATCTCCAGTTACAGCCTCTGGGCAACCTGAAGAGCCAAGACAGTATGAAGCCGTTTTAAATTGGCAAACCAAAAATACCAGCACTCAAAATCATACTCTTCAACAACTCGATAAGAAAATTGACCGTGTTGTCCATCATGTCTCTCAGACAGAATCTAAACTTGATTTAATCAGCCATCGCCTTGATCAGATGTACATACATCTTTAAGACCGTATCTCTAAGCTCGATGCCGATCTCAGACGAATGATCAACAATCATATATGGGGTCCAGAGTTTAATAAAAAAGAAGTTGAGATCAGAAAGCTCAAAGCTGAATTGTCCAGGATTGATGCTAAAAAGACTCGACCTTCCCTTTTTACTCAACCACAACCTACACCAGTATCTCCTCCAATCTTTGAAACCTATGCACCTTTCTACACACCATCCCGACCTCAACAACTTGTTTATAATCAGTTCTTTGGTTTCTACACACCATCCCGACCTCAACCATCATCACCCAAAAAATCAAGATCTAAAGTCAAAATCTCTGAACCACGTCCAAAGGCCACTTCCTCTTCCTCTACCTCTACAATCCCTCCAAAAAAATCACCACAAGACATTCCCGAGCCTCTTAAAAAATATAAAGGCCCAATGGACCAGTATCATTATCATACTGTCCAGACCCAATCCTCAGATTCCTCTGACTCTTCTGAACCTGAAACAAATAACTCATCTCCGTCCTCATCCTATGACTCATCAAAAGCCTCCACTGACTCTGAGTCTGAATATACTGACATTACAGGCATATTAATGGCCACTAAAACATGCCAAAAGACACATCATGACAACTTTCATGATTATAAAGGACAAAGTGTGCTTTAATAATTAAAGCATGACATTGACAAAACCAAAAGCATAAAGTAAAAGCAAACCTTAATAATTATACATGACAAAAACCATAAAGCAAAACATAATTATTACAACAAGACAAACGACTTTATGGAAAGCAATAAGACAAACTACTTTATGGAGAGCGGAGATTCATGTAGTCGTCTTTGGATGAGCTTTCAGTTTCATCTGGGTCAGTATCATGGTTGGATTTTGGGAAAAAGGTTTTGGAGAGCTTTGGATGCTTATATTGGGGACCACGGCAAGGTGGATAAGGCCAATCTCTTCGGTATTCTGGCCTGGGTGAGGTTTGAGTGGCTTTATCAACTTTGGAGGGTTGGGATGAGTATCCTGGTTCATACATGGTTGGTTGTGGAAACTGTTGGAGATGTTGACTTAGAGGAAGGAATTCTTCCCATGGGTCCTGGGAGTCTTGGAAAAGAAAGTCAGTGTAGTTTGACTTTTCTTCTTGGATGATGATTCCTGTGGACTTTGGTTTGGATATGGCGGATGGAGTAGGGATCATGATGAGGTCATGTTGAGGTCCTAAGGAGGTGTGAAAGATATCCCGATGTGGTGGTGTTTGGTGGTTCAATTGACAAAGATAGTTGTGCAGGTTGGATTGGAGTTCATTGTCAATGACTGCTGGATGGGGTGCAGTAAACCATTCATATACCTGGTCTTGAGTCTAAAAAAGATTTGTGTTTGGATGTTGGAAGTATGGCTTGTGAATAATGAACACAGTTGTCTACATTTTTGCTTCGGAGGATGGCATATGTTCCAAATTATGGACTTGAGACAATTGTTGAAGTTTCTGTCTCCACCATGGTATTGGAGAAAACCATTTAAGGAGTGTCTAAATGAGAGACGTTGCTTTGTCGGGATTGAGGAGATGTTCTAGGGTGGCTGTAACTGGAACAATCAGTTTGGTGGCATAAAGGACTGGTTAGGCACCAAATGTACCCTAATTCGCCTTCTGAAATTTCTCTGAAGGATCCAGGGTTAAACCTGTAAGAAACAAGTTTTCATGATGGAAGGTTGAGAACGGAAAAGAGTCTGATAAGAGATAGGCTTTCATGAAAAACCTAAAAACAGCTTGTCTGGCGAACTCTTAGATGGCAAAAACTATGGTAAAAGTCTTTCCAAGGGGAAAGGGTTTTTTGGTGAGAGCTTGTGAGGGAAGGGAAGTGGCCATGAAGATAACAGGAAAATGGTAATCGGAGGATATGAAAAACAAGGATTTGTCTGGTCTAGCAAGTCTTGAAAGCATATGAGGAATAAGGTTGTGATCTCCTTTTATATGCTGGACTGAGAAATCATATTTTGAAAACCAGTCTTTTAGTCGAAGCAACATCTTTTCTGGAACATTTTTCCCTTTGAAATTCATGATGTTGGGAAAGGCTGAGTTGTCCATTCTGACAAGAAAGTGATAGCCGATAAGATGATACTCGAACTTTTGAATACCATGCTTGACAGCTAAAATTTCTTTATACACACTGTGGTAATGAATTTGGTATCAGAGCCATACCCTCTTTCTGATTTTCTCAAAGTGGTATAATTTACGTCTTTATTCCTGTTTTGATCTTTCGTCTTCAGGCGCAGAGAGAACTCATCCCTCATGGCTTCTACTTCATCCACTCCAGTTACTCTTTCTTCTACTCTTTCTTTGCCTAAATCTTGCACTTCCCATACTGCTGATAAAATTGAAAACCTTGTTGAATACTTCTATATTCCCGAATCAGCTCAAATAAGTGAATCCACCTACCCTCTTATTAGCCCTTATCATTTGTACAAACGTCCCAACTCCTTTACCCGTAGCATCCGTACCCTTATCTCTACTAAACGGCCTCACCCTAAAGAATATATCCAGTCTTCTCGTCTGGATCAGTGTGCTCTCAAAGCCACCTCTGCTGAGCAATATGTCACTCTGGAAATTCCTTCAGAGCTCATTTCAAATTGGAAACGTGAAGGATACACTCATCTTCATCTAGGCGGAATACGGCTAATCCTTACCCTTCATGGGCGCAAAGGTTTGCCAGTTACAGCTCGTATTGCTCTCCTGGACACTCGGTTTAAACAGTACCAAGATGCTGTTATCGGTACTGTACTCACAACCTTACATGCTGGCAGTGTCTTACTCACCTTTTATCCAAACTTCAATCTTTCCCTTCAAGACACTAATCTACCCACAACTCTAAAAGTTCAAGTCCAGATCCAAGGTGCTGAACAAATCTCCACTGCTAAAATAGCCACCCTACACCATCAACTGGTCTATCGGCTTCAGAATCATGCCTTTGATCTACCCACTCCGGAACACCACTCTGACACTCTCATGGTGTTAGCTGAATCTGACCAAATCCCAACCATCATTCAGATCCCCAGGCAAATTCCTCGCCAAGAACTTCTTAAGCTTATGCCTCTTGAATGGATCTCAAACTATGAGCAGTTTCATAACAATAAAACCCCAGTTCAGAAATCTGAAAGTATGTTTGAACGACGACCAGATGGCACGGTCAGAATGACCTTTAAACCACCTCCCAGTGCTCCTCAAGAGCCTCCTCGGCTCTCTTTCACTTATTCATCCATGATCACAGCTGTTCAGACAGCTCAAGAAGATTTGCCTATTACAGGGTTCAATTCTGACGGTTTCCCTGTTTATCCAGCCAAACAAAATGGACATTTCCTTTGGGATGTCCCTGGTTCCGGCCACTGTGACCCAGATTGTCCCTGCTGGGATGCTTGGGAAGTGGATGACGATTATGTAACCAAAAGGAAAAAGAAACCTAAGAAAAAATCTCATGCCTCGTGTCACCACAGTAGTCCTAGACCACCACAAGATCCTCCTCCTCCATCAGCTCCTTTACCCCTCTATAAAAAGGAACTCCAATGGCTTGCAAAGCGTTGCACCTCTACAATTTCCTTACCTGTTCCGGATCCATCTCCACCTCTGAGTTGTATGATGTTTTCATCTACTTCCTCAGATTATTCTTCCTCTTTTCCTCCTATAGACACCCACACAGATTCCCAACGAAATGTTGTGTCCAAACCTTTTATTCCATCACCCATAACCTCAGCCGGTCATCTTGAACCACCCAAACCTTTTGAATCAGTCCTCAACTGGCAAACTCAAAATGCCAGAGCCCAGAATGATACTTTGTTGAACATAAATTCCAAAGTTGAAAAGATCAGTTTACGAACTGAACACCTTGAAACGAAGGTTGACTCCATCTCTGCACAACTGCAACAGATCCACCAGAATTGTTCAACTTGATTCTGAGTTGCGAACTATGCTTGCCCAACGTTACCATGGCCCAGAATTTGATCAAAAAGAAAGGGAGATCAGACGTTTAAAAGCTGAGCTTGCTCAAATTGAATCTGACAAACAAAAACCTTCCATTTTTTACCTCCTCGCCTCCTATCCCTTCGATTGGTCCAACTTACCATCCATTTACTTCTATGCTTTCTCCTATCCTACAGTATGAGCCTTCTAAACTGTTTGGTATGACTCATACCCTTTTTCGAGACAACCCATTACCACCACCACCTAAATCTAAACCAAAGCCTAAACCTCAACCACGACCCGTCACAATCAATCCTTCCTCCACTATTATCCCTGACCAACAATCACCGGGCTATACACCAGCATCAACATCACCACCTGACCCATCCAAATCCCAACCTCCTACTACATCCAAGGATAAAGAACCTATGCACCAATTCAGTGCCCATACCATTGACCACCCATCTCCCACTAATGACCAAACTTCTTATTCAAATCTAGTCGTTTCAGATAGCCATACTGAGACTGACACAGAATCTTCGGCATCCACCAGTGACTCTGAAAAATCTTATACTGATATCACCAGAATCCTGATGGCTCAACCTGACCCAAAAACCTCTCGAACTGAACCATATGTTGATATTCCTTCTGATGTTGAAGAAGAGATGCCTGAATCTTCTGCCACCAACCAGCCTCCTCCGGCCCAAACTACTTCATCTAGTCAAAAATCATCAAATGGTCCCTGGTTTACCTTTGATGATATCCCATCCTATAAATGGCGTGATCGTCTTAATGAAATGTCTGCCTGGATTGATCTCCAAATGCTCAGATCAGGAGCCACTACTGAATCAGTCCTTAGAGAATTTGCTACTCGTTTTACGGGTGCTCTAAGAGATTGGTTTGACTCTCTTGGTCAATACAGACAATTGCAGTTTGTTCAATTACCAGACGTCTCTAGTGCTCTTGCCATTCTTCATGATCAGTTTTTAGGAGACCCAGCTGTAGCCTTTGAAGCTGCACGCCGAGACTATCTCAGCATGAAATGTTGCTCCCTCGATGCCAAGGATCTTGATTTCCATTACAAGCGCATGTCCCTGTTATTCTATAAGCTTAATGGATTCAACGAGCCTACACTAAAGCATGTCGTTTTGGCCTCCCTACCAGAAGAACTCCAACCCGACATCCAGCGGCAGCTTACTGCCTCCAATCTTGTCATTGACAATATCTCTTTTGGCAAAACTTTCCAACTCGCCAAAACTTGTCTTGATAAGCTTTGTGAACAGAAACAATTCTTCAAGAACTTGTTGAAAGACAAAGAACCATTCAGAAGTGCCTGCAGAAAGCCTTATCTGCAAATCAAATGCAAACAGAAGAAGGATTGTGATTGCAATCCCAAAAAGAAAAGGCATTTTCGAAAGTTCAAATCTCCAGAATTTTCATCCAGACCCCCCAGGTCCAGAAAACCTTACAGATTCTTCAGAAAGCGGTCTTCTTCTTCCAAAGACTCCAAACGAAGAAAATCCAGCAGATGTTTTATCTGTAGGAAAAAGGGTCATTTTGCCAAAGATTGTCCCAACAAAAGAGACAAGTCCATTCGTCTTGTTGAACACCTTCAGGCTACTACAGATTACTCTCCACACCAGGATGAATTGGAATTCTATTTCTCTGAACAAGATGAACCCAATGATGAAACTGTGTTCGTGCTCCAACAGTCTTCTGATGATTCTGAGAGTGACCAGTCCCAAGTCATTTTCCATCAACAGCTCTTGTCCCTAGACACTACAGTTCCTATCCCTTCCATCAAACTCCAAATCCTGCCTTCTAAATTCCAAAGGCCCATTCCAGCAATTGGTCTTATTGATACTGGAGCCCAACGAAGCATGTTAAACCCCCATATTCTTCCACCAGACTACTGGACACAGTCTGAAGAACATTTCAAAGCTGTTAATGGCAAACTGTTCACCACTTCCTTGATTACCAAAAAACCCATTGGTATCCAGATTTTCCCTAATTGTGTCATTTGGACCAAATTCATCGGTTCAACTCTTCCTAATAAAGATATTTTGTTAGGATTTGACATTCTTCACCAGATCAAACACCTTCAAATCATTCCCCATGGCATTCGAGTCAAGTCCATGTTCAAACCATTCACAGATATCTTGAAACTCTACAATCTGTCTGAAACCCCTCCATCATATCAGGATATTTCCACCAAGCTTTTGAGTTTCTGTCCAGAGTCCCACTCTGCGTTCGCCAATCCAAATCCTTTGTGGAAAAATCAGTCTTTCTTTGTTAAGTTACCCTTCAAACTTAATGAAGACATTAATCCCACCAAAGCCACTCATCCAGGAATGAGTCCATCTGACTTACTCCTAGCCCAACAGGAATGTTCTCAATTGTTAGCCCAAGGATTAATTGAGCCCACAACCTCCCAATGGGCTTGCCAAGCCTTTTATGTTGAAAAGCATTCTGAAATTGTTCAAGGAAAGAAACGCCTAGTCATTGACTACCAGCCCTTAAACATGTTTTTGCAAGATGACAAATTTCCCTTACCTCGCCGACAAAGCATGTTTACTTTTCTCAAAAATGCCCAGATCTTTTCAAAATTTGATTTAAAATCAGGTTTTTGGCAATTAGGTATTGAACCCTCTGAGCGATATAAGACAGCCTTTTGCATTCCTAACGCCCATTTTCAATGGACGGTCCTACCCTTTGGTCTCAAAACTGCCCCATCCATTTTCCAAAAATCCATGATCAAAATCTTTCAACCTCTCCTGTCTAATGCACTGATTTACATTGATGATATTTTACTTTTTTCAGGATCACATGATGACCATCACCGACTGCTCAACCAGTTTTATGATATTGTCCAAAGTCATGGAATCATGCTATCTGCCAAGAAAAGCATCATTGCCATAGATACCATCGAATTTCTTGGTATGATCATAAAAGATGGCCATTACCAGCCAGGAAAGCACATTGCCCAAGAGTTGCTTCACTTTCCAAATCAGCAACTTTCCAAAAAGCAAGTCCAGCAATTTCTTGGAATTATCAATTACATCAGAGACTTTATCCCACATGTGGACCACTACACTCGCCACCTCTTGGCTTTGTTGAAGAAAAAGCCTCCTGCGTGGAATGATGACCACACAAATGTTGTCACTACTCTCAAGAAGATTGCGCAAAATCCGCCTCCTTTAAAGTTGATTGCAGATGGAAAGCGCATACTACAGACAGACGCAAGTGATGAATCATGGGGTGCCATTCTCCTTGAAGAACTCAATGGAAAAGAACACTTTATCGCCTACGCTAGTGGACATTTTTCTGACACACAGCAGCACTACCATAGCGTGTTCAAAGAAATCTTAGCGGTAAAGCATGGCATCAAAAAGTTCGAGTACCATCTCATTGGCCACCACTTCCTCATCCGAATGGACAGCTCAGCCTTCCCCAATATTCTCAATTTCAAAGGCAAAACTGTTCCAGAAAAGATGTTACTCCGATTAAAAGATTGGTTTTCCAAATATGATTTTTCAGTAAAGCATATAAAGGGACCCCAGAACCTTATCCCTGATATGTTATCTAGACTCTCAAAACTAGAGACACCTCCCACTCTGTTTTCCACCACATACCATTTTCCAATCATTGCCATGGCTACATCCTTACCTCCCGAAGCTCTTACCAAAAAATCATTTCCCTTGAATAAAACATTTTCCTCTGTTTTTGCCATCCAAGAGTTTGCAAGAAAAGCTGTTTTCCGCTTTTTCATGAAAGCTTACCTTATGGCTAACTCATTTCCATTTTCTACTTTCCATCTTGAAAATCTATTTCTTACAGGTTTAACCCTTGACCCATCCAGAGAAATCACTGAAGACGAGTTATGGTACCTCTGGTGCCTAACTACTCTCTATGCAACCAAGCTCATCCTACCCATCGCCCCCACTTTGTCTCATCTTCTTAATCCAGACAAAGCTACCTCTCTCATCTGGACATTACTTGAGTGGTTTTCTCCAATTCCATGGTGGAGACAAAAGCTCCAACACCTGTCAGAAATCTACAACCTTGATCGTATGCCATTCTCTGAAGCTCAAATGTGGACATCCGTGTTCATTATTCACATGCCTTATTTCCAACACCCAGATACACAATTCTTTTGGACACAGGATCAGGTATACGAATGGTTCACTGCACCACATCCCGCCATCATTGAAAATGAGATCCAGCCTACCTTACATAACTACCTCCACCAGTTAAACCACCAAACTCCGCCACATAAGGATATCGTTCACACCTCCTTAGGCCCACAACATGACCTCATCATGATCCCTACTCCATCAGCCAGATCCAAGCCACCATCCACTGGAATCCTTATCAAAGAAGAAAGGCCAGACTACACTGACTTTCTCTTCCAAGATTCTCAAGACCCTTGGGAAGAATTTCTTCCTCTCAGCCAATACCTTCATCAGTTCCCCCAACCAACAATGGATGAACCTGGACCCTCCGAACCAGGACCATCAACCCGACCTTCCAACAAATCAACTCGGCCTTCTAAAGTTGACAAAGCCACCCAGACTTCCCCTAAGTATACTTCACAGTGTACTCCACCATGCCGTGGTCCCTCCTGCCAACATCCTAAACGTCCGAAGTTTCCAAACAACTTTTTCCGGAAACCGCACCACTCCGGTGATACAGATCCCGATGCAACGGAAAGCTCCTCCGAAGATGACTACATGAACCTCCACTCTCCCTAAAAAGTTATTTGTCTTGTTGTCATTATGTCTTGTTTGTCTTGTTGTAATCATAGTTGCTTTTGCTTTTGCTTTAAGTTTTTGTCAAAGTCATGCTTTATTAAAGCATCTTTGTCCCTTTGTAATAATTAAAGGTGTGTAATCATGCAACTTTTACTTTAAAGATAGGGGTCCTGTCCTATCTTCCTGAGATTCCTCCTCTATATAAGGAGCTCTCTCCTCCCTTGTAATATAGAAGTTTGCCAGAAATAAACTCGTGTGTTTTCTCTCACCATGAACTTCTAAACTCCTCTCTCTCTCTGCAAATGAAGTCCTAAAGAAAAGAAAAGGAGTAAGGATTTTAAATTTGTTCATTTTGAAACTTAAGCAAGTATGCTCTGCACTTGCCTTTAGCAAGGATCCTGTGCATCAGAAAGCTTTCGCAGATTTCTTATCTGGTTTGGTACCCTGTTTTGACTAATGAAAGTCTGTTTTGGGTTGTATAACCTCAAGAAAATTGTAAAAGTTTTCTGATTCTCTCCATTTTGGTATCAGAGCATAGGCAATAAAGTGTTCCTTGCCATCTGCTTCTTCAAGGAGGATGGCCCCCCATGATTCGTCACTTGCATCAGTCTGCAATATTCGCTTACCATATGTGATGTGCTTTAATGGTGGCGGATTTTGTGCAATTTGCTTTAAAGTTGTGACAGCAAGTGTGTGGTTGTCGTTCCACGAAGGTGGATTCTTTCTCAGCAAGGCTGATAGCTGGCGTGTATAATGATCAACATGAGGGAGAAAGTCCCTGATATAATTGATAATATCAAGGAATTGTTGTAGTTGTCTTTTGGAAAGATATTGATCTGGAAAGTGGATGAGCTCTTGGGCAATGTGCTGTCCTGGCTGGTAGTGGCCATCTTTGATAATCATTCCAAGTAATTCAATGTTATTGGTGGCAATGGTGCTTTTCTTGGCTCATAACATGATGCCATGAGATTGGATAATATCAAAGAACTGATTTAATAAATGGCGATGATCATCTTGTGTACCTCAAAATAATAAAATATCGTCAATGTAAATCAATGCACTATGCAAGATGGGTTGGAAGATATGGACCATAGATTTTTAGAAAATAGATGGGGCTGTTTTAAGACCAAAGGGTAGAACTGTCCATTGGTAATGAGCATTTGGAATGTAAAAAGCAGTTTTGTAACGTTCTGAAAGTTTAATTCCAAGTTGCCAAAATCCGGATTTAAGATCAAATTTGGAAAAGATTTGAGCATTTTTCAGATAAGTGAACATGCTCTGCCTTTTTGGTAAAGGGAATTTGTCATCTTGTAAAAACATGTTTAGAGGTTGATAGTCTATGACTAATCGTTTCTTCCCTCTAACAATCTCATAATGTTTTTCAACATAAAAGCTTGACAAGCCCATTGAGAACTAGTGGGTTCAATAAGACCTTGGACTAGCAACTGAGAACATTCTTGTTGGGCTAGGACTAAGTCAGAAGGACTCATTCCTGGATGGGTGGCCTTTGTTGGTAGATGATATGTAAGATTAAAGGGAAGAGTATGTTTCGGATTCATTTGAATCAGCTGAAACGACTAGGATTGAATCAGAAGTTTGGTCTGTATCGGATGGGTCTGGAATTATCTGTGCACTAAATTGTTGCATTGGTGATTTATCTTTAGCCTGAGGGGGTGTTGGATGAGGAGGAAGTTGAGTATAAATGGGGGGTGTCGGCTCTGTGATAGACAAAGGAGGATGAAAGGCTGTTTATCAGGACGTGGACGAGGATAAGATGTGGATTTAGATGCTTTTGGCAGAGGATGCTTCCTAAACAAAGTATGGGTCATACCAAATAATTTGGACGGGTCTTGGGGCTTGATTGGAGAAAGCATAGGTGCGAAAGGATGGAAGGTCAGGCTAATAGTAGGTAATGGTGGAGATGAGGTAAATAAGGTTGGCCTTTGCTGTCCCTGCTCGATTTGTTTGAGTTCGGTTGTCAACTTTCGAATCTCTTTTTCTTTTTGATCAAATTCTGGGCCATAGTAGCTTTGAGCAAGCATGGTTCGTAACTCTGAATCGAGTTGAGTAATTCTGGATTAAAGATTGTGATAGATCTGCTGCATCTGTGCAGTAATGGAGTCAACTTTCGACTAAATCTGTTCAGTTCGTAAACTGATTTTCTCAACCTTTGAATTGATATGCAACAAGGTATCATTTTGTGCCCTGGCATTTTGGGTTTGCCAGTTGAGGGCTGATTCAAAAGGTTTGGGAGGTTCTTGGAGGCCAATGGAGGTAATGGCTAAAGGGATAAAAGTTTTGGATACCACATTTCGTTGGGAATAAGTGTGAGTTTCTAATGGAGGGAAGGAGGAAGAGTACTACTAAAGAGGTAGAGGAAAACATCATACAAGCTATTGGTTGAACGATAGAGGTTGATTGTGAGATGGGGGATGGAATTTTAGGTTTGCAATTCTTTGCAATCCATTTGAGTTCTTTTTTGTAGATGGATAAAGGAGCTGGTGGAGGTGGAGGATCTTTTGGAAATTTAGGTTGATAGACTTGACAAGAGATTGGAGGTATTTTCTTTTTGGGTTTCCTTTTGGTGGCATAATCATCATCCTTTTCCCAATCATCCCAGCAGGGACAATTTAGATCACACATGCCGGAACACCATGAGGGTGGCAGAGTGGTGTTATGGAGTGGGAAGATCTAAGGCATGATTTTGAAGCCGATAAACCAGTTGGTGGTGTAAAGTGGCTGTTTTGGCAGAAGAAATATTTTCTGTACCTTGAATTTGAACTTGAACTTTCAAGGTTGTGGGCAAATTGGATAAAAGGTAAGTAAAACACTTGGAAATTTGGATAAAAGGTAAGTAAAACACTTCCTGCATGAAGAGTTGTGAGGACAGTGCTGATAACAGCATCTTCATACCGTTTAAACCGGGTATCAAGCATAGCAATTTGAGCTGTGACCGGTAACCCTTTTCTCCCATGAAGAGTAAGGATTAATATGATGCCCCCAAGATGGAAATGAGTGTAACCTTCCCTTTTCCAATTGGAAATTAACTCGGAAGGAATTTCCAAAGTAACATATTGCTCAGCAGTGGTTGCTTGGAGGCACATTGGTCTAGGCGGGAAGATTGGATATATTCTTTAGGTTGAGGCCGTCTAGTGGAGATGAGAGTACGAATACTACGGGTTAAGGAACCGGGGCGTTTGTAAAGCTGGTAAGGGCTGATGAGAGGGTAGGATGATTCACTGATTTAGGCGGATTCAGGAATGTAGGAATATTCTACAAGGTTTTCAATCTTATTGGTAGTTTGAGAAGTGCAGGATCGGGGCAAAGAAAGTGTAGAAGAAAGAGTAATAGTATTAGAAGGAGTTGATGATGAAGTGGAAGCCATGAATGAGAATATCTCTCCGCGCCTGAAGTTCTAGAGATCAAAACAGGAAAAGACTTAAATTATACCATTTTGGGCAAGAAAATCATAAGTTTAGAAAACGCAAAATTTTCCAAGGACGGGTATGGCTCTGATACCATAATAGTACGTGACTTGTTATCCGATAGTGCAGACTAGACTAGTGCCTATTGAGAATCACCTCTGGAATTTACGTCGTCGGTTTCCTGTCGATATACTCAAATGGGGAATTAGAAACACCTTTAAAACATTTTTATCCTGAGTTATATAACCCAAAAGAGACTTTCTTTTAGTCTAAAACATGGTACCAAAGCAGATAAGAAATCATCAAAAGTTTTCTGATACACAGGATCCTTACTAGAGGCAAGTGCAAAGCATACTTCCTTAAGTTTCCGGAAGAGGTCTAGTTCTTTCAGAGACCAGAAAAAGAAAAGATCAAGCCAATGCTTCATTTGCAAAAAAAAAGGCCATTATGCTAAAGATTGCCCCAACAAAAAAGACAAAGCCATCAGACTTCTTGAGCATTTACAGGCCACCGCTGATTATTCTCCTCACAAAGATGAAATTGAGTTCTATTTCTCATAATAGGAAGAACCCACTGATGAAACAGTGTTCGCACTGCAAAACTCATCCGATCATTCTGAAAATGATGAGTTTCAGACTGTTTTTCACCAACTTTTGTCTCTAGACACTACCATCCATATCCTTCCATAAAACTCCACATTTTACCCTCCAAATTCCAGAGACCAATTCCCGCCATTGGACTTCTTGATACCAGAGCTCAAAGAAGTATGATAAATCCCGACATACTTCCATCCCAGTCTTGGCAACATTATGAAGAAAATTTCAAAGCAGTCAATGGAAAACTCTTCACCACCACTTTGATTACCAAAAAACCCATTGGTATTCAAATCTTTCCAAATTGTGTTATCTGGACAAAAGTCATTGGTTCTCATCTTCCTAATAAGGATATCTTGTTAGGATTTGATATCATTCACCAGATTAAACACCTCCAAATCATTCCTACTGGAATTCGCGTCAAGTCCATGTTTAAACCTTTCACCAATGTTTTAAAGCTTTATGGTTTATCTGAAACCACCCAGTCTTTTCAAGTCATTTCTACCAAGTTTTTGAAGTTTTATCCTGAGTCACATGCTGATTTTCACCACCCAAATCCTCTGTGGAAAAATCCACACTTTTTTGTTCAATTACCCTTCAAGTTAAATGAAGATATCAATCCAACCAAGGCCACCCATCTAGGAATGAGTCCTTCCTTTTTATGTTGAAAAGCATTTTGAGATCGTTAGAGGGAAGAAACGATTAGTCATAGACTATCAACCTCTAAACATGTTTTTACAAGATGACAAATTCCCTTTGCCAAAAAGACAGAGCATGTTCACTTATCTGAAAAATGCCTCAAATCTTTTCCAAATTTGATGCTTTTTGCATTCCAAATGCTCATTACAGTTCTACCCTATGGTCTTAAAACAACCCCATCTATTTTCCAAAAATCTATGGTCCAGATCTTCCAACCCATCTTGCATAGTGAATTGATTTACATTGACGATATTTTATTGTTTTCAGGTACACAAGATGATCATCGCCATTTGTTAAATCAGTTCTTTGATATTATCCAATCTCATGGCATCATATTATCAGTCAAGAAAAGCACCATTGCCACCAATAACATTGAATTCCGTGGAATGATTATCAAATATGGCCACTACCAGCCAGGAAAGCACATGGCCCAAGAGCTCATCCACTTTCCAGATCAATATCAATTATATCAATTATATCAGGGACTTTCTCCCTCATGTTGTTCATTATACACGCCAGCTGTCAGCCTTGCTGAGAAAGAATCCACCTTCGTGGAACGACAACCACACACTTACTGTCACAACTTTAAAGCAAATTGCGCAAAATCCGCCACCATTAAAGCTCATCACAGATGGTAAGCGAATATTGCAGACTGATGCAAATGACGAATCATGGGGGGCCATCCTCCTTGAAGAAGCAGATGGCAAGGAACACTTTATTGCCTATGCTAGTGGACACTTCTCTGACACACAAATTCATTACCACAGTGTGTATAAAGAAATTTTAGCTGTCAAGCATGGTATTCAAAAGTTCGAGTATCATCTTATCGGCTATCACTTTCTTGTCAGAATGGACAACTCAGCCTTTCCCAACATCATGAATTTCAAAGGGAAAAATGTTCCAGAAAAGATGTTGCTTCAACTAAAAGACTGGTTTTCAAAATATGATTTCTCAGTCCAGCATATAAAAGGAGATCACAACCTTATTCCTCATATGCTTTCAAGACTTGCTAGACCAGACAAATCCTTGTTTTTCATATCCTCCGATTACCATTTTCCTGTTATCTTCATGGCCACTTCCCTTCCCTCACAAGCTCTCACCAAAAAACCCTTTCCCCTTGGAAAGACTTTTACCACAGTTTTTGCCATCCAAGAGTTCGCTAGACAAGCTGTTTTTAGGTTTTTCATGAAAGCCTATCTCCTATCAGACTCTTTTCCATTCTCAACCTTCCATCTTGAAAACTTGTTTCTTACAGATTTAACCCTTGATCCTTCCAGAGAAATTTCAGAAGACGAATTAGGGTACATTTGGTGCCTAACCGTCCTCTATGCCACCAAACTGATTGTTCCAGTTACAGCCACCCTAGAACATCTCCTCAATCCCTAAAAAGCAACCTCTCTCATTTGGACACTCCTTGAATGGTTTTCTCCAATGCCATGGTGGAGACATAAACTTCAAGATTTGTCTCAAGTCCATAATTTGGAACGTATGCCATCCTCCGAAGCAAAAATGTGGACAATTGTGTTCATTATTCACAGGCCATACTTCCAACATCCAAACGTAAATCTTTTTTGGACTCAAGACCAGGTATATGAATGGTTTACTGCACCCCATCCAACGGTCATTGACAATGAACTCCAATCCAACCTGCACAACTATCTTTGTCAATTGAACCACCAAACTCCACCACATCGGGATATCTTTCACACCTCCTTAGGACCTCAACATGACCTCATCATGATCCCCACTCCATCCACCATATCCAAACCAAAGTCCACAGGAATCATCATCAAAGAAGGAAAGTCAGACTACACTGACTTTCTTTTTCAAGACTCCCAGGACCCATGGGAAGAATTCCTTCCTCTAAATCAACATCTCCAACAGTTTCCACAACCAACCATGTATGAACCAGGATCCTCATCCCAACCCTCCAAAGTTGATAAAGCCACTCAAACCTCACCCATGCCAGGATACCGAAGAGATTGGCCTTATCCACCTTGCCGTGGTCCCCAATGTACGCATCCAAAGCTCTCCAAAACCTTTTTCCCAAAATCCAACCGTGATATTGACCCAGATGAAACTGAAAGCTCATCCAAAGACGACTGCATGAATCTCCGCTCTCCATAAAGTAGTTTGTCTTATTGCTTTTCATAAAGTCGTTTGTCTTGTTGTAATAATTATGTTTTACTTTATGGTTTTTGTCATGTATAATTATTAAGGTTTGCTTTTACTTTATGCTTTTGCTTTTGTCAATGTCATGCTTTAATTATTAAAGCACACTTTGTCCTTTGTAATCATGAAAGTTGTCATGATGTGTATTTTTACTTTTACTTTTGTAAAAGATAGGGGTCATGTCCTATCTTCTCTGAGAATTCTCCTATATAAAGCATTCTCCCCTGGCTTGTAAGATAGAGAGTTTGAAAAGGAAATAAACTCTCATGTGTTTTTATCAAACATTGAATTTCTAAACTCTCTTCTCTCTCTGCAAATGAAGATCTCTAGAGAAAGAAAAAGGATAAAGAATTAAATTTGTTCATTTTGAAACTTAAGGAAGTATGCTCTGCACTTGCCTCTAGTAAGGATCCTGTGCATCAGAAAACTTTTGATAATTTCTTATCTGGTTTGGTACCCTGTTTAAGACTAAAAGAAAGTCTCTTTTGGCTTATATAACTCAGGATAAAAATGTTTTAAAGGTGTTTCTGATTCCCCATTTGAGTATATCGATAGGAAATCGACGACGTGAATTCCAGAGGTGATCCTGAGTAGGCACTAGTCTGGTCTGCACCGTCAGATAACAAGTCATCTGAAGATATTTCAATCATCTCTACAGTCCAGACTGTTAATCATGTTTCCACTATTCCTAGACCTTCTCTTAAGATGTCCATCCTTCCTTCTAAATTCCATAAACCTGTTCATGTTATTGGGTTTATTGACACTGGTGCAGATACCAGTATGATTGATCCTTCTGTTCTTCCCTCAGACTGTTGGGAACGTCATTCCAAGCTCTTCAGAGCAGTTAATGGTGAAATTTTTTAAACTACCTTGATTACCAAAAAACCCATTGGTATTCAATTCTTTCCGAATTGCATAATTTGGAAAAAGATTGTAGCTTCCAAACTCCCCGATAAAGATTTGCTTATAGATTTTGACATTCTTCATCTGGTTAAAAACTTATTCCTCACTAGTTCTGGAGTTTGCTACAAACAGATGTTCTTACCTAATACAGATACACTGCGTCTGTATGCACTCTCTGAATCATCATCTCCATACAGTCAGATCTCACAAAAGTTCTTAGAGTTCTGTCCAGAAAACCATTCACAGTTCCACCATCCTTCACCTCTTTGGAAAAATGAATAATTTTTCATTCACCTTCCCTTTAAACTCAACGAAGACATAAACCCCACAAAAGCCTCACACCCGGGTATGTCTCCTTCAGATCTCTTGCTTGTTAAGCAAGAATGTTCCCAGTTACTTAAACAAGGTCTTATTGAGTCTACTGATTCAGATTGGGCTTGTCAAGCCTTTTATGTTGAAAAACGATCCGAATTAGTTCGTGGAAAAAAGAGATTAGTGATTGATTACCAGCCACTCAATTCTTTTCTTAAAGATGATAAGTTTCCCCTTCCAAAAATTCAGACCTTGTTTGTCAATCTTCAAGGGGCTTGTATCTTCTCTAAGTTTGATTTAAAAGCTGGTTTTTGGCAACTCGGTATTTCACTAGTTGACCGTCACAAAACTGCCTTCTGCATCCCTGATGCTCATTACCAATGGACTGTTATGCCTTTTGGTCTTAAAGTCGCCCCCTCCTTATTTTAAAAAGCCATAATAAAAATCTTTAGTCCTATTCTCCATCATGCATTAGTCTACATAGATGATATCTTGTTATTTTCCTCTACCCACGAGAGCCACCAGAAGCTCCTTTTGGATTTCTTTCACATTGTGCAGGCACATGGCATCATGCTTTCTAAAAAGAAAACCAGCATAGAAAAGGAATCAATTGACTTTCTTGGCATGGTGATTAAAGACGGCTAGTATCAGCCTGGTCCCCATATTGCAATCGAATTATTAAAGTTTCTGGACACCCATCTCAATAGAAAGCAGATACAACAATTTCTCGGGATTGTTAATTATGTCCGTGATTTTATCCCAAAAGTTGCAATCCACACCAGCCAGCTGTCATGCATGCTCAAAAAACAGTGCCCTCCATGGGGCCCTGCTCAAACAAAAGCTGTCAAACAGCTAAAGGTGATAGGACAAACACCTCCTCCACTCCGAATTCCCACAAGTGGACAACGCATCCTCCAGACTGATGTCAGCGACGATTATTGGAGTGCCATTCTCCTCAAAGACATCAATGGCGTGCGTCATTTCTGTGCACATGCAAGCGGACAGTTCAAAGACTCTGAAAAGAACTACCATGTGATCTACAAAGAGATTTTGGCAGTCAAGTATGGAGTTAAAAAATTTGAATTCCATCTCATCATCCACAAATTCCTTATCAACATGGATAATTCTTGTTTTCCCCGAATCTTTGACTTCAAGAACAAATTACTACCTGACAAGAAATTACTCAGTCTCAAAACCTGGTTTGCTAAATATGATTTCATTGTTCAACACATCAAAGGCAACCAAAACCTCATTCCAGACTTCCTTACCCGTCCAACTATAAATAAACTCGCACTCATCTCCTCGATTCAAATCATTCCAGTTATAGCCATGAATCGCCAACTTCCTTTCAAAGCTCTCAACCAAAGAAATTTCCCCATGAACATCTCCTTCCAATCGGCTTACCAATTGCAAGATTTTGCAAAAAAGTTCCTTTACCAGTTTTTCTTTAATGTTTAGACCAAAAAACCTGATCGATTTCCTAATCTTTGCATGGAACACCTGTTTCTCACAGGCCTCACTCTGTCCTCTCTATCTATCTCCGAAGATGAACTTTGGTATATGTGGTGTCTCACCACCTTGTATGCTACAAAGCTAGTTTTTCCCATCAAACCAATCCTGACTCACCTTACCACTCTAGAGTTCTCACCAGACCTCCTATGGACTCTCTTTGAATGGTATTCTCCCCTCACTTGGTAGCGCAAGCAACTCCAACACTTGTGTACCTTTCATGGATTAGACAAAATGCCAAAACAAGAAGCTAACATGTGGACTACGACCTTCATCGTCCACAGGCCTTATTTCCAACATCCAGAAACACGAGACTACTGGACACAGGACATGGCATATGAATGGAGAACTTACCCTCATCCTTATACCTTCATCCATGCTACACCGGTCACCTTCGTTCTCAAAGCCTATCTCATGGAACTTAACAATGTTCCTCCACCTGCCACAAATATTCACCACACCTCCATTAGACCATCACACACCCTTGAAATAATTCCAAAAATACAAGGTTGTACTCCAGGTTCAAGTTCAAGTCCTCAAGGAATCCTTGTCATAGAACAACGTCCTGACTACACGAATGTTTTATTCCAAGACGTTCAGGACCCATGGGAAGACTTTCAGTCCCTTCTCCATACTGACACTCCCCATTATACTGTCACCAACCCAGACTCTCCTGCTGCATCTACCTCACAACACATGACTGAAGCTGATGAAGAAAAGTATCAGCAAGTTGAGGCGTATCTCGACCAGAGACAGAGGCGTCAGCACAAGCGACAATATGAGAAAGAAACAGGAGACATGTCACCATCGCGCTATCCATCCACTCCATAATGACACTTTGTCTCTCTCACACAGCTTTTGATGCAATAACCCATGTGACTCCCATTTGTCTTTTGTTAAAGTCCTTATCAGTGTGCTTTACTTTTGTTAAAGTCCTTGTCGGTATGCTTTACTTTTGTTAAAGTCCTTATAGGTATGCTTTAGCTTTTGTAAAAGTCCTTATCGGCATGTTTTGCTTTCAAAAAAGGTGTGCTATGCGATATGATCATTCGAGAGGTCCTGTTCTCAATGATCCTCTATATAAGGCACCTTTGATCTCAGTTGTAAGGGAGCCAATCTGAAATAAAAAATTAAGTCTTATACATTATGTTTCCCTAAACCTCTCTCTCTCTTCTAGGAATCGAAGAAATTATTTGAATTAAAAATGATACGCTCACTTCAAATTTTCTAAATTGAGTATGCTCTGCACTTGCCTCAAGCCTGAGGATCATGTGCATCAGAAGGTCCTGTTTTTATCCTCCAAAACCGATTTTTATAAAATAAAAGTGTTTTCTCACAACGTTCACCCTCTTTGAAGGCCATGAGTGCTGAGTTTTCGGGTGGTATCGTGAAAAACCGTTTTCACATATGATTTTCAGATTTTGTATTAACTGGATAAGTGTATATCAGCTGGAAAGCAGAACTTGCGGGCTACTAGCCCTAAGGATAGACTTTGTTCTGTCATAGATCTGGTGTAACAATGCCACGTACAACTACCCACTGGTATCAGAGCCACACTTCATGTTGAGGTGGTATCATTAGTAATTTGAATAATCCTATTTGATCTCCTAGAAGAAGATTCACCAACCATGGAAACAAATACGTCTTCAACTCTATCACCTTCATCATCTTCATCTCATATTTCTCTTTCTTCTACTCTTCTCTTCCCAAATCATGCTCTATACACAGAACCTCCAAAATGAGAATCTGTGAATTTCTTATATCCAATTGCCAATCATGAGTTCACTTACAATCTCTACAAACAGAAAACTTCTCTCACTAGAAGTATTCAAACCCTCTCCAGCCTTCTAGACTGGATCATTGTGCTCTACACAAATGCAGATGCACAGATGTAGCAGATCCATCACAACCGTCAATCAGAATGACCAAGCGATTAAGAGTTACGAACCATGCTTGCTCAAAGATACTATGGCCCATAATTTGATCAAAAAGAGAAAGAAATTTGAAAGTTGACAACCGAACTCGAACAGATCGAGCAGGGACAGCAAAGGCCAACCTTATTTACCTCATCTCCACTATTACCTACTATAAGCCCGACCTTCCATGACCCATACTTTGTTTAGGAAGCATCCTCTACCAAAAGCATCTAAATCCACATCTCATCTTCGTCCACGTCCTGATAAACAGCCTTTCCATCCTCCTTTGTCTATCACAGAGCCGACCCCCCCCCATCTATACTCAACTTCCTCCTCATCCAACACCCCCTCAAGCTAAAGATAAATCACCAATGCAATAATTTAGTACACAGATAATCCCAGACCCATCCGATACATACCAAACTTCTGATTCAAACCTAGCCGTTTCAGCTGATTCAACTGAATCCGAAACAGACTCTTCCCTTGAATCTTCCATATCATCTAGTGATTCTGAAAAATCTTATGCTGACATCACTAAAATCCTTATGGACCAACTTGAAGACACTGAGCCTACTCAATCTTCAAGAACTGACCCCTTCTTTGAAGTACCTTCCGATATTGAGGAAGACCAACCCGAAGCATCCTCAGCTCCAACCCGGCCTGCTCAATCCCAGAATGATCATAAACCTTCAAATGGTCCATGGTTCACTTTTAATGATATCCCTGCAGCAAAATGGAGAGATCAATTATCCGAAATGGCTGCTTGGACATATCTCCAAATGTTAAGAGCAAATGCTACTACAGCATCAGTCCTCAAAGAACTTGCTACCCATTTTACGAGATCTTTAAGAGCTTGGTTTGATACTTTAGGAGAATACAGACAATTACAGTTTGTACAGCTTCCTAGTGTCTCCACTGCTCTTACTGTCATTTATGAATAAATCATTGGAGAATCGGCAGCAGTCTTTGAAGCTGCAAGAAGAGACAACCTCAATATGAAATGCTGCTCACTCAACTCTAAAGATCTTGATTTTCATTATAAACGGATGTCAATCCTATTTTACAAGCTCAATGGGTTCAATGATCCAACTCTCAAACATGTATTTCTAGCATCTTTACCTGAAAAATTGCAATCAGATATACAGTAATAGCTTACAAGTCTCAATCTCACCATTGACAACATTTCTTTGGGAAAGACCTTTCAGATCACCAAAGGATGTTTGGAAAAATTATGTGAACAGAAACAGTTCTTCAAAGAATTGTTAAAAGACAAAGAGCCTTTCCGAAGTGCATGCAAAAAGCCTTATTTGCATATCAAATGTAAGAAAAAGAAGGATTGTGATTGCAGCACCAAAAAGAAGAAGCATTTTGGAAAGTTCAAAAATCCAGACTTGTTTCCAAGATCAAAATCCTAACGAAAGTCATACAGGTTTTTCCGGAAGAGATCTAGTTCTTTCAGAGAGCAAAAAAGGAAAACATCAAGCCGATGCTTTATTTGCAAGAAAAAAGGCCATTATGCTAAGGATTGCCCCAACAAAAAAGACAAAGCCATCAGGCTTCTTCAGCATTTACAAGCCACCACTGATTATTCTCCTCTCAAAGATGAAATCGAGTTTTATTTCTCAAAACAAGAGGAGCCCACTAATGAAACAGTGTTCGCACTGCAAAACTCATCCGATGATTCTAAAAATGATGAGTTTCAGACTGTTTTTCACCAACAACTTTTGTCTCTAGACACTACCATCCCTATCCCTTCCATAAAACTCCACATCTTACCCTCCAAATTCCAGAGACCAATTCCCGCCATTGGACTTCTTGATACCGGAGCTCAAAGAAGTATGATAAATCCAAAGATACTTCCATCCCAGTCTTGGCAACATTATGAAGAAAATTTCAAAGCAGTCAATGAAAAACTCTTCACCACCACATTGATTACTAAAAAACCCATTGGTATTCAAATCTTTCCAAATTGTGTTATATGGACAAAAGTCATTGGTTCTCATCTTCCTAATAAGGATATCTTGTTAGGATTTGATATCATTCACCAGATAAAACACCTCCAAATCATTCCTACTGGAATTCTGAAACCACCCAGTCTTTTCGAAACATTTCTACCAAGTTTTTGAAGTTTTGTCCTGAGTCACATGCTAATTTTCACCACTCAAATCCTCTGTGGAAAAATCCACAATTCTTTGTCCAATTACCTTTCAAGTTGAATGAAAATGTCAATCCAACCAAGCCCACTCATCCAGGAATGAGTCCTTCTGACTTAGTCCTAACCCAACAGGAATGTTCTTAATTGCTAGCCCAAGGTCTTATTGAACCCACTAGTTCTCAATGGGCCTGTCAAGCTTTTTATGTTGAAAAGCATTCTGAGATTGTTAGAGGAAAAAAATGATTAGTCATAGACTATCAGCCTCTAAACATGTTTTTACAAGATGACAAATTCCCTTTGCCAAAAAGACAGAGCATGCTCATTTATCTAAAAAATGCTCAAATCTTTTCAAAATTTGATCTCAAATCTGGATTTTGGCAACTTCGAATTAAACCTACAGAACGTTACAAAACTGCCTTTTGCATTCCCAATGCTCATTACCAATGGACAGTTTTACCCTTTGGTCTTAAAACAGCCCCATCTATTTTTCAAAAATCCAAGGTCCGAATCTTCCAACCCATCTTGCATAGTCCATTGATGATCATCGCCATTTGTTAAATCAATTCTTTGATATTATCCAATCTCATGGAATCATGTTATCAGCCAAGAAAAGTACCATTGATGGCCACTATCAGCCCGGAAAGCACATTGCCCAAGAGCTCATCCACTTTCCAGATCAATATCTTTCCAAAAGGCAACTATAGGAATTCCTTGGTATCATCAATTATATCAGGGACTTTCTCCCTTATGTTGATCATCATACACGCCAGCTGTCAGCCTTACTGAAAAAGAACCCACCTTTGTGGAACGACAACCACACACTTGCTGTCACAACTTTAAAGCAAATTGCGCAAAATCCGCCACCATTAAAGCTCATCACATATGGTAAGTGAATACTGCAGACTGATGCAAGTGACGAATCATGGGGGGCCATCCTCCTTGAAGAAGCAGATGGCAAGGAACACTTTATTGCCTATGCTAGTGGACACTTCTCTGACAAAAATGCTCAAATCTTGTTACTTTCCATAAAGTCGTTTGTGTTGATGTAATAATTATGTTCTACTTTATGGTTTTGTCCTGTATAATTATTAAGGTTTGCTTTTACTTTATGCTTTTACTTTAAGCTTTTGCTTTTGTCAAAGTCATGCTTTAATTATTAAAGCATATTTTGTCCTTTGTAATCATAAAAGTGGTTATGATGTGTCTTTCCCCTTTTGCTTTTGAAACAGATAGGGGTCCTGTCCTATCTTCTCCGAGAATTCTCCTATATAAAGAATTATCCCCTTGCTTGTAAGATATAGAAGCTTTTAAAGAAATAAACTCTCGTGTGTTTCCATCAAAACCATGAATTTCTAAACTCTCTTCTCTCTTTGCAAATGAAGATCTCTAGAGAAAGAAAAGGAATAAAGAATTAAATTTGTTCATTTTTTAAACTTAAGGAAGTATGCTCTGCACTTGCCTCTTGCAAGGATCCTGTGCATCATAAAATTTTTGATGATTTCTTATCTGGTTTGGTACCTTGTTTTAGACTAAAAGTCTGTTTTGGTTTATATGACCTTAAAAGAAACATTTTAGGTTTCCTTGGTACCCCATTTGAGTATATCGATGGGAAACCGACGACGTAAATTCCAGAGGTGATCCTGAATAGGCACTAGTCTGGTCTGCACTGTCGGATAACAAGTCACGTACTTCAATTGGTATTAGTATGTCACTATGGAAATACCCTCAGATCCCGTCGCCAACTGGAAACGAGAAGGGTACACACACCTCCATCTTGGTGGTGTACGACTAATTCTCACTCTTCACGGTCGAAAAGGCTTACCTGTTACAGCTAGAATTGCTCTCCTAGACACCAGATTCAATGAGTACCAACATGCTGTTGTAGGAACCGTTCTGACAACTCTTCATGCTGGCAGTGCCTTATTCATGCTTTAGAATTCATATTTATATTAAACAAGTAATGAGGTTTTAAATATTTCCAAAATATTTTTTTTTAAAAAAGTGGACTGTTACATTTCATGTCCCTGATGCTACTGAGTTGGCAAGAGAAAGAAAGATATATCAAGAGACTTTTCAATTTATGTATGCTTAACTGGAACACATGAATAATATTGGAGTGAGCAGTTCTAATTTTCCCAAGCTCAAACCTTCCATTGATGATCATATTGAGATTGATCAACAATCCTCTGAAACTCTTGGAAAAAGAAAGGTTAGTAAAGTGAAATGAACCCCGTCAACAACTGATGCGTCCCTAATCAATTTAATCCCCAAGATCGAATCTAAACCAAGAATTGATTGGAACCTTGGTATGTGAAGACACCACAATCAACAATGGATAGTTTGATTGATAAGTCAAGAGTTTGAATGCCACGGAAATCTGATAAGTTCAAAGAGTTTGTAAAGAACAAAAGAGAATTAACTCTCTCACTAATTGCATAAAAAAAAAATTCTCTCCTGTTTATTGGATTCAAGTACATTATATAGGGTTGGTTACAAGAATTTTTGGAAATAAATCCTAACCAAAAATCAAATCTGAATCTGAATCTTCCCTAATAGGAAATAATCTAAATCAAATTAGAATCCTAATCTAAGTAAATAGGAAAGAATCTAAATCAAATCAAGATCCTAATTGACTTAAATTCCTTACATCAATTAAATGGAAACTATGCAATTAAAATATAAATAATTGATTTGTTTCTCTAATAACCTCCTCAAGAAATGGGAAAGTATTTGAAAAAGGAAAATAATATATTTTCCTTCCATAATGTGCAAGCCAACTCCCTATTTCATGGAAGTGATTATTTGGAAACTTCAAGAGGCTGAATCATGCATTTATCATGTGTAATTCCTTCAACGGGCCTCCACAAATTTGATTAAGCCCAAGTTGCCTAAATCAATCCATTAAGCGCTTCTTTGAATTTCTTAGCTCGAGCTCTTGTAATGGTTCGACGGGAACTTGAGTAGGATCTAAATATGCATTATCCCATGTGCTTGTGAAAAGTTTATCCTAAATCTCATCATTCCCCCTCCTCTTGAAGAGGATTTGTCCTCAAATCATCACCTACATTAAAAGGACTCAAATCAGAAACATTAAAAATAGCACTTACATTGTACTCACCAGGCAAATCCAGTTTGTATGCATTGTCAATGATCCGTTCCAAAACTTGAAATGGGCCATCCCCTCGAGAATTAAGAACCTGTCCATTTCAAGTGTAACAAAGCCATCAGAATTCAGAACTTGTCCAGACTTCTCAAGCTATCTTCGAGAGAAGAACGGACGGACAAGTCAAGTTGTCTTTTCAGACTCCAGACAAGCCAAGTCCAGGTTCTCCACGACTCTCTTATACTATTATGATTACAGCAGTTTCTACTGGAAAGGAGTCGAATCTTCCAATCTATGGATTTTCTTCAGAAGGGTATCTAGTATATCCTAATAAAGTCAACGGTCACTTCTTATGGGATGCTCCAGAAGCCCATATGTGTAATCCAGATTGTCCCTGCTTAGATGACACAGATGATGATGAAGACTTTGAAATCATGAGAAGACGGAAAAGAAAAAAGAAAAAGTTTCCTATTCCTAAAATTCCATGTCGGCCCTATTCTTCAAGGGCACCAGATGATCCAGAGCCAGACCAACCTTTGCCAATTTATAAGAAAATGCTCAGGCAAATAGAAAAATAGTCCTCATCTAAGTTTGTTCCTGCACAACAACCAAAAATCAAGTCATGCTTGATGTTTTCATCCTCTAGCCAATCATACCAAGAATCTTTCCCCCCACTTGAAAGACATACAGATCCACAAACCAAAGTTGTCTCTCAACCTTATGTTCAATCGCCAATCACAACTTCAGGACAACCAGAAGTACCAAAACAGTATGAAGCAGTACTGAATTGGCAAACCCAAGCTCTTCACCATCTTGGTAAAAAGATTGACCAAGTGGCATCACAAGTGTCACAAACAGAAATGAAGGTGGACACAATTAATGCCCAACTTGAACAGATTTAATCAAATCTGTTCAACAGAATCTCTTAATTGGATATTGATCTCAGAACAATGATAAACAATCATATTTGGGGTCTAGAATTCAATAAGAAAGAAGCAGATATTAGAAAGTTGAAAGAAGAATTGGCCAGAATTGATGCTAACAAAGCACAACCTTCCCTTTTCACTAAATCCCAGTCCATACCTATACTAGCTCCATTATTTACATCATACCAACATTTTTACAATCCTCCTAAACAGTGAACTTATGATCAATTCTTTGGTCTTTCCCATCTTCATTCCCAAGGAAGATCTTCAAGTTCCAGAAGACTCTCCTAAAGTAATTCTTGAACCTCCAAAGAAAGACAAAGCTCCAGCTTACCAATACCATCTGATTCCCAACAGGTCATATTGTATCTCAATGCCCAAATAAGAGAGTAATGATCTTGAGGGATTGTGGTGATGTTGAAACCGAGAGTGAATCAGATGATGATCCTATGCCACCTTTGGAGGATGCTAATGATGGTGTAGAATATCCTGTTGATGGTAAATTGATGGTTGTTAAGCTTGCTCTCAGCATGCAAGTAAAAGGGGATGCAGAGGTACAACGTGATAACATCTTTCATACTAGATGCCACATCAAAGATATGGTATGTAGTATGATAATTGATGGTGTAAATTTGAAAACTTTGAAACATCCGAGGCCATATAAGCTACAATGGCTGAATGATTGTGGGGCTGTATTGTTATGAAACTGCTCATAGTTTGAGATCCATTCAAGAGGCATAAGCTTAAGAAGTTCTTGGCGAGGAATTTGCCTAGGGATCTGAGAGTGGTGTTCTGGAGTGGGTAGATCTAAGGCATGATTCTGAAGCCGATAGACCAGTTGATGGTGTAGAGTGGCTATTTTAGTAGTGGAGATTTGTTCAGCACCTTGGATCTGGACTTGAACTTTCAGAGTTGTAGGTAGATTAGTGTCTTGAAGGGAAAGATTGAAGTTTGGATAAAAGGTGAGTAAGACACTGCCAGCATGTAAGGTTGTGAGTATAGTACCGATAACAGTATCTTGGTACTGTTTAAACCGAGTGTCCAGGAGAGCAATACGAGCTGTAACTGGTAAACCTTTGCGCCCATGAAGGGTAAGGATGAGTCGTATTCCGCCTAGATGAAGATGAGTGTATCCTTCACGTTTCCAATTTGAAATGAGCTCTGAAGGAATTTCCAGAGTGACATATTGCTCAGCAGAGGTGGCTTTGAGAGCACACTGATCCAGACGAGAAGATTGGATATATTCTTTAGGGTGAGGCCGTTTAGTAGAGATAAGGGTACGGATGCTACGGGTAAAGGAGTTGGGACGTTTGTACAAATGATAAGGGCTAATAAGAGGGTAGGTGGATTCACTTATTTGAGCTGATTCGGGAATATAGGAGTATTCAACAAGGTTTTCAATTTTATCAGCAGTATGGGAAGTGCAAGATTTAGGCAAAGAAAGAGTAGAAGAAAGAGTAACTGGAGTGGATGAAGTAGAAACCATGAGGGATGAGTTCTCTCTGCGCCTGAAGACTACCTAAAAGTGTAAGTGATGTAAGAAGTTTTCATGGTTTGGCTAGTTTTTATAGAAGATTTGTGAAAGATTTTAGCACCCTTGCTACACCATTAACTGAAATTGTGAAAAAAACATGTGGGATTTAAGTGGGGTAGTGAACAAGAAAGGGCATTTAATCTAATTAAGGAGAAATTGGTTTCTGCACCATTACTTGCTTTACCTGATTTTGCTAAAACTTTTGAAATTGAGTGTGATGCTTCAGGTATAGGTATTGGAGCTATTTTGATGCAAGAAAGGTGTCCAACTGCTTATTTTAGTGAGAATTGAGTGGAGCAGCCCTAAACTATCCTACCTATGACAAGGAGATGTATGCATTGGTGAGAACATTGAAAACTTGGCAACATGATCTTCTACCTAAAGAGTTTGTTATACACACTAATCATGAGTCCTTGAAGCATTTGAAAGGGCAAGGTAAGTTACATAAGAGACATGCCAAATGGGTTGAATTTATTGAGCCATTTCCTTCTGTGATCAAATATAAACAAGGTAAGGAGAATGTGGTGGCTGATGCATTATCTAGAAGGTATGCATATCTCTACATTAAATGCAAAGTTGTTAGGATTTGAGTACATTAACGAATTATATGTTAATGATCCTGATTTTGCTAATATGTTTAATGCTTGTGAGAAAGTTGCATTTGGTAAGTTCTATCAGCATGATGGGTTTTTATTTAGAGAAAATAAATTGTGAGCCTCATAGTTCTTTACGTGAATTGCTTGTGCGTGAAGCTCATGGGGGTGGTTTAATGGGACATTTTGGCATTGTAAGGACTTTAGATGTTTTAAAAGAACACTTCTTTTGGCCACATATGAAACGTGATGTTGAAAGAATATGTGAGAAGTGTATCACTTGTAAACATACTAAGTCTAGAGTTTTACCTCATGGATTGTATAACCCTCTGCCCATACCTAGTGAACCTTGGGTTGATATTTCTATGGACTTTGTTTTGGGTTTACCGAGGTCAAAAAGGGGAAATGCTTATGTTTTTGTTGTTGTTGATAGGTTTTCAAAGATGGCACATTTCATTCCATGTCACAAAATTGATGATGCAACAAACATAGCTAATTTATTTTTCAAGGAAATAGTCAGGTTGCATGGAGTACCAAGGAGAATAGTTTCAGATTGAGATGCTAAGTTCTTGAACCACTTTTGGAAAACTTTGTGGGGTAAGTTGGGTACTAAACTTTTGTTTTCTACTACTTGTCATCGACAAACTGATGGAAAAACTAAGGTTGTAAATAGAACTATGCCTACTTTGTTGCGTGCCATTATTCAAAAGAACTTGAAAACTTAGGAAGAATGTTTGTGATGGACAAACTGATTGAATTTGCTTACAATAGAACTACTAAATTTTCACCATTTGAGATTGTATATGGTTTTAATCCATTAACTCCTTTGGATTTATTATTTTTCCCTATTAATGAGCATGCTAGTATGGATGGTAAAAAGAAAGCTGAATTTTTCAAGCAATTGCATGAGAGAACACGACAACACATAGAAAAGAGAACTGAACAATATGCTACTCAAGCCAACAAAGGACGTAAGCAAGTGGTTTTTCAGCCTGGAGATTGGGTTTGGGTGCATATGAGAAAGGAGAGGTTCCCAGCACAAAGACGTTCCAAGTTGCTTCCAAGGGGAGATGGTCCATTTCAAGTGGTTGCACGAATCAATGATAATGCCTACAAATTAGATATTCCTGGTGAGTATAATGTGAGTGCTACTTTTAATGTTTCTAATCTTTCTCCTTTCGATGTAAGTGAAGATTTGAGGACAAATCCTTTTGAGGAGAGGGGGAATGATGAGAACCATTAAGGGAATACCATTAAAACTTCAAGTGATCCTTTGCACATTTATGGAGGCCCAATTACAAAAGCTAGAGCCAAAAAGATGCAAGCTGTTTTAAATGGATTAATTGAGAAAATATGGATTGAAAATGCAATTTTAGATGCAAGACATCATGAATTGGGCTTGAAGAGAAGACAAGGCATTGTGGGCATTATTCAAGTTATTGGCCAGCCAAATACACAATTTGTATCAAATGCAGAACGGTCAAATTCGGAATAAAAACTATATTGATTGAGCTATATACCGTTGGAAAGATAATTAAGGTGGCGTTTGTTTTTTTGTCTGAAATCTGAATAGACCTGAATTAGTTTAAATTCTTAATAGATCTGAATGTCTGAATCTGAATAATATGTTTGTTTTTTCGTCTGAATTTTGAAAAATAAGTATTAAGTTATTTTTTTCAACTGAAAATGCTGAAAATATGTACTTTTACATTTGTATCCTTATTAAATTTGAATGTCAAATAATATATTAATACCACAATATTTAACATTATAAGTAAAATTATATTCAAGTGAAGACAAAATTATTTTGAAATTTTAATATATAAAATACCATAAATTTCAAATTTTATCGTATATAATATAAGAAAGAAAAAACAGTGATATTTTTATATGGGGTAAATGTCTATGGGTGAGTTTTGGGATAGACATGAAAAATAAATTATAAAACATGGATATTTTTTACATTAGTAAGTAATTGACTTAATTCAAATTTCTCCATTAAGTAAAAAGCCAAAAAATTGGCTTATTTTATTAAGTCAAAATTATTTAAAAAGTCTCATTAAGTTATAAAAACAAACACCTCTAATTAACTTAATTAATTCAGTTAAGTCACTTTAAGTTATTAAGTTAAAAAACAAACGCCACCTAAGTTAGCTTTCCAATAAATTTTACAAAACTAGATTTGGAGTTCTCTAGAAGGAGTTATGACCAATTCATTACAGCTTGTTTAGACTTGGGATTTTCAACGACTCCTTTATTTTTCAACTTCATTTGTTTGTTTTGTTTCAAGTTTGTCAATGTGTAAGGTAAGTCTACCATCAATGATGATGGGGCTAACATTAAGTTTGTCAATGATAGCATTAATTATAGCAGGTTCGTATTAAGTTTGTCAAAGATAGCATTAATTATGGTGGGTTGGTGAAGACTTTTGAAGCATCCTTTGAAAAACCTACTTGGAGGGTTGTTCCAATGTTTCCATTTGTAATTTTAGGATCTTGGATTTCTTTTAGTCTATTTAAACTCAGTAACCTTGCTATGTAATAAAAAATTAAAGATGAATGTTATTTGAATTTGAAAGATTATTCTTTCTTTGGTTCTTTTGAGAACTAGTGAACTTATCAAGAATTTGCATTCTTGTGGCATTCCAAGTTTAGACCTATCACTCACCTTCTCATCTATTTCTTGAGTGTGGCATCAATATCATTCTCTATACCTTTGGTTCATGTTTTCTTAAGTATTGGGTCAAGGTTTTGTTTGTCTTAAATCTATTTAGAACTTTTTTGGGAAGTTGAAACTACAAATTAAGTGTGGGTTTGAAAGTTTTATTGTGGGATTCGCATCAAATCTCCGATTAAGCCCATTTAAGAATCGTGCCATGGTAGCTTCTCTATCCTCCTCCACATTTGCTCTAATCATGGCAATCTCCATTTCTTTATAATAACCCCCAACGCTTCGGCTACCATGTGTCTATATAATAGTGGTTAGGTACAAAACGCCTTCTCATTAATGATTTCATGTCATCTCATGTCTCAATTAGACGTTCCCAATTTCGTTTCCAACTTTTAACAAGCTGTTCCCACCAGGTAATAACATAGTCAAAAAAACTCAATCACAACTAATTTTACCTTTTTTGCCTTTGAAAATTGTGGCAATCAAATATGAACTCCATTTTCTTCTTCCATTCAAGGTATACTTCTAGGTCAGATTTTCCTTGAAAAGATGGAATCTTCATCTTTATGCCACTTAATATATCATCTCTATTTCTAACTCTCCTACCTTGTCCATCTCTCCTATAGCTACCGACTGAGTCCTCCCTTTCATCATACTCATCCCTATAATAGTCATCAATCTCTCCTCTAGTTGGAGCTCTTCCTCTCCTACGTGCTTGGGGAAGGGTTGTTGTTGCCCTGAATGTGTGTTCTTCACTTGATCCAAATGCTCGTGTATGAGCTCTAATTCAGCCCTCATCATCCTTTTCATCTCTCCCATCAATGCTTGAATTTGTAAATTATGAGTAACTGCGGATTGATCCTCTTCATTTGTGTTTTGCTTTAGGTTGTGAGACAGCTAACATCTGCAAAAGAAAGTTAGAAATAATGTGGAAAGGACCTCACCTAATTTCCTTACGTGTTTCACTCAAGAAAATGACTCACTCAATTCCACTCGCGTTTCACTTAAATTAATTGGCTTTTACCCTCTAATACGCTCACACTCTCTTGCCTTTTTCCACTCTTAGTAATCTTCACTCGGTTCTTATCAAACTAATCAAACCGATATCAGGATTTCAGCAACAATTCACAAAGATGACAACTAAGGAGAATTTAATTTCAAGAGTAAGAAGGCAATATGTATGAAAGTTGAGTTTTGATTTTGGACAAAATTTTCACCGATGGGTGAAACTTGTTTTACACTTCCAAGACACAAATAATGAAAGATTTTAAGAGGAGGTTGGAGATTTTTTTTTTTAGGAAAAGGAATCGGTAAAAACTTGTGAATTTCAGGAGAATTGACCACTAAGATGCAAAATTGATTTAAAAAGGAAACCCTAAAAATACTGTTTACGCGACACTATTCACGACACTTTTTTTTTTTTATTTTTAGAGATACTAGAACAAGGATGAAAAATTCAAACAAGAATGAAAAACAACAAAGATAGACGGATCTGACCTTGGAGCCTAGGCTCTGATACCAAATGATACATGTATAGGGTTCAAATTTGACAAGAACACATCTAGGATTTTCAAGATTTAGGTGTATAGGGTTTGAATTTGACAAGAACACATCTAGGGTTTTTAAGATTTACATATCTAGGGTTCGAGTTTGATAAGAACATTAAAATTGAAATAGAACACAACACTAGAAACATTATTTACCTGTATTGATCGAATGTTTGTGATAGTGGGTAAGTGAGGTGATACGAACCCCATCAAGAACTGACGCGACCCTAATCAATTTAGTTCCCAAGATCAAATCTAAACCAGGAATGGAATGGAATCTCGACCCAATGCTTATTGAAAGCACGAACCTTGGTATGTGAAGATGCCATAATCAGCTATGGATGGTCTAATTGATAAGTCAAGAGTTTGAACACCACGGAAATCTGATAAGTTCAAAGAGTTCGTAAAGAACCAAACAGTATTAACTCTCTCACCAATTGCATCAAAAATCATTCTTCCATATTTATTGGATACGAGTACTTTATATAGGGTTGGTTACAAGAATTTTTGGAAATAAATCCTAACCCAAAAAATCAAATTAGAAGTCTTCTCTAATAGGAAAGAATTTAAATCAAATCAAAATCTTAATCTAAGTAAATACTTAAATGCCTTACATAAATTAAATGGAAACTAGGCGATTAAAATAGAAATAACTGATTTGTTTCCCTAATAGCCTCCTCAAGAAACAGGAAAGTATCTGAAAAAGGAAAATAATATATTTTCCCGCCATAATGTGCAAACCAACTCCCTATTTCATGGAAGTGATTATTTGGAAACTTCAAGAGCTTGAATCATGCATTTATCATATGCGATTCCTTCAACGGGCCTCCACGAATTTGATTGAGCCCAAGTTGCTTGAATCAATCCATTAAGCGCTTCTTTGAATTTCTTTACTCGAGCTCTTGTAACGAGTCCGACGGGAACTTGCATAGGATCTGAATATGTCTCATCCCATGTATTTTGTGATAGTTTTATCCTTAATCTCATTACTAGGGTTCTCAGTTAGGGTATTGAAATTCAATAGTAGAAGCACACGCGTTTGGTAGGTATTCCAATAGTTCTCAGTGAGAGCCAAAATCGATAGTGAAATACAAGAGAATGCCGACAATGGTTCAGTGCCCATGCAAGGATTTCAGGCAAAAAGGGTTTTGTGAGTGTGAGATTGACGAGAGTGACTGAGTAAGAGATGAGAATGAGAGTGCCAACACTTAGGAAAAAAAATACGATGAGTGCAAACTAAAGAGGGTTTTATTTTTATTTAGTTTCAATCTAAACGGTGTCATTTCTTGTTTAAAGAGAAACTTTTAATCCAAATAGTACCATTTATTCTTTATTTATTTTTTATTCATTTAAAATTATTAGTCATTACTTCATGATAGCTAAATAATTTATCACCAGTCTATCATAGGTGTTTGATAGATGAAATTTCTATCACAAGTATGTCATAAATGCATGATAGATAAAAAAAAAAATCTATCATCCATCTATCGTTGTAGCTCTCCAGATAAAAAATTGTCACACATAAGATACTTTTAGTCATTTGGGAGACGTTCCTTATTTGCTTTAGTTTAGGCATTTTCTTTGGGCATTAATTATGATTTGACTTTGGTTTGGCATTTATTTTCAAAATTCTAACGGCAATTATGGGATGTAAATTCTTGTAACCAGCCTTGTATAATGTACTCGAATACAATAAGAAAAAATAGATAAATTTTTATGCAATTGGCTTGAGAGTTTAATTCTCTTTGATTCTTAAACTAAGTTTTTGAACTTATTACATTTCGGCGGCGTTCAAACCCTAGTCTTATAAATCATACCATTTATAGCTAATTGCAGCATCCTCACATTCTAAGGTTCGTACCTTCATTGAGCATCGGGTCATGTTCCATTCAATTCTAGGTTAGAATTCGAACTTGGAGACTAAGAGCCAGTTTGAGATTGCAGAGGCTGATAAAATAAGCAGCTTGTGCTGTAGATGAAATAAGCTACTGATTAAAAAAGTAGCTTGGTGTTTGGTAAATTGTGTTGTTACAGTTGCTGTGAGTTTGAAAAGTAAAGTACATGCGTTTGATAAATTTTATTATGAAAGTGTTGTTGCATTATATAATGACAAAAATGGACATACGTTTTAATTTTTTTATTTTATGTTTAATAAATTGTTTAGACATATTTTTTCTTAAATATGTAAAATTAATTAAAAAAACTCAATTAAGAAAAATCTGAAGAAGTTCATAATCTATTACATAAAATATGATAAAAATTTATACTTTTACATAATCTAAATAAAATAAAAAGTAATATGTATTACATTCACAATAAATTTTTTGTAATAAAATTGTGGCAATAATATAATATCTAATGATTTATATATTAGAGTTTATAGATAAGTACGATATAATTGTCTTTTTATCAAAATACTAAGGTTATAATAGGTATTTTCAAAAGGCGTAATAGCTTATTGAATAAGCTGCTTATGAAAAGTAACCCTCTACCTGCTTTTAAAAGCTGCTGACGAAATGGAGAAAATTATGAAATAAGCTGCTTTTACAAAATTTACCAAACACTATTTTTATCAAAAATTATAAAATAAGCAGCGTATTGAGTTTCAACCTCAATCTCAAACGGGGACTAAATTGGTTAAGGTCGTGTCGGTTCTTTGGTGGTGCTCATATCACAATGCTTTATCAATATTATTCAAGCTTTTAAACTTGATTTGGAGTGACTTGCATGAAGAATAAATAAGGCCTTAACAAATTAGGAAGAGGAATCAAATAAAATCTTGTTTCCTAATCTATTTTAGAAAAAAAAAAGATATTTTATTTCCATTTTACTTTAGGATCAGCAATATCTTTTATTTCTTTTTTACTTGAGGATACACAAAATCTTTTATTTTCTTCTTAGTTTAGGCAAAATCTTTTATTTCCTTGAAGATCTTTTATTTTCTTTTTATTTTAGGTTATATTTAGTAATAAGGAAAACTTTATTCTGTCAGTAAAATTCAACTATATAAACACATATAACCCTATTGGGAATTTCATATCAAAGTTTATAAGAATAGTGATAGCTTTTCTATTAGCTCTTCAAATAACTTTCAAAATTTATCAAAATTTCATCTTGTGGCGTTCTTTCTTGACTTATCACCCACAATTTTCTTTTCTTTCTTAAGTGTGGCGTTAACCCCAGATTTCTTATATCCTTTGTTCTTATCTTTATAAATCAAGTAGAGATGGCCAATGGGGCGGGCCGGCAAGGCCCATGCATGCTTGTGCTCATGCCGTGTTGTGGCCACTATATGTTTCGTGTCGTGTTGTGCCTAATTTTTTTTACTTAGGCCCGGCCTGGCACATGTGTCATGCCGTGCCTAAGAAAAAAAGCTCAATAAGCTTTTTTTCTAATTTTTTAAGAGCGCATGCTATGCTATTGGCGTACTTTTTTCAAGTCTATGTACTTTTCTTAAGTCTATGCATTTATTCAAATTTAATAAAATTGAAAATTCAAAACTCAAGTCCATATTTAATAATAATAAACTAATAATAGTGAGAAAATATAATATTAATTACTAAGTTGGACCTTATGGTATTAGAATTTTTTAATACTTAACAACAACAACAATAATAAATTTTTCTTAAGGGTTAACTTAATTGTTAACTTAATTGTTAACTTGGACTTACATAGAGTTATAAATTACAGTTCACAACAATACTAATGCATATTTATAAAATCATAATATTTATAATTTTATTCATTAAAATCATGATATCAATTATTTATTTAATAAATTATAAATATAAATCAATTATAGTATTTTTTTTAAACTAAGAATTAAATGAATTTCAAAAATTCAATTTCAAGTTATTTGTAAAATCATAAAATTTGAGTTTACTTTTATTAAAAAATAAAGCGTGCTTATTGCAGGCTTTTTTATCGTGTCGTGCTTAGCCCATATGTAATAATGTCGTGCCTTTAAGGCCCACGTGCCTAAAATTCTAAACCAAGTACGACCCATATGTGTGTCGTGCCGTGCTGCGTGCCCTACCGAAACGTGCTCGTGTCATGCCATGTTGTACGGACATGCGTCATGCCCGTGCCGTGCCATGTGACGTCCGACCCATTGGCCATCTCTAAGGTCAATGTCTTTATTTTATAACTATTTGAATATAAATCAGAGCGATCCTTCGCAAAAGAAACCTCATTACGTGCAGGGTTGCACTTATCTTTATAAGGTTCACATCAAAAGACCCTCTATAAGTCTACATTACTCTTCATTTGGTTTCATAGGGAGGTAGGCGGTTTGTGTATAGGAGTTTCTCAATAAATTACAAAGGAATTATTGAAGAAAATAAAACTCAATTATTTACACTTTGTTAAGTCAGCTTGTATGAATGAAGAGATTGAGATAAAGATTAATCCACATGATCCATTAATAATATTAATTCAACAACTCTCAATAGGTCATTAATGATCTTTATCATTTATAGGATTTGATTTTATTCTTCCATTCTATTGATTCAATTTTTTTCCCTTTTATATCATATCAAATGAATAATAGAGTTGGCCAAAAAAATAAAAACAAAATAAAAAATGCTTGCACACATTAGGCAATCAAAAGTCTGTACATACAGTTGAAACATTTTAAAACATGTAGTGAATGGAGATGGTGATAATTGAGCACTCAGTTAACAAAGTATCGCAACATACATATTTATCTGCCTTCCTAACTCCTTATGTCATCTTGTGTTTTCCATTTGCTAGTTGTTTAAATTTAAACCATAAACTTCTTTGTTTAATTTATATAAACCTCATCTTCCAACTCAACAAATTTGTTGCTGTAAGTAATTGTACTATTCGAAGTCCATCCCCAAAATCGCGAGGCTATACACTCTTCTGCTAAGGCTAATGGCCTTTGGGGCAACACTCTATGGAACAATTGTCATGGCTACAAGCCACGAGATAGCTACCTTATTTGCAGTGTCATTTGAAGCTAAGTACAGTGCCATGCCAGCATTCAAGTGAGTTATATAAATAAATTCAATGGTATGCATGCTTTATACATTATCATTAGGTTTTTAATTTGCTTCTTTTGTAGGTTCTTTGTAATAGCAAATGCAATTGTTAGCATCTATGGCTTTCTGGTTTTGTTTCTTCCTTTAGCTGATCTAGCGATTGGTTGTTGCTTTGACGTGGTAAGAGCCTCTAGCAGAGCATATAGCTACTAACATTATTAGTAAATCAAAATTGGGATTGTACAAGCCTTACTAGCTTTTTTCAATGGTGTGGGTCACTAGCTTTTCACAATGTTGCTCACATCAAGCATATCAGCAGCCTTAACAATTGCTCAAGTGGGCAAGAAAGAGAATTCGTCAACAGGTTGGCTATCAATGTGCCACTAAGTCCCCAAGTACTATGACTAAATTACAGAAGCATTAGCTACTGACTTTATTGGACTGATTATCTATTTGCTGCTGCTTCTCTATTCAATCCATACAGTGGTGTTGAAAGTCTTACTTGTTCAAAAGATTTGATGGGTCTCATTATTTCAAGTCTTTTTGGTCACATAGTTTGAGAATTTTATTTCTTCTTTTTATGATGCTTCCTGAATGATAAGAGTATGTGATTGTGGACTTTTATTTGTTTAATCCATAACATCTCAAGATCATTATAGAAGAAAGACAAAACGGGAAAAGATGAAAACTTACAGCATTGATTAAGATTTCTTGTGGCAATTAGCCCTAAATGTTATTTGTGGTAACGGCATCTGAATCTTCAATTTGTAGGAGCCAACATCATGAAGTCCATGTTTTAAATCATCAAATGATTATTCTTAATTATTATGTCTGCTTCCATTATTTTCTTATCAAAAAATTATTCTTATCTTACAAGCATGAAAGTTAACAAATTAATACATTAACATTATAAATCATCAATTAAATATAAATATTATATTATTTAGCATTATTAATGAAATCTAAATTTCAATTAACAAAAGCATATATTAAATTAAAGCCAAACTAACCATCTCAAATAAATAAAAGAATACATATTTACATTTAAAAATGATTATACAAACCATTTTGTAATTTCCAAAAACCTTTTTTAAAAATTAAAATAAAATAGAAGAAATTAAAAAGCCGATATTTATATTTTAAAATGATAAAATAAAAATTTGGATTACTATGATAGTGTGATGTTGTTGTGCTGCCTAATAATTGTAACTAGCCAACAAATTGTCCATTACTTATTTAAACAATTTTTTCTTAGAGCATTACCAAAATATTCATCTAATTTTACTTTTCAAATACTTATTTATTTATCTAGATGATAAATAGAAGAATAAAAATATAATTTTTCTCTAAAAATATTCTTCAAATAGAAAATATTCATCTAATTTTACTTTTCAAATACTTATTTATTTATCTAGATGATAAATAGAAGAATAAAAATATAAGTTTTCTCTAAAAATATTCTTCAAATAGAAACAAATTTCTATCATTTTAATCAAATCATTCCCTCCCCAAATTTATCTACTCTCTATTTTTTTCAATAAAATATTTATAAATCTTGTCTCTATCTTTTTTTTAATAAAGTAGTTATATTAATTTAGTATAATATTATTTTAAGAAAGAGAAGTTACTCTTCAATTTGAAGAGAGAGAAGGATAATTTCGTTTAAAGAGTCTTTTAGTAGCCTTTATCACTGATATTGTTCTTGGAATGAGAAGTAAAATCTCATTAGAAGAGTATTTTCTTAATACTAAGATATTATTAATGTTATTTATAAATTATCTTGTCATTGTCACCAAACTAATTTTATCAATTTGTTTTTGATGTGTAAATTTATCCCAATCAATCACCAATTAATTGTTGTATCAAAAAGAAAAAAAAAACCCACTAAGGTGTTCCATCTCCAAATGGCCAAATTATTAAATAATTTTTTTAAAGAGGAAAATAAAAAACTTTTTGTGAAAGCTCAAAATAGGCAATAATATTTCATTTTGCGAATGAAAAAACTATATTAGAATCACCTTAAATGCAATACTTAAGATAACTTAAGCACCTCAAATACAAAACTATACAAGTCTCATTCACTATAAATTTTTCTTTATAAACAAAATGAGAAACAATTTCACAAATTAAATCTTACGAGTCATGAGAGAGTAAAAAAGTTTCTACCCATCTAATTACCTAATTTAGATTCATAAAACCACAGTCGAATAAAAAAAGGAAACGACACTGCCCGCTACAACTGCAACTACTATTAATTAATCTTCTTTATTGATCAATAAATTAAATATAAATAAATAAACAAATGAAGGAAAGGACTTGGTCGGCGAGCAAAGTCAAGCCTCTCAACTTAATCCTTATCTATCTTTCCAAAACCCCAACACAAATAATTTCTCATTTAAAAAACGTTTCATTTATTATTTAAATTTTTCTTTAATTAATCCCAATTACATTCGCCAAGTTCCAATACGGCACCGTATAAAACCCGCGAAACTTCCGTTTCAATCCTTGAGCGTTGAACGATACAAGCAAAATAACTTTCTCAATCTATCATTCATTCATTAGTCATCCTCTTTCTGTTTAAAAATCAAAACCCTTATTCTTTCGTTCTCAACCATTTTCCACATTTGCGATCGCTTAATCGATGGCTTCTGGATCGTCGGGCCGGGCAAATTCGGGCTCCAAGGGGTTCGATTTCGGGTCGGATGATATTCTCTGCTCGTATGAGGATTACCCTAACCAAGATGCTTCGAATGGAAGCCATTCGGATCCTGTGACGGGGTCCGGTTCCAGTAAGGTATTTAAAGTTTAATTTTTTCTGTTTCTTTTGGGAGCTGTGATTAGGGTTTCATATTTGGGATTTATTTGATCTTTGTTTAGAATGATGATCTCTCGGATTATGTTGAAATTCAATATTAATTAATAGATCTTATTCATTGTCTTCATACTAATTAGGCTTTTGTTTTAATTGCTTGCTGGGGGGTTTTTAGGGTTTATGCAGCGAGCTGAATTGTTAATTTATCATCATATATGCAAATACGAGTTAATTTCATCTGATTGAGTCTGATTGATGACATATGTTTGTGCGTATGTGTAAATTTGATGACTATTTGATGACTTTTACACTGTTATTAATTCTTGGCTCAAGGACAATAATTTGTTGGTGGAGGCATCAAAACTGAATTTATGAAAGTTTAATCATGTTTCAAGAGCATTATTTCTATGCAGGAGTTTCTTTGCTTTTTTTGGTGCGACTTGAGGGAGGGGGGAATCCTTAAGTTTTGGTTTGTTAAAGGCTCAAAATATGCTAGTTTGGTGGATTTATTATCGAAAGTGGTACCAGAATTGTCAACTGTTTAGTTTCATTTTCTGTTTTGGTCGTTTTCAATGGTAGCTTGTCTTATTTATGAATTCCAATTAACAGTGGCGAAACCAGAATTTTGATTTTGAGGGTTGCCAAAATGTATCACAAGTTCAAATTTTTGGTTAGAGGCGAATTCATAATGCAAAATTTAAAGGTTAAAAATTATGAAATAGTTAAAAAAATTACAACAAAATAAAATGATATTATTCAAAATATTTTTAAAGAGATATTCAGACCTAAAACTAACTGAAATAACTCAAAACAGATAGAAGATAAAGAAAGCCTTGAATTTTGAGGATTTGAGGTATGGTTCTTTTTTATGGGAGAGAGAAATTGAATAGTTTACTTTTTGTTTAAATACAACAAAATAGAAGGAATATATTTTCGTGGGTTGCTGCCTGGTCATTTGTGTGCTTCTGACTTTTAATTTTTTGATCTAATATTTTAACAATTTTCAAAATATTGGGGGTTGCCCAGGCCACTGAAGGCATTAGGGTGGTTCTGCCTTTGCCAGTTACTTTCTTTTTTTTTTTTTTTTTTGTCTTTTTCACTTTTTTATGCTAGCTCATGTTATATTTCAATGCCACATGTTGCGAATGGTTGTCATTGGCTTGTCTATTATATAGCTAAGTTTCTGCTGCGTCTTTATTTCAGCAGGATTTTCAAAAAAGCAGAAGGCCAAGACCATCAATGTTTCATGCCTATAGCCAGCCAGACGATTGTCTAAATGATGATGTAGTTTCTACTGTTGAAATAACCATGAAAAAGCATACTGATGGTGTCGTGCGTTTTCTCGAGGGAATCAGTTCTCGTCTATCACAGTTGGAGTTGTATTGCTATAACCTTGATAAATCAATGGTAGAAATGCGATCTGATTTAGTTCGTGATCATGGGGAGGCAGACACGAAGCTTAAATCTCTTGAGAAACATCTCCAGGAGGTGAGTTAGATCTTTAAGTTACATACATCAAGGTATTGCCTTGAATTTCTCGTCTTATGAAACCTTATGTGTTTATGAAGTGTTTGATGTGGCTTAATACAGCGGCTAGGACTTGGCTGTAATCTTGTGATATCTCTTCTTTTTTCTAGACCCACATTCTATTATTTGTGCTTGTCTATAAATATCTTATGATAACAAATTGTTCTTTTTCTTTGTTTTCTTCCTGTCCTTCTATTTGCATTGTGGTGCCTTTGGAAAATGGCTGAGGTCCACTTCAGGTCTCCTTGAACTTTGCGTGGGCAACATTTTTCCTTTTAACTTAAATTATATGTGGATAATGCAATTCCTTTTTTTTCCCCACTACCTACCTGTTGGACATTGTTTTGAAACCTTTTAGTAAATAATAACTCTGTATCCCCCCTACCCCTCCCCAAAAAAAAAAAAAAACCACGAAAACACAAAAAAGGAAAAAGTTGAAATAAAGTGAAATTCTCTTTATGGGATGCGTGGATTTGAAAATTTGGCCAAGTCTTTGCATATACTGATGCACATTTCCCATTGTTGGGTTCCGTTAGTTCTCCTTGTTATCAAGTTGACTTTGCCTGGGAACTTCCACACTTGCTGGAAGTGCGTATTTAATGCAGAAGCAGTTTGATGTTGTTAAACAATAAAATCATGTTTTTCTTTGTTTCGTTCGTAAACTTGATGTGGTCTATTAGTAGGTTAACACCTCTGAAGTTGGAGAATTGACTTTTTATTTCCTGTTTCAGGTCCACAGGTCTGTGCAGATTCTGAGAGACAAGCAAGAACTTGCAGAAACTCAAAAGGAACTAGCTAAGCTTCAGCTTGTCCAGAAAGATTCATCTTCATCAAGCCATTCACAATCAAATGAGGAGAGAGCATCACCAGCTGCTTCTGAGCCTAAAAGGGGTGAAAATACAACAGCTGACATGCAAAATCAGCAGTTAGCTCTTGCCCTCCCTCATCAAGTTGCTCCCCAACAACAGCCTGTGGCTCCGCTCCCCCAGACCCTTCCTCATCAAGTTGCCCCCCAACAACAGCCTGTGGCTCCGACCCCCCAGACCCCACCTCAGAATGTGACTCATCAGCAATCCTATTATATGCCTGCAACCCAGTTACCTAATCCCCCAGCCCCAGCCCCCATCCAACAGCCTCAAAGTCAATATATGTCTACTGATCCTCAGTACAGACCTCCCCCACTACCAGACTCCTCTAGGGTGACACCACAGCCTCAACAATCTCAGCCTAATCCAGTCCCTCATGGTCACCATTTCCTCCATCAGTATCAGCAGCAATGGCCTCAGCAGGTACAGCAAACACAACAACCCACTGTGCAGCCACAGATTAGGCCGTCGCCAACAGTTTACCCATCATACCCTCCTAGCCAACCAACAAACCCATCTCCTCCAGAGATGTTGCCAAATAGCGCTCCTATGCAAGTGCAGTATACAGGAGTTCCTCAACCAGTATCTACCCGTGCTGATGTTATGCCTTATGGGTATGGTGCACCTGGTAGACCAGTTCCACAGCAGCCACCGCCGCCCCAACCCCAGCCAATTAAGGGCAACTATGGGGCACAACCAGGCGATGGGTATGCAGCTGCTGGCTCTCGTCCTACGCTTCCTCCAGGGAGTGGTTATATGATGTATGATAGTGAATCGGGGAGAACACCACATCCGCCTCAACAATCTCACTTCGCACAAGGTGGATACCCTTCACAACCTACCACAGGCAGTAATCTTTTGGCCCGGAATCCTAGTCAGCCACAATTTATTCGCAACCATACTTACAGTGAGTTGATTGAGAATCTGGTTAGTATGGGTTACAGGGGAGATCATGCTGCAAGCGTGATTCAGAGGATGGAGGAGAGTGGGCAGCCTGTTGATTTTAATGCAGTGCTTGACAGGCTGAATGTGCATTCTTCTGGGGGTTCTCAAAGAGGAGGATGGTCAGGATAAAGAAAGTAATTGTCATCCATATTTACAGTGACAGTTAACTTAAATCCTGCCTTGCATTTGAATAAAGTTGACTTTATCATGTAGAGTATACCGTGTGTAACCTTATTTTATGTATTGCCTTGTAAACAAAATGCTTATCTGTCTATCTTTATTTCGTCCATTTTCTTATAAACGGATATGGTGTTGGCTTTGACGCTTTGTGGACTGGACGCCACGGTTATCATGAGCTAATTAACTAGCGAAAAATACATATTACAAAACTAGGACATTTCCGTTGCCGGACTGGAACCCGGATAGTTGGGGTGAGAGCAGCATATCCTGAACAATTAGACTACAAAGATGATACGGCTGAAGTGCAGTGGCTTTTTTTAATTAACTTGTTGAGTAAACAATAAATATGTTGGGGTTTAGGGTTTTACAAATAATAAATACCTAAACTCCTCCTTTGCTCAGAATTCCTACAACTGGACAACGTATTTTACAAAACGCTAGTGATGATTATTGGAGTGTTATTCTTCTTGAAAAAATAAATGACGTGACTCATTTCTGTGCACATACAAGCGGACAATTCAAAAATTATCATGTGATTTACAAAGAGATTTTGGCGGTCAAGTATGGAATCAAAAAATTTGAATTTCATATAATCAACCATAAATTCCTTATCAACAGGGACAAGTCCTCTTTTCGTAGAATCTTTGACTTTAAAAACAAGTTGTTCCCTGACAAACATCTGCTCAGCCTCAAAACCTGGTTGGCCAAATATGACTTTACTGTCTGACACATAAAAGGCAAACAAAACCTTATCCCAGATTTCCTTACCCGACCGGCTATAAATAAACCCTCACTCATTTCCTCAATCCACACCATCCCAGTCATAGCCATGAATCGCCAACTTCCTTTCAAAGCTCTCAACCAGAGAAGCTTTCTCATGAACGTTGCTTTCCACTCAGCCTATCAGATTCAAGATTTTGTAAAGAAATCCCTTTACCGGTATTTCTTCAATGTTCAAAGTAAAAAGCCTGATCGCTTTCCTTCCCTCTATATGAAAAATCTGTTTTTAACAGGACTCACTCTCTCTTCTCTAACCATCTGTGAAGATGAGTTATAGTATATGTGGCGTCTCACCGCCTTGTATGCTACAAAGCTGGTTTTTCCTGTTAAACCAGTCCTCACTCATATCACCACTCCTGAGTTTTCACCAGACCTTCTATGGACTCTCCTAGAATGGTACTCACCACTCACATGGTGGTGTAAACAACTCAAAAATCTATGTACTTTTCACAGATTAGACAGAATGTTAGAACAAAAAGCCAACATGTTCACTATACTCTTTATTGTTCACAGACCCTACTTCCAACACCTAGAAACCAGAGACTTCTGGACACAAGATATGACTTATGAATGGAAAACTTATCCCCATCCTTATACTCTCATCCATGACACAACAGTCACCTCTATTTTCAAAGCATACCTCATGGATCTCAACAATGTTCAGCCACCTACCACAAACATTCACCACACATCTGTTGGCTCATCCCACACCTTAGAAATAATTCCAAAGACACAAGCCTGTACTCTACTAGGTTCCAGTTCAAGTCCTCAAGGAAATCTTGTCATGGAACAACGTCCTGATTACACTAACGTCTTATTCCAAGACGCTCAGGATCCATGGAAAGATTTTCAGTCTCTTCTCCCTCCTGAAAATTCTCATTACACTGTCACAAACCTAGATCCTCCTGCTCCATCAGCCACAAAAAAGATGACTGACGCTAATGAAGAAGCCTATTTGCAAGCTGAAGCGTATCTTGATCAGAGACAAATCTGTCGTGCCAAGGGCCAATATGAGAAAGAGACTGGCGATGTGTCTCCATCACACTACCCATCCACTCCATGATTACAGACACGCATGAGAATCTTTAGCTTTTGCTTTTTTAAAGTTTACTTTAATAATTAGACAAGGGTCATATCTTGTCTAAAGTATGTTTTCTGTTTTTTCTAGTTTGGCGTGGCGTGCTTTCATAATTATGCTTTTGTAAAAGATAAGGGACCCACCTTATCTCTCATTCCTCGAGATCTCTATATAAGGATCTCTCTATCCCTTTGTAAGGAAACAGTTAATTAGAAATAAAATTAAGGTTTTCTTCACATCATGTCTCTCTAAAACCTTTTCTCTCTTCTAGGAATCAAAGAAATTATTTGGTTATTAAAGATACGCTCACCTCAAATTTTCATACTGAGTATGCTCTACACTTGCCTTAAGTCTAAGGATCCTGTGCATCAGAAAGGTCCTGTTTTATCCTCTAAAACTAATTTTTATAAATTGAAATTATTTTCTCACAATGTTCACCCTCTTTGAAGGCCAAGAGTGTCGTGTTTTTGGGTGGTATCGTGAAAAACTATTTTCAAATATAATTTTCGGATTTGGTATTTGATGGATAAGTGTATATCGGCTGGAAACCAGAACTTGCGGGCTACTAGCCCTAAGGACAAACTTTATTATGTTACAGATCTGGTGTAACAACGCCACGTACAATTACCCTCTAGTATCAGTTCCCATGATGTGATGCTATTAGCAGGCTACGTATTGAACCATGAATAAACTCTATCTTTTAGAGAAAATGAAATGGTCTAAGCTTAACATCTTCATCTGAAGAAATTTTGTATTTAAAAGTCAGGCAAACAACATGAAAGTTATTCAAATGATTCATTCAATGATTCATTCAAATGATTGCATGGGTCTTCATTTTGCAAGCCATAGAATAATGAGAGACAATTTAGTACATTAGGTTTTAACTCAAAACTCCTAGCAGCTACATTTGGTTATTTTATGCATGATGTGTTCAAATTAGTTAATGGACTGAAACAATCCTTAAATGACCTTTCTTGTTGTGCTTGTGCTTGTTGCAAATTCATTTCAATTTTATCCTTAGTTTTAACCTTTGATACAATGTGTCTTAATATGTGAAGTGTTTTTTCTAGTTCGAGATTTATAGGTGCATGAAAAGAACACGTAAAAATTAAAAACAAAACAAATGAAAATAAAGAGAGAGGGGAGAAGTTACGATATTGACCTTATCACGTTGCTACAGACTTACCATGAAAACACACTTAAAACCTGCACACAAAATTATTTATACAATATTTACAAAGAAAATTAACTCTACAAATTAAAACGACTTATCTCCCTAGCAATTGTGCCAAAACTTATTATAAAAATTTTATTGCACTCACAAGTGCAAAAATCTATTTAAGAATAAATTTTTTGGTGACAAGTGTCGATCTCACGAGAAGGTAGATTTAATTATACGTAGGGTTAATTTAATTACAGAAAATGGAGTTAAAAAATGGATTCAGGGGTGTCAAATTAGGGTAGAGCCCTATATTTATAGATACAATAGGTAAATCATGGCCATCGGATGAAAATAATTCAGACGCTTAGGATTGCGCCACGTGGCAAGATTTGATTGGTTGGAACACATAATCAATCAACACTACATCAGTATTTTGGTCTAATAAGATGTTGTTACATCATCAGTCAATACCACATCAGTATTTTGGTCCAATAGCATCATGCCACATTATCAGTCAACGCCACATAATCAATGAACATCATACATGAAATGGACGGAAAAATGATAAGATTGAGGACAAAACTGTCACAAGCATGTGGGATGAGGAATATTTAATAGATTGATTTAAACAACTAGGGCTCAATCAAATTCGTGGAGGCCTATTGAAAGAATCACACATGATAAATGCGTGATTCAGGCTCTTGAACTTTCCAAATAATCGCTTCCATGAAATAGGAAGTTTGCTTTCACATTATGGCAGGAAAATATATAATTTTCCTTTTTCTCCTTTAAGTTATTTCTACTTTAATTGCCTAGTTTCCATTTTAATTGATGTAAGGCATTTAAGCCTATTGGGATTCTGATTTGATTTATATTCTTTCTTATTAGATCCTTTCTTATTCACTTAGATTATAATTCTAATCTAATTTAGATTATTTCCTATTTATTTAGATTCAAATTCTGATTTGATTTTAGTTTAGGATTTATTTCTAAAAACTCCTGTAACCAACCCTATATAATGTACTCGCATCTAATAAAGAGAGACAGATCAGTTTTGATGCAATTGGTGAGAGAGTTAATTCTCTTTAGTTCTTATACAAACTCTTTGAACTTATTAGATTTCTGTGGCATTTAAACTCTTGACTTATCAATCAAATCATCCATAACTGATTGTGGCGTCCTCATATACCAAGGATCGTGTTTCAATAAGTATTGGGTCGTGATTCCATTCAATTCCGAATTTAGATTCGATCTTGGGGACTAAATTGATTAGGGTCGCGTCATTTCTTAATGGGTTTCATATCATTTGGTATCAAAGTCTAGGCACCAAGATCAGATTCATCTATCTTTATTGTTCAATATTGCATGAACAATATTTTTAGGATTTCTTTTTTTTTTTTTTATATCAATTTTGCATCCTTATGGTTTAATTCTCCTTAAATCCACAAATTTTATCTATTCCTTTTCCTTAAAAAAAAAAGTCTCTGACCTCCGCTTAAAACCTTTTGTTCATTTTTCCATTATTAGTATCTTGGAAGTCCAAAACTGGTTTTACCTATAGGTGAAACCCGACCTTACGTACGCATTGCCTTCTTGCTCTTGAAATTAAAGTCTCCTTAGTGTAATCTTTGTAAATTGCTGCTAGAATCTTGATATTAGTTTGATTAGTTTGATAAAATCCGAGTGAGAATTACTATAAGTGGAAAAAGACAAGTCAATGTGAACATATTAGAGGGTAAAAGCCAATAAATTTGAGTGAAACGCGTATGGAATTGATGGAATCATTTTCTTGAGTGAAACTCGTAAGGGAGTGAGGTGAGGTCTTTTCCATATTATTTCTAACTTTCTTTTACAGATGTTAGCCATGTCTTACAACGTAGACCGAAACACAAATAAAAAGGATCAATTTGCAATGACTCAGAATTTGCAAATTCAAGCATTGATGGGAGAGATGAGAAAGATGATGAGGGCTGAATTAGGGCATATGCATGAGCGTTTGGATCAAGTAGAGAACATATGTGCATGGCAGCCACAATTTGTTCCTTAAGCACGTAGAAGAGAAAGAGCTCTGACTAGAGTAAAGATCGATGACTATTATAAGGATGAATATGATGAAGGGGAGGACTCAGTGAATAGCTATAGGAGAGATAGACGAGGTAGGAGAGATAGGAATAAGGATGATATATTAAGTGGCATAAAGATGAAGATTCCATCTTTTCAAGATAAATCTAACCCGGAAGCATACCTTGAATAAGAGAAGAAAATGGAGTTCATATTTGATTGCCACAATTATTTAGAGGTAAAAAAAGTAAAATTGGTTGTGATTGAGTTTTCTAATTATATTATTACATGATGGGATAGCTTATTATAAGTAGGGGGCGAAATAGGGAACGCCTAGTTGAGACATGTGATGAAATGAAATCATTGATAAGAAGACATTTTGTACCTAACCACTACTATCGAGACTTGTACCAAAAATTACAAAGTTTTACACATGGTAGTCGAAGTGTGGAGGATTATTATAAAGAAATGGAGATTGCCATGATTAGAGCAAATGTGGAGGAAGATAAAAAAGCTACCATGGCACAATTCTTGAATGATCTTAGCCGGGAGATTGTAGATAAGCTTGAGTTGCAATATTATATGGAAATTGAGGAGATAGTCCACAAAGTCATCAAGATTGAGCAGCAACTCAAGAGGAGGGGTCACACCCATCCTGTTAACATATATGTTTCCATAATATTGATTTTGATGATAATAAACAAGATTAAGATTGATAAATCTTTTAAGATCAAATTATTTTTTATACATTTTAAATAAATCATTATTTTTCACGTTTTAAAGGTTTTATATTCAATGGAAAAATGATTTTATGAAATTGATTGTTTTTATTCTTTTTAAATAAATCATTATTTTTTACATTATAAATGTTTCATATTTAATGGAAAAATGATTTTATGAAATTGGTTGTTTTTCAAAGTTTATGGTTTAATTGAAAGAATTTTGAAAACTTTGAAATAAACAAGTATTGCTTGAAATTTTGGAGGACTTATTTGAAAAGTGTCATAGCATTTTGGGCTATATCATAATTTCAGAAAGCTTTGGGATTAACAAAGCAATACTTAGAAATACTGGAATTGGACTTATTTGTAAAGTTTTATAATATTTTGGGCCATAGTACAGTTATATAAAGTTTTAGGGTCAAACTATTATTTTACAAAACAATTCACTGTAGCAGTCACTTTAGAAAATGGTGATCCGACATCTCAATAAACGGCTCACCGATATTAAGCAGAAATAGAGATTAGCCTCTGGACCTAAACGGCGATCCGACATCTGTGATAAACGGCTCGCCGACATCAACCAGAACTGAAGGATCCTCTGGACCTAAACGACGATCCGACATCTAAATTAACGGCGATCCGACAATTTGAAAAATCAGCCCAACGGTCATATTGACCAGTCAAACGGCGATCCGACAGTGTGCAGACAGTCTATAACGGCTAGTTTTCAGCTCCAATTATAAATAAGCTCAATCCAATTCAAACAAGAGGGATTCCAACGATCATCATTGAGCAAAATATTGAGAATACTACTTTCATTGAGCTTTAAATCTTTGTATTCATCTCATTCATTCACACATTGAGCTTTCACTTGTGATCAATTTGTAATCCTTTTTGTAAAATCAAGTTAAAAGATTGTAAGTGTTGGGATACACTTGGGTTAAGAGATTAGGGATAATCTCTTGTTGTAAAGGTCCATTGACACCTTGGAAGTCAATTGTAAGCGTTTGAAGCCTTGGGAGGCTAGCTTAGTGAAATCTTCAAGCCCGGTGAACTTAGAGGCGTGGACGTAGGCGGGGATTGCCGAACCACGTAAACATCATTGTGTTTGTTTTCTCTTCCCTTACTCTTTTAATATTGTGCATGATTGAATCTATTGTTTTCAATTTGATTAAGGCAATAGATTAAATTGTTGTGTGGTTTGCTTAGCTTAATTTTTAAAAACCCAATTCACCCCCCCCCTCTTGGGTTGCCTATTTAATATTTCACATCCAACCCCAAGCTCGAGTTCGACTCATTGGAAGCCAAGCTATATGAAATAAGATGAGATACCACAAGCATCTAATGCACCTAAGCCGAGATCTAAGCCCTCCAAGCACAATTCACAACGTAATGTTGTGACTCTCACTATTATGAATCATGTGTTTTAAATGTCAATGCAATGGACATATAACAAGTGAATGTGTGATTAAAAGAGTTATGGTATTGCAGGACAATGGTGAGATTGTAACTGAAGATGAAACAAAAGAAAATTAGATGCCACCTATTGAGTGTTAGAAAATGTATATTTATAATAGAGAAAATCGTCATTTTCACTTCAAGTTTTACTAACACCCTTAATTTTATGTATTTAAGCTTCTTGTCAATTAATTATGTGTGTTGTATTATAATTAAGTATTTTATGTATTTTAGGGGCATCATAGTCATTTCACAATGAACGAGAGATCAGACGGCAAAACATACATCACTTTTGAACTCAGGACGGTCGAAAACCTTAGGAGGAATATAAAAGGAAAAATGGCATTGTTCACATGTACGGTACTGTCTATGTTACTATTCACGAATGCTGCCACATCACCGATCAACAGTACAATTATAACTAATTTTCTTTTAAGCTTGGGTTGAAGGTGAAGTCTCAACATGTGTCATGAGCTTTATTTGGTAAATTTATTTTCTCTTCCCCTCTAGTTTTTGTAGATGTTTTGACTTCTCGTCGACAAATAATAATAATCTTATCTAGATACCGCCCTGGTTTCACCGGCTCCCTAGTACAAGGTTATTATTATTTGGCACGTTAAGCCCTTAGCACCATATTGATTAGAGTGTGGTTTATGAGGTGTGGATTCCTCCCTCATGATTTAATTGACATTAATAATGAATATTTAACTCATGGTGCATGTTGATACGGATCCTGATACCCAAGTACGTCATTTCAATAGATTTCTCTTCAATTTATTCTTGTCATTTTAATTTAAGTTTTAGAATATTCCAAATCAATTTCACTAGAAATCCAACCACTCATTTACAAAATTAATTCTACACACAATTAAAATCTACCTCCTCGTGGGATCAATACTCATCACTATTAGTCTATTCTACAATAAATTCATGTGCTTGCGAGTTCAATAAAATTTGCACAAATTTTTGGCGCCGTTGCCGGGGAGGTAAATAATTTTAATTCGTAAAATTAATTTTTGTAAATAATTTTTTTAATTGTTTTCTTATATTTTTTTCTTAAAAAAAAAAAAAAAGAGAAAAAGAGAAAAAAAAGAGAAAAAGGGGAAAAAAAAGTGAATCTACATTTAGAGGTAATAATTTTCTTTTCTTTCTCTATTCTTTACAATTCTGCAATTTAATTTTTAAGTTATTTTCTTTGTAATTTTTTGTTTGTTTTATTAATTTATTTTTAGTTAATTTATTTCACGTATTTTTTTAGTGTGTTTTTATAGAACGGTTTTAACAGCGTAATAAGGTTAGTGCTGTAATTTCTCATTCTTCTTTATTTTTTTTGTTTTGTTCCCATTTATTTTTGTGTTCCTTGCATGCATGGTCGTAGGTCATTATTACCTAATCTTGAACCTATAGACCTTGAACTAGAAAAAATACTTTGCACACATAAACACGTTAAAAATAAAAATTGATTTGCAACAACAAGCACCACCACAGGAGAGGTCATTTAAGGACTAATTCAATCCTTTAGATAATTTGAGCACATCATGTATAAGATACCCAAATGTAGCTGCTAGGAGTTTTGAACTAAAACTTAGTGTGCTAAATTGTCTCCCAACATTCTATGGCCCAGAAAATGAGAATCCATATAATTATCTGAATGATTTTCATGCTATTTGTCAAACTTTTAAATATGAGAATTTTTCAGACGATGATGTTAAACTTATATTATTCCCATTTTCTTTAAAGGATAGAGCTCGTTCATGATTCAATACATTGCCTGCTAATAGCATCACATCATGGGAACAAATGGTAACAAAATTTTTGAATAAATACTTCCCAGTGCATAAAACCAATGTTGTTCGTAAGAAAATCTCAGAGTTTACCCAAAGAGAGGACGAACAGTTTTTCGAAACATGGGAGCGATTCCATGGGCTACTCTTGAAGTGTCCACATCATGGGTATGAGAAATGGCACCAATGCCAATACGTTTTGGAGGGATTATTGCCGAATGTGCAAAAATGGCTAATGGCAACAAGTGGAGGAGAGCTAATGTTAAAAAGTGTATTAGAGATTTGGAATTCTTCCAGCAACAAGCGGATAATTCCCAACAATAGAGTCGATCAATCAGGAATACTAAAAGAATTAAAGAGTGAATGAGGTTCACATTGGCGAGTCAACTTCGGGAATCAAAGAAGTCAAGGAGATGGTTGAAGGTCTCTCTCGACAAATAGCATCGTTAACGACTGCTAAATCAACAGAACCACATGACCATGACTCATACTCAGATCAAGCCAATGCCATATGTGTAATGAGAAAACCATCAAATTACAACCCATACTCCAACACATATAACCCTGGATGGACAGAGCATCCAAATTTTTCATGGTCTCAAGGATTCCAACAGAATGGACCAGCAGCTCCAGCTCCACCAATGCAACCAATTCCTCAAATTCCTCAAGCCTCTCAGCTACCATTTAGACCATACAATCATAACCAGAACTACTCTCAACTCAGACCATGTGAGGATTCATTCCAAAATCTCAATAATGTTACTCACTCTACGATTGAGCAACAAAACTGCACCATTGATAGACTACGAAATGATATGAGAGCAGGCTTCAACTCACAAGCCCAATCAGTTTCAAGCCTCGAAAAGATGGTGGGACAACTTGCTTCTTTAGTTCAGACCTTGGCAGTGATTGTTGAGAAAAGTAAATTTCAAAGTCAACCAATCCTAATCCTAAAGGAGTGCATGATGTTAGCCTAAAAGGCTACTCATAATGTAATTTTGATGATAACAAACATATGTATTAAGTGATTTAATAGATATTGTATTTCACATTTTCACTAGTTTTTGAAGGGAAATATTTATGCAAGTAAATCAAGTGAAATCAAGATTGAAGACACTCAACGGACAACGGTGACATCAAGAATATAGTTTAGAGCTCAACGGAAAAATTATTGCGACAAATTCTTAATTTAAGTCTTTATTCCTGTTTTGATCTTTAGTCTTCAGGCGCAGAGAGAACTCATCCCTCATGGCTTCTACTTCATCCACTCCTGTTACTCTTTCTTCTACTCTTTCTTTGCCTAAATCTTGCACTTCCCATACTGCTGATAAAATTGAAAACCTTGTTGAATACTCCTATATTCCCGAATCAGCTCAAATAAGTGAATCCACCTATCCTCTTATTAGCCCTTACCATTTGTACAAACGACCCAACTCCTTTACCCGCAGCATCCGTACCCTTATCTCTACTAAACGGCCACACCCTAAAGAATATATCCAGTCTTCTCGTCTGGATCAGTGTGGTCTCAAAGCCACCTCTGCTGAGCAATATGTCACTCTGGAAATTCCTTCAGAGCTCATTTCAAATTGGAAACGTGAAGGATACACTCATCTTCATCTAGGCGGAATACGGCTAATCCTTACCCTTCATGGGCGCAAAGGTTTACTAGTTACAGCTCGTATTGCTCTCCTAGACACTCGGTTTAAACAGTACCAAGATGCTGTTATAGGTACTGTACTCACAACCCTACATGCTGGCAGTGTCTTACTCACCTTTTATCCAAACTTCAATCTTTCCCTTCAAGACACTAATCTACCCACAACCTTGAAAGTTCAAGTACAGATCCAAGGTGCTGAACAAATCTCCACTGCTAAAATAGCCACCCTACACCATCAACTGGTCTATCGGCTTCAGAATCATGCCTTAGATCTACCCACTCCAGAACACCACTCTGACACTCTCATGGTGTTAGCTGAATCTGACCAAATTCCAACCATCATTCAGATCCCCAGGCAAATTCCTCGTCAAGAACTCCTTAAGCTTATGCCTCTTGAATGGATCTCAAACTATGAGCAGTTCCATAACAATACAGCCCCAGTTCAGACATCTGAAAGTATGTTTGAAAGGCGACCAGATGGCACGGTCAGAATGACCTTTAAACCGCCTCCCAGTGCTCCTCAAGAGCCTCCTCGGCTCTCTTTCACTTATTCATCCATGATCACAGCTGTACAGACAGCTCAAGAAGATTTGCCTATTACAGGGTTCAATTCTGATGGTTTCCCTGTTTATCCAGCCAAGTAAAATGGACATTTCCTTTGGGATGTCCCTGGTTCCGGCCACTGTGAACCAGATTGTCCCTGCTGGGATGATTGGGAAGAGGATGATGATTATATAACCAAAAGGAAAAAGAAACCTAAGAAAAAATCTCATGCCTCGTGTCACCACAGTACTCCTAGACCACCACAAGAAGCTCCTCCTCCATCAGCTCCTTTACCTCTCTATAAAAAGGAACTCCAATGGCTTGCAAAGCGTTGCACCTCTACAATCTCCTCACCTGTTCCGGATCCATCTCCACCTCTGAGTTGTATGATGTTTTCATCTGCTTCCTCAGATTATTCTTCCTCTTTTCCTCCTTTAGACACCCACACAGATTCCCAACGAAATGTTGTGTCCAAACCTTTTATTCCATCACCCATAACCTCAGCCGGTCATCTTGAACCACCCAAACCTTTTGAATCAGTCCTCAACTGGCAAACTCAAAATGCCAGAGCCCAGAATGATACTTTCTTGAACATTAATTCCAAAGTTGAAAAGATCAGTTTACGAACTGAACATCTTGAAACGAAGGTTGACTCCATCTCTGCACAACTGCAGCAGATCCACCAGAACCTCTAGTCCAGAATTGTTCAACTTGATTCTGAGTTGCGAACTATGCTTGCCCAACGTTATCATGGCCCAGAATTTGATAAAAAAGAAAGGGAGATCAGACGTTTAAAAGATGAGCTTGCTCAAATTGAATCTGACAAACAAAAACCTTCCCTTTTTACCTCCTCACCTCCTATCCCTTCGATTGGTCCAACTTACCATCCATTTGCTTCTATGCTTTCTCCTATCCGACAGTATGAGCCTTCTAAGCTGTTTGGTATGACTCATACCCTTTTTCGAGACAACCCATTACCACCACCACCTAAATCTAAACCAAAGCCTAAACCTCAACCACGACCCGTCACAATCAATCCTTCCTCCACTATTATCCCTGACCAACAATCACCGGGCTATACACCAGCACCAACATCACCACCTGAACCATCCAAATCCCAAACTCCTACTACATCCAAGGATAAAGAACCTATGCACCAATTCAGTGCCCATACCATTGACCACCCATCTTCCACTGATGACCAAACTTCTGATTCAAATCTAGCCGTTTCAGATAGCCATACTGAGACTGAAACAGAATCTTCGGCATCCACCAGTGACTCTGAAAAATATGTTCATATTCCTTCTGATGTTGAAGAAGAGATGCCTGAATCTTCTGCCACCAATCAGCCTCCTCCGGCCCAAACTACTCCATCTAGTCAAAAATCATCAAATGGTCCCTGGTTTACCTTTGATGATATCCCATCCTATAAATGGCGTGATCGTCTTAATGAAATGTCTGCCTGGATTGATCTCCAAATGCTCAGATCAGGAGCCACTACTGAATCAGTCCTTAGAGAATTTGCTACTCGTTTTACGGGTGCTCTAAGAGATTGGTTTGACTCTCTTGGTCCATACAGACAATTGCAGTTTGTTCAATTACCAGAAGTCTTTAGTGCTCTTGCCATTCTTCATGATCAGTTTTTAGGAGACCCAGCTGCAGCCTTTGAAGCTGCCCGCCGAGACTATCTCAGCATGAAATGTTGCTCCCTTGATGCCAAGGATCTTGATTTCCATTACAAGCGCATGTCCCTGTTATTCTATAAGCTTAATGGATTCAACGAGCCTACACTAAAGCATGTCTTTTTGGCCTCCCTACCAGAAGAACTCCAACCAGACATCCAGCGGCAGCTTACTGCCTCCCATCTTGTCATTGACAATATCTCTCTTGGCAAAATTTTCCAACTCGCCAAAACTTGTCTTGATAAGCTTTGTGAACAGAAACAATTCTTCAAGGACTTGTTGAAAGACAAAGAACCGTTCAGAAGTGCCTACAAAAAGCCTTATCTGCAAATCAAATGCAAACAGAAGAAGGATTGTGATTGCAGTCCCAAAAAGAAAAGGCATTTTCGAAAGTTCAACTCTCCAGAATTTTCATCCAGACCCCGCAGGTCCAGAAAACCTTACAGATTCTTCCGAAAGCGGTCTTCTTCTTCCAAAGACTTCAAACGAAGAAAATCCAGCAGATGTTTTATCTGCAGGAAAAAAGGTCATTTTGCCAAAGATTGTCCCAACAAAAGAGCCAAGTCCATTCGTCTTGTAGAACATCTTCAGGCTACTACAGATTACTCTCCTCAAAAGGATGAACTGGAATTCTATTTCTCTGAACAAGATGAACCTAATGATGAAACAGTGTTCGCACTCCAACAATCTTCTGATGATTCCGACAGTGACCAGTCCCAAATCATTTTCCATCAACAGTTCTTGTCCCTTGATACTACAGTTCCTATACCTTCCATCAAACTCCAAATCCTGTCTTCAAAATTCCAAAGGCCCATTCCAGCAATTGGTCTTATCGATACTGGTGCACAGCGCAGTATGTTAAACCCTCATATTCTCCCACCAGACTCATGGACCCAATCTGAAGAACATTTCAAAGCTGTTAATGGCAAATTGTTCACCACCTCTTTGATTACCAAAAAACCCATTGGTATCCAGATTTTCCCTAATTGTGTCATTTGGACCAAAGTCATTGGTTCAACTCTTCCTAATAAAGATATTTTGTTAGGATTTGACATCCTTCACCAGATCAAACACCTTCAAATCATTCCTCATGGAATTCGAGTCAAGTCCATGTTCAAACCATTCACAAATATCTTGAAACTTTACAATCTGTCTGAAACCCCTCCATCATATCAGGATGTTTCCACCAAGCTTTTAAGTTTCTGTCCAGAGTCTCATTCTGAGTTCACCCATCCAAACCCTTTGTGGAAAAATCAGTCTTTCTTTGTTAAGTTACCCTTCAAACTTAATGAAGACATTAATCCCACCAAAGCCACTCATCCAGGAATGAGTCCATCTGACTTACTCCTAGCCCAACAAGAATGTTCTCAATTGTTAGCCCAAGGGTTAATTGAGCCCACAACCTCTCAATGGGCTTGCCAAGCCTTTTATGTTGAAAAGCATTCTGAAATTGTTCGAGGAAAGAAACGCTTAGTCATTGACTACCAGCCCTTAAACATGTTTTTACAAGATGACAAATTCCCCTTACCGCGCCGACAAAGCATGTTTACTTTTCTCAAAAATGCCCAGATCTTTTCAAAATTTGATTTAAAATCAGGTTTTTGGCAATTAGGCATTGAACCCTCTGAGCGATATAAGACAGCCTTTTGCATTCCTAATGCCCATTATCAATGGACGGTCCTACCCTTTGGTCTCAAAACTGCCCCATCCATTTTTCAAAAATCCATGATCAAAATCTTTCAGCCTCTCCTGTCTAATGCATTAATTTACATTGATGATATTTTACTTTTTTCAGGATCACATGATGACCATCACCACCTGCTCAACAAGTTCTATGATATTATCCAAAGTCATGGAATCATGCTATCTGCCAAGAAAAACACCATTGCCACAGATACCATCGAATTTCTTGGTATGATCATAAAAGATGGCCATTACCAGCCAGGAAAGCACATTGCCCAAGAGTTGCTTCACTTTCCAGATCAGCAACTTTCCAAAAAGCAAGTCCAGCAATTTCTTGGAATTATCAATTACATCAGAGACTTTATCCCACATGTGGACCACTACACTCGTCACCTCTCGGCTTTATTGAAGAAAAAGCCTCCTGAGTGGAATGATAACCACACAAATGCTGTCACTACTCTCAAGAAGATTGCGCAAAATCCGCCTCCTCTAAAGTTGATTGCAGATGGACAGCGCATACTACAGACAGACGCAAGTGATGAATCATGGGGTGCCATTCTCCTTGAAGAACTCAATGGAAAAGAACACTTTATCGCCTACGCTAGTGGACATTTTTCTGACACACAGCAGCACTACCATAGCGTGTTCAAAGAAATCTTAGCGGTAAAGCATGGCATCAAAAAGTTCGAGTACCATCTCATTGGTCACCACTTCCTCATCCGAATGGACAGCTCAGCCTTCCCCAATATTCTCAATTTCAAAGGCAAAACTGTTCCAGAAAAGATGTTACTTCGATTAAAAGATTGGTTTTCCAAATATGATTTCTCAGTAAAGCATATAAAGGGATCCCAGAACCTTATCCCTGATATGCTATCTAGACTCTCAAAACCAGAGACACCTCCCACTCTGTTTTCCACCACATACCATTTTCCAATTATTGCCATGGCTACATCCTTACCTCCCGAAGCTCTTACCAAAAAACCCTTTCCCTTGAATAAAACATTTTCCTCTGTTTTTGCCATCCAAGAGTTTGCAAGAAAAGCTGTTTTCCGTTTTTTCATGAAAGCTTACCTTATGGCTGACTCATTTCCATTTTCTACTTTTCATCCTGAAAATCTGTTTCTTACAGGTTTAACCCTTGACCCATCCAGAGAAATCACTGAAGACGAGTTATGGTACCTCTGGTGCCTAACTACTCTCTATGCAACCAAGCTCATCCTACCCATCGCCCCCACTTTGTCTCATCTTCTTAATCCAGACAAAGCTACCTCTCTCATCTGGACATTACTTGAGTGGTTTTCACCAATTCCATGGTGGAGACAAAAGCTCCAACACCTGTCAGAAATCTACAACCTTGATCGTATGCCACTCTCTGAAGCTCAAATGTGGACATCCGTGTTCATAATTCACAGGCCTTATTTCCAACACCCAGATACACAGTTCTTTTGGACACAGGATCAGGTATACGAATGGTTCACTGCACCACATCCCGCCATCATTGAAACTGAGATCCAGCCTACCTTACATAACTACCTCCATCAGTTAAACCACCAAACTCCGCCACATAAGGATATCGTTCACACATCCTTAGGCCCACAACATGACCTCATCATGATCCCTACTCCATCAGCCAGATCCAAGCCACCATCCACAGGAATCCTTATCAAAGAAGAAAAGCCAGACTACACTGACTTTCTTTTCCAAGATTCTCAAGACCCTTGGGAAGAATTTCTTCCTCTCAGCCAACACCTTCATCAATTCCCCCAACCAACCATGGATGAACCTGGACCCTCCGAACCAGGACCATCAACCCGACCTTCCAAAAAATCACCTCGGCCTTCTAAAGTTGACAAAGTCACCCAGACTTCCCCTAAGTATACTTCTCAGTGTACTCCACGAGCCTATCATTGCCCTAATCCACCATGTCGTGGTCCCTCCTGCCAACATCCTAAACGTCCAAAGCTTCCAAGCAACTTTTTTCGCAAACCGCACCACTCCGGTGATACAGATCCCGATGCAACGGAAAGCTCCTCCGACGATGACTACATGAACCTCCACTCTCCCTAAAAGCTATTTGTCTTGTTGTGATTTGTCCTGTTGTCATCATTATGTCTCGTTTTGTCTTGTTGTAATCATGGTTGCTTATGCTTTTACTTTTGCTTTTGCTTTAAGCTTTTGTCAAAGTCATGCTTTATTAAAGCATCTTTGTCTCTTTGTAATAATTAAAGGTGTGAGGTGTGTAATCATGTAACTTTACTTTTACTTTAAAGATAGGGGTCCTGTCCTATCTTCCTGAGATTCCTCCTCTATATAAGGAACTCTCACCTCCTTTGTAATATATAGAAGTTTGCCAGAAATAAACTCGTGTGTTTTCTCTCACCATGAACTTCTAAACTTCTCTCTCTCTCTGCAAATGAAGTCTTAAAGAAAAAGAAAAGGAATAAGGATTTTAAATTTGTTCATTTTGAAACTCAAGCAAGTATGCTCTGCACTTGCCTTTAGCAAGGATCCTGTGCATCAGAAAGCTTTTGATCGTTTTCTTATCTGGTTTGGTACCCTGTTTTGACTAACGAAAGTCTGTTTTGGGTTGTATAACCCGAGAAGAAAATGAAAGCTTTTCCTGATTTCCCTATTTGGTATCAACTCAAGAGATTAATTTAATAATTACTTTTTATAAACTAAAATGTTTTATATTTATAAGATAAGGTGTTTTGTGGATTTGAGAAATTTGGATTAAAATGAAAAAGTTTTGTAATCTTTGAGTTTAATAAATATTATTTTGAAATTCAAATTTGGACTTATTTGCAAAGGTTTGAAACGTTTTGGGCCATACTATAATTTATCAAAGTTTGAGGACCCAAATGTAATCTAAACACTTGAAATCCAAAATTGGACATAGAGGAAGCGGCTAACCGCCTGAGGCTAGCGGCTAGCCGCCTGAGGAAAATCTCATATTTTCAATTTTTGGACTAAAGTGAAAGATTTGGAAAACTTTGAAAAATATGGGTATTATGCTAAATTTGAAAAGGACCTCTTTGAAAAATAATAATATCTTTGGGGCCATATCATAATTTTAGAAAGTTTTGGAAAGATAACTATTCTTAGGAAGTTCTGAAATTGGACCATTTGTAAAGTTTTATGACGTTTTGGGCCGTAGTATAGTTATAGAACGTTTTGGGCTAAAGTGTAATTTTAGTGAATAATGTTACTGTAGCAAAATTCAAAAATAACGGCAATATCACTATTCCTGAGCGGCTAACCGCTTGGGCACTGGAATTTGTCTATAACGGCTACTTTGAGGGCTTTAACTATAAAAACTCAACTCAAACTTCATTTTATGAACTAAGGCAAGCAAATATAAGATCATATAACATATATTGAGCTTCCAAAATGCAAATCATCATAGATTGAATCATTGTTGAGCTATTATTTACATATCCACTCTTAAAGAGAGTTTCATTATTGTGATTTTCATTTCTCATCAAATTGTGAGTGTACAAGTGTGAGAAACACTTGGGGTGAAGAGATTGGGGATATAATCTGTTGTTGTAAAGGTCCATTGACACCTTGGAAGTCAATTGTAAACATTTGAAGCCTTGGGAGGTTTGGATAGTGAAATCCTCAAGCCGAGTGAGCTTGGAGGCGTGGACGTAGGCGGGAATAGTCGAACCACGTAAAAATCCTTGTGTTTGCTTTTCTCTTCCCTTACTCTTTTAATATTGTGCTTGATTGAATTTATTGTTTTTTATTTGATTAAGACAATAGATTAAATTGTTGTGCGAATTGTATTGCATAATTTTTAAAATCCCAATTCACCCCCTCTTGGGTTGCATAACTTGCATTTCATTTGGTATCAGAGCAAGGTGCTCTTATGTAGATTTAATCGTCTAGAGTTAAAGATCCATAGCAACCCAAATTAGCTCAACCATCATGAAAGGCCAATGTACCACTAGACCTCCATTTTTCGATGGAAATGATTATCCTTATTGGAAAATTAGGATGAGAATTTATTTACAAGCTTTAGATTATGAAATTTGGGAAGTTGTTTGTGATGATTTATTCATTCCTAGAAAGAATGCTTTAAGTGAATTGGATAAGAAAAAGATTTCTTTAAATTCCAAGGGTATGAATGCTTTATTTTGTGTCTTAGATAAAAAGGAATTTCATAGAGTTTCAAATTTTTCTAACGCTTATGAAATTTGGTGAAAACTTGAAATTGTGTATGAGGAGACTACAAACGAGGAGGAATTTCATGAAGTGTCGAATTTGGCACTTATGGCAATTGGAGATGAATCGGATGATGAACTTGATGAGGTAAATGATCTTCCTACTTATGATGAATTACATGATGCGTTTAAAGAATTGTATGATGAGTGGATGAAAATTGGTAAAAAGAATGCATGTTTTAAAAAGAAAATGGTAGAGCTCACAAATGAAAATGAAACTCTAAGTGCAAAGATTATATGCCTAGAATTAGAGAATAAACCATTGCATGATAGAGTTGCATTATCAAATGAGAAACCTAACACTTCACATGAGCATCTAGAATCATATGTAGATGACTTGAAAAATGAAAATGATGCTTTACAAAAATGCAATGATTCATTAAATGAAAATATTAAAGGACTAGAGTTAGATAATAAAATATTGCATGATAGAATTGCATCATTTAAAGGTAAACAAAGTATTTCATATGAGCATGAAAAATCACATGTTGACGAGTTGATGAAAGAAAATGAAGTGCTTCAGAAAAAGAGTAATGAGCTTAATGAAATTGTGTTAAAATTCACAAGTGGTCAAAAGAACTTAGAAAAATTACTAAACACTAAAAAATGTGTGTTTGAGAAAGGAGGACTTGGATATAAGCCTAACTTGAAACAAAAATATTATAAAAATTATTTTGTTAAGGCTACCTCCACAAGTGATCATAAGATTGTTTGTCATTATTGTAATGGAAATGGTCATATGAGTTTTAGATGTCCAATTAAGAGAAATGTATATTATGAAGTCAAGTGTATTTGGGTTCCAAAAGGAACCAAATCTAACACTCAAGGACCCAAGAATATTTGGGTACAAAAATGCACAACTTGAATGTTTTCTTTGTAGGTACCACAATCAAGGAATGACGGAAAGTTCCATGATGAAATCTTATGAGGATAATCACTTGATCATGGTGTGAGGATAATCACTTGATCATGGTGTAAGCAAAAATGATGAGACAATATGATTTAATTGTTTTGGTAACGATTATTGCCTTATTGATTATAAGTGATGGTCTTTTAATCTTAGTAAGTATTTAATAATTCATTTGGTATCATAACATTAAGTGCATAAACATGAAGTGGATAAGTTTATTTTGCCTATTTATTATGTTGAGTGGATCATGAAAAATAGATAGTAGCTTGAATTTGTGAAAGTATACTTGTATGTTTACATGATTGAATTATCATTGTGTTTAACATTGAGTGCTTTATCATGATGCATGGTTATATATATAAGATTATAGCTTGTCAACTCATCATGATGGATTTGTTTTGATTTTAATGATTATGTAATGCCTAAGCATGATAAATAAGTGATATGCTTTAATTCTCAATCTTTGAATACTTACATATTTCATGATTGTGTGATGTATATGCATGATAGATGAGTTATATGTTATTTCTTGTATTAGAAGTGATCATGGTGGAGAATTTGAAAATCATGCATTTGAGATTTTTTTGTAATGATTTTCCATTGAGCATAAATTTTCATCACTTAGGACTCCACAACAAAATGGAGTTGTAGAGAGAAAGAATAGGTCTATTCAAAAAAATGGCTAGGACCACATTGATTAGACATCATCTCAATAATACTCTCTATGAGCTTTAGAAATGGTGAAAACCCAGCATTAGTTATTGCAAAGGTTTTGGATGCAAATATTTTATTTTGAGCACAAAAAATAATCTTGGCAAATTTGATCCAAAATTTGATGTTGGTATTTTTCTTGGCTATTCAAACACAAGCAAAACTTATGGAGTGTAGAACAAAAGAACTTTGATTGTGGAAGAATTTATACATGTTATATTTGATGAGTCTAATTCTTCTTATACGGAGAAAATTGTTGTTGATGATAATGTAAATGAAAAGCTACAAGAAGATTATCAAAGAATAGCCAAAAGAATGCACCACTTGAAAATCAAGATGAGCAACATGAAGAAACAAATGCAGAGTAAAATGAAAGTACTTCTCATACACTCCCAAAGAGTGGAGGTATGTTTCTTCTCACCTTAAGAGCTTAAAACTAGATCGTCACTTAAAACTATATGTGAGCATTTGTAATAATGGATTTGATCACTTGTTCTTTAACTCATAATGATGGCTTATCTTAATAGCGATGTTGATTTTGATGCTCTATATATTGTCATTATGTACTTATACTTTCCTTAAGTTTTGATGATAAAGTTTGTGCTTTGATGATTCCATTGTATTTGATAAAATTTGATCTTATGGAATCTATGATTGGTAAATGGATACATTTTTTTTATGCTTTCTTGACGCGTTGAATATGCATTACTTGTTGTAAATGATATCGAAAAAAAAATACATATACTTCGAGAATTTTAAGCGTATGCGATTTTTTTTTAAGTTATATTGAAATGTCACATTAGATCCTAAATGAGTTTAATTTTTAATGTGATTAGTAATTATGGAGCTTGGATAGTTGATAATATGCATGCCAATTTGGTAAACAAATCAAAACCTGTTTGCGAAGAGTAATTTTAAAAAATTCGGCATGAACTTGGGATGATTTGATTTCTTGATGATTTTGATGATTGATGATTATATGTTTGTTGCTTAATGAATTGGTAAAGTTGTTGGTTTGTTATAATTGTTGAAGCTTATATCTTTTTAACCATGTTGTGTATTTGAGAATTTGTTCATTTTTAAGGGGAGACTTTGCCAAAATTTTTGCTCGCACAAAGTGGGTAATATCTTCATCGAATTATTTTTTATGATCTTGTTTCGATTGCATCTATCTATTTTTTCTTTTTTACGATGAAGGGGGATATAAATATGATATGTTTTTGGATAAAATCATTTTGGTTAAACTTTTTAATTGGCCATATATTTAGGGGGAGCATACAATATGACTTTGGATAATATGCATTTTGAGTATTCTTTTGATGGCATGATGGTTCATGATCATTTTATGGTTAATTGGATGTTTGGTTATTATATGTTTCTTGATTAACCATTAACATATTATCGGTCTTAACATGAATTTCTAGTAATTTTGATGATGAAGGTGGAGAGATCATGTATTTTGAATACGGAGACATATAATATGTATTTTGATCTTGACGTATTTGTGCATGGTTATGAAATATTAAGGGGGAGCTTACAAATTGTTATAGATCATATATTTAGGGGGAGTTTGTTCTTAAATTTGATTTGTAAGTTGAAGTCATGTATACCATGTATTAAGGGGGAGTATAAATGTCAAAATACATCAGATGTTTGTCATCATCAAAAAGGGGGAGATTGTTAGCCTAAAGGGCTACTCATAATGTAATTTTGATGATAACAAACATATGTATTAAGTGATTTAATAGATATTGTATTTCACATTTTCACTAGTTTTTGAAGGGTAATATTTATGCAAGTGAATCAAGTGAAATCAAGATTGAAGACACTTAACGGACAACGTTGACATCAAGAATATAGTTTAGAGCTCAACAGACAAATTATTACGACAAATTCTTATAAAGCCGGTATGATTTAATTAATGCATGATTTAGCATTTGAGAAGTTCAAGAGATTAATTTAATAATTACTTTTTATAAACTAAAAGGTTTTATATTTATAAGATAAGGTGTTTTGTGGATTTGAGAAATTTGGATTAAAATGAAAAAATTTGTAATCTTTGAGTTTAATAAATATTATTTTGAAATTCAAATTTGGACTTATTTGCAAAGGTTTGAAACATTTTGGACCATACTATAATTTATCAAAGTTTGAGGACCCAAATGTAATCTAAACATTTGAAATCCAAAATTGGACAGAGAGGAAGCGGCTAACCGCCTGAGGAAAATCTCATATTTTCAATTTTTGGACTAAAGTGAAAGGTTTGGAGAACTTTAAAAAATATGGGTATTATGCTAAATTTGAGAAGGACCTCTTTGAAAAATAATAATATCTTTGGGGCCATATCATAATTTTAGAAAGTTTTGGAAAGATAACTATTCTTAGGAAGTTCTGAAATTGGACCATTTGTAAAGTTTTATGACGTTTTGGGCCGTAGTATAATTATAGAAAATTTTTGGCCAAAGTATAATTTTAGTGAACAATGTTACTGTAGTAAAATTCAAAAATAATGGTAATATCACTGTTCCTGAGCGGCTAGCTGGATAAATCAAGCGGCTAACCGCTTGGGCACTGGAATTTGCCTATAACGGCTACTTTGAGGGCTTTAACTATAAAAACTCAACTCAAACTTCATTTTATGAACTAAGGCAAACAAATATAAGCTCATATAACATATATTGAGTTTCCAAAATGCAAATCATTATAGATTGAATCATTGTTGAGCTATTATTTGCATATCCACTCTTAAAGAGAGTTTCATTGTTGTGATTTTCATTTCTCATCAAATTATGAGTGTACAAGTGTGAGAAACACTTGGGGTGAAGAGATTGGGGATATAATCTCTTGTTGTAAAGGTCCATTGATACCTTGGGAGGCTTGGATAGTGAAATCCTCAAGCCAGGTGAGCTTGGAGGCGTGGACGTAGGCGTGGATAGCCAAACCATGTAAAAATCCTTGTGTTCGCTTTTCTCTTCCCTTACTCTTTTAATATTGTGCTTGATTGAATTTATTATTTTTTATTTGATTAAAACAATAGATTAAATTGTTGTGCGAATTGTATTGCATAATTTTTAAAATCCCAATTTACCCCCCCCCTCTTGGGTTGCATAACTTGCATTTCACATGAAATAAGTACCAATTCACCACAGCAGGACGAAGAGGTCAAAGCTGTCATGACCTTGCAAAAAGGAAAAGAAGTCAACAACAAAGTAGAGATACCGGTGACAAAAGAAAATCAAATTGTATATGTGAATGTTGAGGACTCACCATCAGAAGAGAAAGAAGAAACCAACCCACGAGAATATGTTCCCAAAGCTCCATTTCCTCAGATGTTAGCTAAAAAAAAGAAGGAAAAATCTACAGGTGAGATTCTTGAAATCTTCAAACAGGTAAGTGTTAACATCCATTTACTTGATACTATAAAACAAGTTCCATCTTATGCCAAGTTTCTTAAAAACCTTTGTACTAAAAGAAAAATATTCATGTTCAAAAGAAGGCATTTTTAACAGAAAACGTTAGTTCTATACTCCAGCACAAAATTCCTCTAAACTACAAAGACCCAGGCTCCCTCACTATCTCATGTAGTATAGGGAACCACACAATTGAGAATACTTTGTTGGATTTAGGAGCTAGTGTAAATCTGTTGCCTTATTCAGTATTTGTGAAACTTGGACTAGGAGAATTAAACCCAACTCCAGTGGTGTTACAGCTTGCAGATCGGTCCACAAAAGTACCTCGTGATATTGTGGAGGACGTGCTTATCCCGGTAGACAAGTTTTATTTTCCTATTGATTTCATTGTAATTGACACTCAACCAATATAGGATTCAAGGAAGCACATCCCCATTATCCTAGGCTGACCTTTCTTGGCAACTGCCAATGCCCACATTCAATGCAGAACTAGAAATATGCAATTGTCCTTTGGAACCATGACTATGGAGCTTAACATCTTCAACATTGCTAAACAACCTCATAATGCAGATGATGAAATTGTTGATGTGGATTTAATTGAAACATTAGTTGATGATACTTTTCTTTCAAACCTTAGTGATGACCCTTTGCAAACATGCTTAACTCACTTTGGTTTGGATTTTGATATTGACAAATCGGTTGATGAGGTCAATGCCCTGCTTGACTCAGCACCATCCATAGACATTAATAAATGGAAGTCAAGAGTTGAACAACTAGCACCATCAGAGAAGAAACTCATCCCATCATCAGAATCACCACCGAAACTCGAGCTCAAACAATTACCCAACACTTTGGAATATGAATTTTTGGGAGAAGAAAATAATCTACAGGTAATCATCTCATCATCCCTCAATGACGAACAAAAAGGTAAGTTGTTGGATGTTTTAAAAGAGCACAAAGGAGCATTAGGATGGACCATAGCAAACATAAAAGGTATAAACCCAGTAGACTGCATGCATTACATTCACCTTAATGAAAATGCTAAACCTACTAAGGAAATGCAACGTTGGTTAAATCCTAACATGAAATAAGTTGTTAGAACTGAAGTCCTTAAGCTATTAGATGCAAGTATCATTTACCCAATTTCTGATAGTTCATGGGTTAGTCCTGTACAAGTTGTCCCCAAAAAGTCAGGAGTCACAGTAGTTACGAATGCGGATAATGAATTGATACCCACTAGAGTAACTACAGGATGACGTGTATGCATTGATTATAGAAAGTTGAATTCTGTTACATGTAAAGACCAATTTCCTTTATCATTTATCGATCAAATACTTGATAGATTAGCAGGCCATGAATTTTATTGCTTTCTAGATGGCTACTCAGGATATAATTAGATTCCCATAGCACCAAAAGATCAAGAGAAAACTACTTTCACTTGCCCTTTTGGTACTTTTGCATATAGAAGAATGCCATTTGGATTATGTAATGCACCTGCTACATTTCAACGATGCATGTTGAGCATTTTTTCTGATATGGTTGAACGATTCCTTGAAGTCTTCATGGACGACTTTTTTTTTCTATTTTTGGTGATTCACTTCTTTTCATCTTTGCACTCCATCTTGAGATGAGGTTTTTTACAAGCTTCAAAGAAGGGTATGATCACTTGAGAGGTCATGTTCTCAAGGATCCTCTATATAAAGCACCTTTGGTCTCAGTTGTAAGAGAGCTAATTCAGAAATAAACAATAGGTGTGGAGGTAGAGGCACTTGGATCTGTAGTTTCAGTAGCCATTAATATGCCAGTGATGTCAGCATATTCAGACTCAGAGTCAGAGGAGGCTTCAGAGGAGGCTTTTGATGAGGCATAGGATGAGGACGAAGATGAGTTATCTGTTTCAGACTCAGAAGAGTCAGAGGAATTGGAAATTTGGGTCTGGACAGTACGATAATGAAATTGGTCCATAGGGCTTTTATCTTTTTGAAGAGGCTTTGGAATGTCTGGTGGTGATTCTTCTGGAGGGATTGTAGAGGTAGAGGAAAAGGGAGTGGCCTTTGGACGTGGTTCGGAGATTTTGACTTTAGATTTTGACGTGGTTCCAGAAGAACTTAGTCTTAAATTGGGAGAAGTGTCATTTTATGGTAAAACAAGGTATTGTTCTCGGTCACATCATTTCGAGTTAAGGTATTGAGGTTGATAAAGCCAAGGTGGATCTCATTTTCAATCTTCCTCCACCTAAAACAGTCAGAGAAGTAAGATCTTTCCTTGGGCATACTGGTTTTTATAGACATTTCATTAAAGATTTTAGCAAAGTTTCTAGACCCTTATGCAATCTATTTGCTAAGGATGTACCTTTTGTCTTTGATGATTCATGTCTTGTGGCATTTGAAAAATTAAAGAAATTATTGACATCATCACCCATCATTCAGCCCCCAAGTTGGAGCTTACCATTTGAGCTCATGTGTGACGCATCTGATTATGCAGTAGAAGCAGTATTAGGACAAAGAGTTTATCGAATTCCTCATGTTATTTACTATGCTTGTATGACATTGAATGATGCACAATTGAACTATTCAACTACTGAAAAAGAAATGCTAGCAGTAGTGTTTGCATTAGAAAAATTTCGATCTTATTTCATTGGTTGTAAAATAATTGTAATCATTGATCATGCTGCTCTTAAATATCTTCTCACAAAGAAAGATGCAAAAGCTAGACTAATTTGTTGGGTGTTACTTCTGCAGGAATTCGACTTGGAATTTAAAGATAAGAAAGGCACAAAAAATGTTGTGCCCGACCATCTCTCTCGTCTCCATTTTGACACAATTACAGAGCCATTAACATTGAATGAGACATTTCTAGATGAACAATTAATGAGTGTGGAAGTATTACCTTGGTATGTTAATATGGTTAATTATCTTGTTACAGGTCAACTTCCAAAGCATTGGACCAAGCAAGACAAAGCCAATTTTTTTTGCATAAATGAAGAATTTCTTTTGGGATGACCCGTATTTGTTCAAGTATTGTGCATATCAAATTGTTAGACGATGTGTCTCAGAAAGTGAAATTCAAAATATCCTTTCATTCTGCAATGAACAAGCTTGTGGAGGCCATTTCAGCGCTAAGAAAACAGCGACTAAAGTTTTACAATGTGGTTTCTATTGGCCAACTATATTTCGAGACGCTTACACTTTCTATTCTTCATGTGATAGGTGTCAACGAATGGGAAGTATTACACGAAGGAACATGATGCCACTAAATCCAATTTTAGTGGTTGAGATTTTTGACGTATGGGGTATCGACTTCATGGGACCCTTTCCCCCTTCTTTTGGTTATCAATACATATTGGTTACTGTTGACTACGTATCGAAATGGGTAGAAGCAATTCCATATAGAACCAATGATCACAAGGTGGTGATAGGATTTTTGAAAAGCAACATTATTTCACGCTTTGGATTCCCTCGAGCGATAATCAGTGATGGTGGTGCCCACTTTTGTAACAAAGCATTCAAAGCTCTTTTGACAAAGTATTCAATCACTAACAAAGTGGCGACCCCATATCATCCACAAACCAGTGGCCAAGTTGAGATTTCCAATCGAGAAATAAAGCACATATTAAAAAAGACGGTGAGGTCAGACAGAAAAGATTGGTCATTAAAATTTAATGATGCATTATGGGCATATAGAATGGCTTTCAAGACCCCAATTGAGATGTCACCCTATAGGCTAGTGTATGGAAAAGTTTGCCACCTACTTGTGGAACTCGAGCATCGTGCATACTGGGCCATCAAGAAATTCAACTTTGACATGTAGCAAGCTAGCTCAGAAAGAAGATTACAACTGGCAGAACTTGAAGAAATTTGCAATGATTAAAGCAACAAATGAAAGTCTTTCACGACAAGAAAATTATGAGAAAATCTTTCACTCCTTTTATTGTTCATATTGTTTTTTCACACGAGGCAATTGAAATTAAAGACCTAAAGAACAGTGTCACTTTTAAAGCTAATGGTCAAAGATTAAAGCCATATCTAGAGTACCAACCACATGGAGAGGACACCAAAATAAATTTGAGTGACTCATTAGATTTGAATTGAGTTTTTTTTTCTTTTCGGTGATTTGACTTTTTTCTTTCTTTCTTTTATTATTCTTTTGCTAATTGAAATTATTTTTGCATAAGTGTGTTTGTTTAACCATTAAGTTTTCTCTTATCACTGTTAATCATGAGTGCCATAGCTAAACAATTCCTCCTGAACATTCTTAAACCACTTCAACGTGTAAAATCTAATCTCAAAAGGCAGATTTGATTTTGTAAAACACATCGTATTTGGACTCTGCAACCACCAGAGTTAGTATCCTTTGTTGAAGATTTAGAAAGCCAACTTAGAGACATTGAGAGAAGTGTGTACAACATCCAGTTGGAGCTTGAGGTAAATTAAATAAGAGGACGATTGTAATTTTCTTTATGTGTTTTAGTTTATTTTTCTTTGTTTGTGTGCTTTAGTTTGTTACCCCGATGAAGTGGCGGATAACGATACTCCGTGACAATCAAGTCAGTTACTTCAGTTTCCCATAATAACTAATATTCTGAGGTGAAAGTATGGACAGAAACGAGATTCTAGCAAAGCTTCACAATCGATTCCCTTCACTTCCTCAGAATGCCCTCTTTACAATATATAAAGCTCGATCCGAATGCATACGATTGCTCATGAGGAATAACATACCTGCTAACATCCGTTGGTTAATCGAGGCTAAAGTACGATTGGCAGGTGAGTTACCTCCAAAATTTATTGCATACATGCCTGGTTGTGGTAAAGGAAATTATGCAAGAAAACGAAGAGCACGAAAAATTTCTATTGCTTGTCATAAGTGTGCCAGAATGAGTTGCGATAAAAAACCTTGTTCTTTAGGAATGGTGTTTGATAACATGGAAGATAAGATTCAATTCATTAGGGATGGCTTGAATAAGGAGTCATTGGATGATATCCTTCTGTCTCTTGAAACGCATCCCAGTGGATATGTGGAAGGAGCGATTTTTCAGTTATGACCATTATTCTAGAAAGAGCATGCACGATATAGTCTCGGGAATCTGACTATAAACGACCCTATTTGCCAGTTTATAAGAAAACTGGATGGGAAGCCTATCCTCGACCCATAGAGGGTGTTCAAGTCGTTTCTGGACGTAAAACTAGAGGAAGATGTGAGCCACAGTCGCAATTACCTGTAAATATCCTTTTACTCCACTGCTATTTTATTTCACTGTTGTTTTATCATTTGCATTATTGTCTTTAATAATTTTATTTTATCATTGTTTCTTTTTCTTTTTACTATTTCCTTTTTGACTTGCGAGCCATGTGCTTTACGCGTTAATTGATATTGACATGCTACCTCATACACAGCTGTGACCCACTGTCACCAAGATTCTTAAATATGAGTTTTTGTCAAGCACTCACAAATTATTTTTGAGAAGTATCCCAATGGCAACTACTCCCAATAGACAATTTAAGAACATTTGTGTACTTTCTGAATTTAACTATGGCAAACATAAAGAGTTTGTTGAGGCAGCCATAGATCTTGGTCGAAGCATAGCAGAAAGAAAATTACACTTGGTGTATGGAGGAGGTAACCGAGGGTTATCAAAATTGGTCTCAGAAGCTGCTTTTGTCAGAGGAAGTCAAGTGTTAGGTATCATCCCAAGAGCTCTAAAACCTTTGGACAGTTTGTCTGACTCACCGACTGGAGAAGAATTAGTCGTCTCAGGTATGCAAGAAAGAATAACTGAAATGCTTAATCATGTTGATGCTTTTATTTTCCTTCCAGGAGATCTTGCAACACTAGAGGCACTTATCACACTAACATCTTGGTCCCATTTGCACATTCACTAGAAACCCATCGATTTGTTAAATGTCAATAACTTTTGTGATGGCTTCATCGCATTTCTTAATCATGCAATAAAAAACTATTTCATTCCTTCCACAACGAAAAAACTTTTTATTTGTGCTCACACTACTAATGAGCTACTTGATCTGTTACAAGCTTATAGACCGGAGCCAGACCCCTGGACCTTTGTATTGGAGCGTCCAAATAATGATGGTAATAGTAGTCGCAGTAAGAAGTACAAATTAGATTTAACTCTCCGCCTGTAAATATTTTCTTCTGTGTTGCACCATCCAGGTGATATCTTCTAAATTCTACTTTTTTTCCTTTAGAACATTAAGGACAATGTTTCGTTTTGGTTGGGGGAAGGGAATAGTCGACAATTATGGAATCTTGGTTAAGTTTTTACTGATTTTTTGTTGTAGAATCTAACTGTTGCTAACTTTTTGTATTGAAGATGGCTTAATATGGAGTGTAGTAACTCTAAAAACGCATCTTCATCGTTTGAAAAAAAATAAAAAATTCAGACATTTTCTTTTTCTTTATTAAGCTTTGATATTCATTTTTCTTTCTCTTTTTAATTTCTCCTTTATAAATATACATTTTTAAATTTTGAGTCGAAGATGGCGGAATATGGAGTGTAGTGTGACACGACTTAAAAGTGTTTGATTTACTCTAAAGTATAAGAGTGCCTAGTTATAATATATCTCGGTGAGTCTGAGGTCGATCCACAGAGAAAATATTTAATTTGTTTATTTATTTTATCTAAATTTTGAAAATAAAACTTAAATATAAACAATGAATTTAAATAAAACTATGAAATTGAATTAGTTAGCGTTGTGGATTCACTCTTAGTAGTAAATAAAACTTAATAAATTCTTTTTGCCATTTTTTAGATTTATTGCCCAAAAGATTAATTATATAAATTATTATTATTTTTCCTTTAATTTTATAAATTATTATTGTCTACAATAAGTCAAAATACCATTTTACCATACCTTATATTTAGATAAAAAGAATTTATTGTGCCAAACTCCCTTTTTTGTCTACAATAAATCAAAATCTCATAATATAAAATATGTATAAAATTAAATAGAAAATAATTTAATTTATAAAATTAAAAATAGAATTTCATTAAATCATATGTATTTCCTAAGAGTTTCACCTTCCCCTAACTATTAATATTTAACTAAACATTTTTTTATAAAGGAAATTACTAAAATTGAAAAACACATAATTAAAAATGGAATTTGAAAATTGAAATAAAACTAATTTTATTGATTGAAAATAAATTACAAAGAGAGATGAGAAGAAGAATTTGGGGAAAAAGAAGAGAAGAGAAGGTGTGGAGAGGTGTGTTCACCCCCGTCTATTTATACTAATACATGGTAAATCCACACCACACAAATAAAAAAATCTAATTACATCTTAACCTTACATTTGTCCCGTTAATAATCCCACTAATAAAACATAAACCTAACTTATCCACTCAAGTATATCCAACACATTCCACTACCAATTACCATACCTAATATGATAAAAACTTATAATTTTACAATTACCACGTTTACCGTGGTAAAAACATAAAAAAAATACAACAAAAGTCTTGGATCCTCCTCGACAATGACATAATTTCTCGGACTTCTGGAATCCAAATTTGACATCCATGTATTTGTTCAGAGCCTCAAATTGCACGAAATTATTATTCTTACCTAATAAACACACAAAAATACACAAAATCAAATATTTAGAAAAATAATTAGAAATTTACAATATGTTACACAATTACAAATATAAATTATATTAATAAAACAAAATTACATTTTTATCCCTTAATAAATATACAATTTTTAACACTAATCACACCCCCCAACTATCTTATTGCTAGCCCCTAGCAATTAAAGCGTTATATTAACTTAAGATTTATAAAATTCACATGCAAGTTAATAGTTGTTCATCTATCCTCTAAACTACCAAATAAATAAACTCTCCAATTTTGTTTTTTAATTTTTGGTCATCCACTCATTAATATCATAAACCTTCTTTTATACTCAAGTAATTAACACAATACTTATGGGGTTTTATTAAAAGAAAACAACATTTTCATTCTATCTTCAAGCATTAGATTATTCAAGCTTTTTTTTTTACATTTTTAACCCATGTAGCAAGCTTTAGGTCAGTGACTCCTAAACCAGTTGACTTTAGGGCACTAGGTGTTGAAACACCCCTATGGACTTAATTACTCGGGTTCTAGATATAACAAAATTAAATTCATTCAATTTTTTTTGGCAATATACACTTTCTACCACCTTAGATATTATTCCTAATAAATCAAAAGAACTAAATGCTGCAAAAATTTTAACTTACAACCCACTAGTATGTGTCATAGTGTGTGTGTGAAGAATGATTTAATAATACCTGTTAAATGAGTAAGCAACGAAATAACTTTATAACCAAATGGAAGAGAGTTCACAAATTTGAGTAATTCAAAGATAAGGGAATAAAAACACTTATTATGAATTTTACAATCAAAATATAATACAACAAGACTATTAGGATGCGTCTCAAAAGTTGTGACTCTTTACACAGCCATCCTAGATAAAAAAAATTGTTATTTTTAGTTTTTAAAAAAAAAATTAAACACACCTATTTACAATTTACGTCAATTATCCCTTCCCCCCCAACCTAATTTAAACATTATATACATGTAGAAATATGAAAAAGATAAAGAAAATAAAAAATAATAAAAGAAGAAATAGGAAAGATCACACCTAAACAACCCGCTGAAGATGCGTTTCTAGAGTCCCTGCACCTCATATTCTGCCATCTTCGACAAAAGCATTACTAGGATTTACTATATTCCATATCTGTCAACTATTCCCTCCTCCCAACCTGAATAAGACATTATCCTCAATGGTTTAAAGGAAAGAAGTAGAGTTTAGAAGACACAACCTCATAGCTCCAAAAAGATTGTTACAACCGAAGAATTAAATCTAATTTGTACTTCTTACTAGGGATAGGGTTACCATCATTAGTCAACCATTCCAAGGCCAAGGTCTTAGGATCTGGCTCTGGTTTGTAAGCTTGTAAGCACAAACAAAAAGATTTTTCCCAGAGATTGGAATAAAATGATTCTTAATTGCATGGTTAATGAATGTGAGCAACCCATCAAAAAAATTATTAACATTTAGTAAACCGATGGGTTTTTTATGGATGTTTAAATGGGCCCAAGATGCAAATGTAATTAATGCCTCTAAAGTTGCAAGATCTCCTGGCAAGAAATGAAAGCGTCAGCATGATTTAACATCTCAGTTATTCATTCTTGCATACTTGAGATAACTAACTCTTCTCCAATTGGTACATCAGACCTGCATCCCAAAGGTTTTAAGTCTTGTGGAATGATACCTAGTACCTGGTTTCCTCTAATAAAAACAGTTTCTGAGACAAGTTTTGATAACCCACGGTCACCTCCTCCATATACAAGGTGCAGTTTCCTCTCTGCTATGGCAGGACTAAGATCTACAGCTGCTTGAACGAACTCTTTGTATTTTCCATAATGAAATCCAGAGAGCACACAAATATTTTTGAATTGTCTACTCGAAGATGCTGCTATTAGAATAATCTTCAAAACCAAGTTGTGAGTTGTTTGGAAAAAGAGCTCTTATTTAAAGATCTGAGTGACAGACAAAATGAGAAACAACTGTAAATAGGTTGGTGTATTTGTTAGATGACGCGTAAAGCTCATGTCTCAATTATTCAAAAGCAAACAGTAAAAAGAAAAGCAAACAGTGAAAGAAAAAGTAAAAAAAATAAATAATGATTAAATACAAAATCACACCATTAAATGCAATAATGCAAATGATAAAAGAGCAATAAAGTAAAAGGATATTTACTGGTAGTTGTGATTGTGGCTCACATCTTCCTTTGGTTTTACGTCTAGTAACGGCTTGAACGCCCTCTATGGGTCGAGGATAGGCTTCCCATCCAGTTTTCTTATAAACTGGCAAACAAGGTCTTTTTGAGTTAGATTCCCAAGACTAAACTGTGCACTTTCGTTTTGGAATAGTCTGCATAACCTGTGTATCTCATATTGCACATGTCCGCTTCGATGCGTCTCAAGAGATCATAAGATATCATCCAACGATTCTTTACTCATGCCATTTTTGATGAATTTAATTTTATCTTCTCGACTATCAAAAACCATTCCTAAAGATTTACAAACTTCTAGTCTGCAACTAAGTCGTACACAATTATGACATTTTAAGCCAAGTTGTTTAGCTCTCCTTTTCTTAGCAAACGTACTTTTACCAAAACCAAGCATGTAAGAAACAAATGGATCAGAAAACTCACAAGCTAATCGGACCTTTGCTTCAATTAACCAACGAATGTCAGAAGGAATGTCATTGATCATTAATAAACGCAGTCATTCACAACGAGCTTTGTAAATTTTCCTGAGGGCATTCTGAGGGAGAGAAGGAAAACACTTATGCAATTTATGTTGTATTTCTTCCATGCTTGATTTTGAGATTTCAGTTATTGTGGGAAACTGAGAATACCGACTTAAGAAGTCACGGAGTACCGTTATACGCCATTTATACGGGAAAATAAATCAAAACCCACCAAAATCAAATTTGCAAAATCAAATCAAACGTGAAAGCGAACAACAAAAAAGAAACACAAAATGTACAAAGGAAAATGAACTTACAATCGTCCTCTCATTGAGTTAACCTCAAGCTCCAATTGAAATTCATATATGCCACGCTCTATTGCTTTGAGTTGTCTTTCTTGATCCTCAACGTAGGCCACTAATTCTGGTGGTTGTCGTTCCCAAATTGGATGTGATTTATAGCTTTGTATCAATCTTCTCAAGTGAAATTTTATTCGCAAAAATCTTTTAAGATGTGTAAACAGAATATTCCTTATTGAGATACTCATGATGTATAATGATGAAGAAAACACAATTATTAAACACACTTAAGTAAGAAACATCACAACATGTATCATTCAAGACAGGCAAACAATTCAAACGGTAAAACAACAGTGAAAAGTTAAAATACGCATTAAAAACTGAATCAAGATTTTGTGGGTCACTCAAATTTATTTCGATGCTTGGTTCACGTGGTTGGTATTCTAGATAGGGCTTTATTCTTTGACCATTAACTTAAAATGTGATACTATTTTTTGAATTCTCAATTTTTACAGCCCCATGTGGATATACATTTTTTTACAATAAATGGACCACTCCACTTTGACTTTAACTTTCCTGGAAACAAATGAAAACGAGAATTATAAAGCAGCACTCTTTGACTAATTTCAAATGTTTTTCGAAAAATTCTTTTATCATGTGCATCATTTCTTAATTCATCAAGTTCATTCAATTTTAATTTCCACACATTCTTTAATAGCCCAAAATGATTTATGTTCAAGTTCAACAGGTAAGTGACAAGGTTTACCATAAACTAGCCGATAGGGTGACATTCCTAAAGACGTTTTAAATGCAGTACGGTATGCCCAAAGTGCATCAGTCAATCGAAGAGACCAATCTTTGCACTTTGGGTTAACTGTTTTTTCTAAAATTTGTTTTATCTCCCTATTTGCTAGTTCAACTTGACCATTTGTTTGAGGATGATAAGGGGTAGCAACTTTATGTGTAATTCAATATTTTTTCATTAAAGACTCAAATAACTTATTACAAAAATACCTACCTCCATCACTAATAATGGGTCGAGGGATTCCAAATCAACTTAGAATGTTTTCTCTTAAAAATTTAACGACAGTTTTTACTATCATTAGACATAATGAACTGCCACTAATATGTACACAAATCCAAAAGATGGTGGAAATGGACCCATGAAATCAATTTGAAGTAGATGAAAACATCATACAACTCAGAGGTGGAGATGAATCTGAAACTGGTGATGGAATCTTGGATGTGCAACGCTTTGCAATCCATTTGAGTTCTGTTTTGTAGAGGGGTAGAGGAGCTGGTGGAGGTGGAGGATCGTGTGGTGGTCTAGGAGTACTGTGTTGACAAGAGGCAGGAGATTTTTTCTTAGGTTTCATGTTTCTTTTAGTAATTGATCCTAATTTTTGACAATTTTCACAAGTTTTACAAAATTTATATGTGTCTTTAAATATGGTAGGCCAATAAAATCCACTTTGTAAAATCTCTTCTAGGAGATCAAATAAGATTATTCAAATTACTAATGTGAATTCATGGCCCGCTCCACGGGTTCTTTACGAGACTGGCTAGAAAGCTTAGGAGAATACAGACAACTCCAGTTCATGGAATCCCCGGTTGGTATCGCCCTCAATATTATTCATGAGCAATTCATTGGTGAAAAAACTGCTTCCACTGAAGCAGACAGAAAAGAATATCATCAGATGAAATGCTGTTCTCTCAAAAGACATCTTCTAGAACACTACTTACCTCATTATCAGGAATGCATCGTCGAAAAATCTTATCAGAGCAATATTTGAATAAGTAAGGATCATCCCAATAAAATTTATTTACTTCAACCAAAAATTTCTTCTTCTCCCGAGTATTCTATTGCGAAGGCATTTTACCTGTAACAAGAAAATTAACAATGTTAGCATACCATCAGGAAAGGAATCATTGATGGGTGTTATATCAGTGCAGATTTCATATGTGAGTCTTGATAAATGATCAGCAATGACATTTTCGGCACCCTTTTTATCTTTGATGGTGAGGTCAAATTCTTGAAGTAACAAAATCCAGCGAATTAGTCTTGGTTTGGCATCTTGTTTAGTCATCAAATATCTCACAGCATCGTGATTAGTAAAAACAACAGTTTTAGAACCAAGCAATTATGAGTGAAATTTGTTTAATGCATACACCACAACAAGTAATTCTTTTTCAGCTGTCGAATAATTCATTTGAGTACTATCCAAAGTCTTACTCGCATAATGAATTACAAACGACTTACGATCCCTTTTTTGTCCTAAAACAGCACCAATAACAAAGTCACTTGCATCACACATTAATTCAAAAGGCAAAGACCAATCAGGAGATTGTATAATAGGTGGAGATGTCAAAAGGCAAATTATTTTCTCAAAAGATTTTTGGCAATCATCAGTCCATTCAAATGGTGCATCTTTTAATAAGAGGTTACATATTGGTTTAGATATGACACTAAAATTTTTTATAAACCTCCTATAAAATCCTGCATGCCCTAAAAAGGTTCGCACATCTCTAACTGTTTTTGGTCGAGGCAATTTAGATATGACTTCAATTTTTGCTTTGTCAACTTCAACTCCAGAAGTAACCATGTAATGGCATTTTTCCAGAACTTCAATAACATGACCCTAAACAATTCCAGAAATAACCATGTAATGGCATTTTTCCTAATTTAAAACGAGTTCTTTTTCAACACATCTTTTTAAAACGTTTTCCAAATTATCAAGGCAATCATCAAAAGAATTCCCAAACATTGTCAAATCATCCATAAAGACCTCTAAACAATGTTCAATCATATCAGTGAAAATATTTAACATGCATCTTTGAAATGTTGCAGGAGCATTACAAAGTTCAAATGACATTCTTTTAAATGCAAATGTTCCAAAGGGACATGCAAATGTGGTTTTTTCTTGGTCTTCAAGTGCTATAGGAATTTGATAATAACCTGAATACCCATCTAAAAAGCAGTAGTAGGGATGTCCAGCTACTCTTTCTAAGATTTGGTCAAAAAATGGTAAAGGAAAATGATATTTTCTAGTGGCTTCATTTAATTTCCTATAATCAATGCACATGTGCCAACTAGATGTAATTCGTGTTGGAATTATTCACCCTTTTCATTTTTAACAATAGTGATTCCAGATTTTTTAGGCACTACTTGTGTAGGCCTTACCCACTTACTATCAGAGATAGGGTAGATAATTCTCACATCAAGTAACTTAAGAACTTCTGTTTTTACTACTTCTTTCATGTGTGGGTTTAATCTTTTTTGAGGTTGTTGACATGTTTTAACATTTTCTTCCAAATTGATTCTATGTGTGCAAATTAAAGGATTAATACCTTTAATGTCATTTAAAGTCCATCCAATTGCTTTTTTATACTTTTTAAGAACATATAGTAACTTACCTTCTTGGTCGCTTGATAAGGTCGAAGAAATCACAACAGGATAAGTTTGTTCTTCTCCAAGATAAGCATACTTCAATACCTCTGGCAAAGGTTTCAATTCCAATTTAGGTGCTTCTTGTTGTTTGGTCTTTTCAATAATTCCAAGCTCCTCAAATTTTGGTTTCCCATCATCAGTTTGCAAAGTCTGACAAGAATCAAACAATAAATTTATATTAGAAAGTATCATGTTCAAGTTGTTTATTTGATTCAATGGAATTAACCAAACAAATATCACTAAGTTCAAAAAAACTTCCTTTTTGAATATTCTCCTCTATACAAGATTCAAGCAATTCCTTTTGTTCATCAATCTCATCTTCATTCTCACTTTCCTCATTAGGTTGCCTACACATATTGAAAACATTCAATTCTAGAGTCATATTTCCAAATGACAAATTCATTAAACCATTCCTACAATTAATCAAAGCATTAGCAGTTGCTAAAAATGGCCCACCCAAAATTACAGGAATTGGTTTATAATTATTCACAATAGATTCAGTTTCTAAAATAATAAAATCCACAGGGTATATGAATTTATCAACTTGTACTAAAACATCTTCCACTATTCCTTTTGGTATTTTAACTGATCTATCGGCAAGCAAAAGTGTAGTTGGAGTTGATTTTAACTCACCAAGATTAAGTTGAAGAAAAACTGAATGTGGAAGCAAATTAACACTAGCATCAAGGTCTAACAAAGCATGCTCAATTTTGTGATCTCCAATAATACAAGAAATAGTAGGACAACCAAGATTTTTATATTTTAACTTATTATTAGTAGACAGAAATACCGTCAGATCAGTGTGCTTTACAAGCCTCCCAAAGTGAACAATATGTCACTTTAGAAATACCCTCAGATCTCGTAGCAAACTGGAAACGAGAAGGGTATACACATCTTCATCTTGGTGGTGTTAGACTAATTCTGACCCTTCATGGCAGAAAAGCCTGTCACAACCTCTGGGCAACCTGAAGAGCCAAAACAGTATGAAGCTGTTTTAAATTGGCAAACCAAAAATGCCAATGCTCAGAATCAAACTCTCCAACAACTCGGAAAGAAAATTGATCAAGTTGCCAGTCAAGTCTCCCAGACTGAAACTAAAGTGGATTCAATCAGCAATCATCTTGATTAGATGTACATACATCTACAAGACCGTATCTCTGAACTAGACACTGATTTCAGACGGATGATTAATAATCATATATGGGGTCCAGAGTTTAACAAGAAAGAAGCAAAGATTCGAAAACTGAAAGCTGAATTGGTTAGAATTGATGCTGAAAAGACTCGTCCGACACTTTCTTGTGTTTGAATCCTATTCACCTTTTTATGCACCTCCCAGACCTCACTTACCTATTTACAACCAGTTCTTTGGTTTCTTACATCTCCAACCAACTCTTCAACAAAAACCCTCTTCACCTAAAAAATCAAAGTCTAAAGTAAAATTTTCATAACCAAAATGAAAGCCAACTTCATCCTCATCTATTCCTCCGGTACCTTCAGAAGATTCACCATAAGCCACTCCTGAACCTTTTAAAAAAGACAAAGGACCAATGGATCAGTATCATTATCATGCTATCCAAGACTCATCTTCTGACTCCTCTGAACCAGAAACAGAAAATAGGGAATCAGGAAAACTTTCATTTTCTTGTCGGGTTATACAACCCAAAACAGACTTTCATTGGTCAAAATAGGGTACCAAACCAGATAAGAAATCTGCGAAAGCTTTCTGATGCACAGGATCCTTGCTAAAGGTAAGTGCAGAGCATACTTGCTTAAGTTTCAAAATGAACAAATTTAAAATCCTTATTTCTTTTCATTTTCTTTAGGACTTCATTTGCAGAGAGAGAGAGGAGTTTAGAAGTTCATGGTGAGAGAAAACACACGAGTTTATTTCTGGCAAACTTCTATATCTTATAAAGGAGGTGAGAACTCCTTATATAGAGGAGGAATCTCAGGAAGATAGGACAAGACCCCTATCTGTAAAGTAAAAGTAAAAGTTACATGATTACACACCTTTAATTATTACAAAGGGACAAAGATGCTTTAATAAAGCATGACTTTGACAAAAGCTTAAAGTAAAAGCAAAAGTAAAAGCAAAAGCAACCATGATTACAACAAGACAAACAAGACATAATGACAACAAGACAAATAACTTTTAGGGAGAGTGGAGGTTCATGTAGTCATCTTCGGAGGAACTTTCCATTGCATCGGGATCTGTATCACCGGAGTGGTGCGGTTTACGAAAAAAGTTGCTTGGAAGCTTTGGACGTTTAGGATGTTGGCAGGAGGGACCACGGCACGGTGGATTAGGGCAATGATAGGCTCGTGGAGTACACTGTGAAGTATACTTAGGGGAAGTCTGGGTGGCTTTGTCAACTTTAGAAGGCCGAGGTGATTTTTTGGAAGGTCGGGTTGATGGTCCTGGTTCGGAGGGTCCAGGTTCATCCATTGTTGGTTGGGGGAACTGATGAAGGTGTTGGCTGAGAGGAAGAAATTCTTCCCAAGGGTCTTGAGAATCTTGGAAAAGAAAGTCAGTGTAGTCTGGCCTTTCTTCTTTGATAAGGATTCCTGTGGATGGTGGCTTAGATCTGGCTGATGGAGTAGGGATCATGATGAGGTCATGTTGTGGGCCTAAGGAGGTGTGAACGATATCCTTATGTGGCGGAGTTTGGTGGTTTAACTGGTGGAGGTAGTTATGTAAGGTAGGCTGGATCTCATTTTCAATGATGGCGGGATGTGGTGCAGTGAACCATTCGTATACCTGATCCTGTGTCCAAAAGAACTGTGTATCTGGGTGTTGGAAATAAGGCCTGTGAATTATGAACAAGGATGTCCACATTTGAGCTTCAGAGAGTGGCATACGATCAAGGTTGTAGATTTCTGACAAGTGTTGGAGCTTTTGTCTCCACATGGAATTGGTGAAAACCACTCAAGTAATGTCCAGATGAGAGAGGTAGCTTTGTCTGGATTAAGAAGATGAGACAAAGTGGGGGCGATGGGTAGGATGAGCTTGGTTGCATAGAGAGTAGTTAGGCACCAGAGGTACCATAACTCGTCTTTAGTGATTTCTCTGGATGGGTCAAGGGTTAAACCTGTAAGAAACAGATTTTCAGGATGGAAAGTAGAAAATGGAAATGAGTCAGCCATAAGGTAAGCTTTCATGAAAAAACAGAAAATAGCTTTTCTTGCAAACTCTTGGATGGCAAAAACAGAGGAAAAGGTTTTATTCAAGGGAAAGGGTTTTTTGGTAAGAGCTTCGGGAGGTAAGGATGTAGCCATGGCAATAATTGGAAAATGGTATGTGGTGGAAAACAGAGTGGGAGGTGTCTCTGGTTTTGAGAGTCTAGATAGCATATCAGGGATAAGGTTCTGGGATCCCTTTATATGCTTTACTGAGAAATCATATTTGGAAAACCAATCTTTTAATCGGAGTAACATCTTTTCTGGAACAGTTTTGCCTTTGAAATTGAGAATATTGGGGAAGGCTGAGCTGTCCATTCGGATGAGGAAGTGGTGGCCAATGAGATGGTACTCGAACTTTTTGATGCCATGCTTTACCGCTAAGATTTCTTTGAACACGCTATGGTAGTGCTGCTGTGTGTCAGAAAAATGTCCACTAGCGTAGGCGATAAAGTGTTCTTTTCCATTGAGTTCTTCAAGGAAAATGGCACCCCATGATTCATCACTTGCGTCTGTCTGTAGTATACGCTTTCCATCGGCAATCAACTTTAAAGGAGGCGGATTTTGCGCTATCTTCTTGAGAGTAGCGACAGCATTTGTGTGGTCATCATTCCACTCAGGAGGCTTTTTCTTCAACAAAGCTAAGAGGTGGCAAGTGTAGTGGTCCACATGTGGGATAAAGTCTCTGATGTAATTGATAATTCCAAGAAATTGCTGGACTTGCTTTTTGGAAAGTTGCTGATCTGGAAAGTGAAGCAACTCTTGGGCAATGTGCTTTCCTGGCTGGTAATGGCCATCTTTTATGATCATACCAAGAAATTCGATGGTATCTGTGGCAATGGTGCTTTTCTTGGCAGATAGCATGATTCCATGACTTTGGACAATATCATAGAACTGGTTGAGTAGTCGGTGATGGTCATCATGTGATCCTGAAAAAAGTAAAATATCATCAATGTAAATCAGTGCATTAGACAGGAGAGGCTGAAAGATTTTGATCATGGATTTTTGAAAAATGGATGGGGCAGTTTTGAGACCAAAGGGTAGGACTGTCCATTGGAAATGGGCATTAGGAATGCAAAAGGCTGTCTTATATCGCTCAGAGGGTTCAATGCCTAATTGCCAAAAACCTGATTTTAAATCAAATTTTGAAAAGATCTGGGCATTTTTGAGAAAAGTAAACATGCTTTGTCGGCGAGGTAAGGGAAATTTGTCATCTTGCAAAAACATGTTTAAGGGCTGGTAGTCAATGACTAGGCGTTTCTTTCCTCGAACAATTTCAGAATGCTTTTCAACATAAAAGGCTTGGCAAGCCCATTGAGAGGTTGTGGGCTCAATTAACCCTTGGGCTAACAATTGAGAACATTCTTGTTAGGCTAGGAGTAAGTCAGATGGACTCATTCCTGGATGAGTGGCTTTGGTGGGATTAATGTCTTCATTAAGTTTGAAAGGTAACTTAACAAAGAAAGACTAATTTTTCCACAAAGGATTTGGATGGGTGAACTCAGAATGAGACTCCGGACAAAAACTCAAAAGCTTGGTGGAAATATCCTGATATGATGGAGGGGTTTCAGACAGATTGTAGAGTTTCAAGATATCTGTGAATGGTTTGAACATGGACTTGACTCGAATTCCATGAGGAATGATTTGAAGATGTTTGATCTGGTGAAGGATGTCAAATCCTAACAAAATATCTTTATTAGGAAGAGTTGTACCGATGACTTTGGTCCAAATGACACAATTAGGGAAAATCTAGATACCAATGGGTTTTTTGGTAATCAAAGAAGTGGTGAACAGTTTGCCATTAACAGCTTTGAAATGTTCTTCAGACTGTGTCCAGTAGTCTGGTGGAAGAATATGGGGGTTTAACATGCTTCGTTGAGCTCCAGTATCAATAAGACCAACTGCTGGAATGGGCCTTTGAAATTTTGAAGGCAGGATTTGGAGTTTGATGGAAGGTATAGGAACTGTAGTATCAAGGGACAAGAGCTGTTGATGGAAAATGACTTGGGACTGGTCACTATCGGAATCATCAGAAGACTGATTGAGTGCGAACATTGTTTCATCATTGGGTTCATCTTGTTCAGAGAAGTAGAATTCCAGTTCATCCTGTTGTGGAGAGTAATCTGTAGTAGCCTGAAGATGTTCTACAAGACGAATGGACTTGGCTCTTTTGTTGGGGCAATCTTTGGCAAAATGACATTTTTTCCTGCAGATAAAACATCTGCTGGATTTTCTTCGTTTGGAGTCTTTGGAAGAAGAAGACCGCTTTCGGAAGAATCTGTAAGGTTTTCTGGACCTGCGGGGTCTGGATGAAAATTCTGGAGATTTGAACCCATCCACAAACCCAACCAGTACCTCCACTGACTCTGAATTAGCATATGCTAACATTACGAGCATATTAATGGCAACCAAAACTAAAGATCCCAGTGCTTCAACTTCCATACCTATTGTTGAAGATAGTTATTCTGATGATGAGAATAAAGCATCTCAGACAGAACCAGTGCCGCCAATGCCACCACCAGCTCCTGATCATTCAACAAAACCATCTTCAGCCTCTTGGTTCACATTTGATGACATTCCCCGCCACAAATGGCCTACTAGACTTCAAGAATTTGCTGCATGGATTGATCTCCAAGGAACAAAACCAAATGCTCAACCTCAAGCTATCCTTCGTGAATTCATGGCCCGATCTACGAGTTCTTTACGAGATTGGCTAGAAAGTTTGGGAGAATACAGACAACTCCAATTCATGTAATCCCCAATTGGTACAACACTCAATATCATCCATGAAAAATTCATCGGTGAAAAAACAGCATCTACTAATGCAGACAAAAAAGAGTATCATGAGATGAAGTGCTGTTCTGTCAAAAAACATCTTTTAGAATCTCATTACAAAAGAATGAGTATTCTATTTTACAAGCTGAATGGATTCAATGAACCTTCTCTCAAACATGTCTTCATAGCCTCACTCCCTTATGAGTTACAGCCTGATCTTCAGAGAAAACTCACAACCACTAATCTCAACATAACTGATATCTCTTTAGGAAAGATTTTCCAAATTCTTCAAAGACCTCATGGAAGACAAAAAAATCCTTTGCTGAAACTTGTAAAAAACCCCATCTCAAGATAGAGTGTAAAGACGAAAAGAAGTGTGTTTGCCCAACCAAAAAGAAAAAACATTTTCAGAAACACTTCCACAAGAAATCATCCTCCAAAAAACCTTTTCGTTATTTCAGAAAAAAAAAAAGATGTTTCTCAGTCATGAAAGAAAAAGTATAACTGTTGTTTCATCTGTAAGAAACGTGGTCACTTTGCTCGAAACTGCCCTAACAAGTCTGCCAAAGTTGTTCGTCTCATACAATACCTTCAACATTCGTCCCTGTTATCAGAAAATGAAGATGTTGAATCTAACTTTTCTGAACAGTCAGAACAAGATGACCAAACTACTTTTATTAGCGCAGCATCTTCCAATTTTGATGATATTTCAGTCATCTTTACATTTCAAAATGTCAACCATGTTTCCACCATTCCCAGAGGTTCACTTAAAATGTCAATCCTTCCTTCCAAGTTTCATAAACCTGTTCCTGTCATTGGGTTTATTGACACTGGTGTCGATACCAGTATGGTTGATCCTTCTGTTCTTCCCTCTGATTATTACGAACCTCATTCAAAACGTTTCAGAGCAATTAATGGTAAAACTTTTGAAACTACCTTGGTTACCAACAAACCCATTGGTATTCAATTCTTTCCGAATTGCATAATTTGGAAAAAGATTGTAACCTCAAAACTCCCTAATAAAGATTTACTCATAGGTTTTGACATTCTTCATTTGGTTAAAAGCCTATTTCTAACCAGTTCTGGAGTTTGCTAAAAACAAATGTTCTTACCTTATACAGATACTTTGCGTCTGTATGCACTATCGGAAACACCATCTCCATACAATCATATCTCCCAAAAGTTCTTAGAGTTTTGTCCAGAAAATCATTCACAGTTTCACCATCCTTCACCACTTTGGAAAAATGAACAATTCTTCATCCACCTCCCTTTCAAACTCAATGAAGACATAAATCCCACAAAAGCATCTCACCCGGGTATGTCTCCTTCAGACCTCTTGCTTGCTAAGCAAGAATGTTCTCAGTTACTCCAATAAGGTCTCATTGAACCTACTGATTCAGATTGGGCTTGTCAAGTCTTCTATGTTGAAAAAAGATCTGAATTAGTTCGTGGTAAAAAGAGATTAGTTATTAATTACCAGCCACTTAATTCTTTTCTTAAAGATGATAAGTTTCCCCTTCTAAAAATCCAGACCCTGTTTGTTCATCTTCAAGGGGCTCGTATCTTCTCCAAGTTCGATTTAAAAGCTGGTTTCTAGCAACTTGGTATTTCACCAGTTGACCGTCACAAAAACTTTCTTCTGCATTCCAGATGCCCACTATCATTGGATTGTTATGCCTTTTGGTTTTAAAGTTGCTCCTTCATTATTTCAAAAGGCTATGACAAAAATATTTAGTCATATCCTCCAACATGCTCTGGTCTACATTGATGATGTTTTGTTATTTTCCTCTGACTATGAGAGCCACCAAAAGCTCCTTTTGGATTTCTTTCATATTGTGCAAGCACATGGAATTATGCTTTCCGAAAAGAAAAGCAGCATAGGAAAGGAATCAATTGACTTTCTTGGCATGGTGATTAAAGACGGCCACTATCATCCTGGTCCACACATCGCAACTGAATTATTAAAATTCCTAGACTCACATCTCACCAAAAAGAAGATACAACAGTTCCTCGGGATTGTTAATTATGTCCGTGATTTCATCCCTAAAGTTGCAGTCCACACCAGCCACCTGTCCCGCATGCTTATAAAACAGTGCCCTCCATAGGGTCCAGTACAGACAGAAGCCGTCAAGCAGTTAAAGGTGATAGCCCAGTCACCTCCTCCACTCTGAATTCCTACAACCGGACAACGCATCCTCTAGACAGATGCCAGTGATGATTACTGGAGTGCCATCCTTCTTGAAGAAATAGATGGAATTCGTCATTTTTGTGCACATGCAAGCGGACAATTCAAAGACTTTGAAAAGAACTACCATGTAATCTACAAAGAGATTTTGGCAATCAAGTATGAAATTAAAAAATTCGAATTTCATCTAATCAGCCACAAATTTCTTATCAACATGGATAACTCTTCTTTTCCCCGAATCTTTGACTTCAAAAACAAGTTGCTCCTTGACAAGCAACTGCTTAGTCTCAAAAACTAGTTTGCTAAATATGATTTTACGGTCCAACACATAAAAGGTAAATAGAACCTCATTCCAGACTTCTTCACCCGTCCAGCTATAAAGAAACCTTCACTCATTTCCTTAATCCAAACCATTCTAGTTATAGCCATGAATCGCCAACTTCCTTTTAAAGCTCTCAACCAGAGAAACTTTCCAATGAATATCTCTTTCCAATCGGCTTACCAGCTTCAAGATTTTGCAAAGAAGTTCCTTTACAGGTATTTCTTTAATGTCCAAACCAAAAAACCTGATCGATTTCCAAACCTTTACTTGGAACACCTGTTTCTCACAGGCCTCACTCTCTCCTCCCTGTCCATCTGTGAGGATGAGCTTTGGTACATGTGGTGTCTCACCACCTTGTATGCTACAAAGCTAGTTTTCCTTGTCAAACCCGTCTTGACTCACCTTACCAATCCTGAGTTCTCACCAGACCTACTATGGACTCTCCTCGAATGGTATTCCCCACTCACATGGTAGCGTAAACAACTCTAGAATCTGTGTACTTTTCACGGATTAGACAGAATGCCCAAACAAGAAGCCAACATGTGGACTACAGTCTTCATTGTTCACAGGCCCTACTTCCAGCATCCAGAGACAAGAGACTACTAGACACAAGACATGGCATATGAATGGAGAACTTACCCTTATCCATGATACATCGGTCACCTCCGTTCTCAAAGCTTATCTCATGGAACTTAACAATGTTCCTCCACCTGCCACAAACATTCACCACACCTCTATTGGACCATCACACACCCTTAAATAATTCCAAAAACTCACGGCTGTACTACAGGTTCAAGTTCAAATCCTCAAGGAATCCTTGCATGGAACAGTGTCCTGATTACACCAACGTCTTATTCCAAAACACTCAGGATCCATGGGAAGATTTTCAGTCCCTTCTCCATACTGACAATCCCCAAAGTTGATGAAGAAAAATATCAGCAAGCTGAAGCGTATCTAGACCAGAGACAAATACGTTGGCACAAGCGCCAATATGAGAAAGAGACAGGAGACGTATCACCATCGCGCTATCCATCTACTCTATGATCGCCAACCGAAATTGACTCTTAGACAAGGGTCTTGTCTTGTCTAAAGCATGTTTTTTGCTTTTACTTTTCTAGTTTGGCATGTACTTTAATAATTATGTTTTGCTTTTACTCCAGTGGGTAGCTGTACATGGCGTTGTTACACCAGATCTATATTTTCTCTTCTCCTCTAGTTTTTGTGGATGTTTTGACTTCTCATCAACAAATAATAATAATCTTGTCTAGATACCGCCCTACTTTCACCGGCTCCCTAGTACAAGGTTATTATTACTTGGCACGATAATCCCTTATCACCATATTGATTAGAGTATGGTTCATGAGGTGTGGATTCCCCCCTCATGATTTAATTGATATTAATAATGAATATTTAGCCCGTGGTGCATGTTGATACGGATCCAGATACCCAAGTATGTCATTTCAATAGATTTCTCTTCAATTTATTCTCGCCATTTTAATTTAAATTTTAGAATATTCCAAATCAATTTCACCAGAAATCCAACCACCCATTTACAAAATTAATTCTGCACACAATTAAAATTCACCTCCTTGTGGGATCGACACTCGTCACCATTAGTTTATTCTACAATAGATTCGTGCGCTTGCAAGTTCAATAAAATTTGCACAACACCACCATTAGAGGGCGTCGAAGATGAAGAGTATATAGCCCCTGGGGAATTGACTTTAGTAGCTAGTCAAGATAAAGTATGTAGTTTGATTATTGATGGAGGAAGTTATACTATTGTTGCTAGTACTATCATGGTAGAGAAGTTAGGGCTTCTGACACTTAAACACCCACGGCCATACAAACTACAATGATGACAGTAGTGAGGTGAAAGTAAACAAGTAGGTACTATTGACTTTTCGGATTGGCAAGTATGAAAATAAGGTGTTATGTGTTGTAGTACCAATATAGGTTGAACACTTGTTACTTGGGCGGCCATGGCAATTCGACAGATGTGTGAAGCAAAATGGCTTCACCAACAAATATTCATTTGTATTTACAAAGTAGGTTTATGGAGATTTAGTGAGCTTACAGAGAGAGAGAGTGAGCAAAAGAAAAAGAAAGAAAAAGAAAGTGAAAATAAAAAAGAGGTCGAGAACAATGAGAGAGAAAAAGCCAAGAAAAATATAGCCATTGAGAGAAAATCAAAGCGAAAACAAAAGAATTTCTACGCAAGAGCAAGTGAGATAAAAAGAGTGTTCTTTTTACATCAATTAATGATTTTACTTTTGTACAAAGAGGCATTCTTAAACACTAACGAACTTGACCCTACTTTGCATAATTCTATTGTTTCTCTCTTGTAGGAATATGAGGATATCTTTCTCGAGGAAACACCACATGGGTTACCTCTAATTCGATGAGTTGAGCATCAAATTGATTTTGTGCCCGATGCAACCATTCCAAATCAACTAGCCTATAGGAGTAACCCGGAGGAAACTAAGGAACTTCAAAGGCAGGTTAATAAATTAATGGAAAAATGGTACATGAGAGAAAGCATGAGTCCATGTGCAGTTCCGATCTTATTAGTTCCTAAGAAGGATGGGATGTGGAGGATGTGTGTTGACTGTCGAGCCATCAACATTATAACGGTAAAGTATTGACATCCCTTCTTAGGCTAGATCATATGCTTGATGAATTACATGAGTTGAAAACTGCCTTTAAAATAAAATATGGTCTTGTGTGAATGGTTACTCATGCCTTTTGGTCTGACTAATGCCCCGACCACTTTTATGAGACTTATAAATCATGTTTTGTGAGCTTTTATTGGCAAGTTTGTTGTTGTTTATTTTGATGATATCCTCATTTATACCAAAAACATAGACGATCATTTAGTACATTTGAAATCTATTTTAGATGTGCTAAGAAAAGAAAAGTTGTTTGCTAATATGAAGTTGTACCTTTTGCACCGATAAACTTGTGTTAACTTATATGTATAATGCTTTTAATGATAACAAACAAGTTTTAAATTGATAAGTCTGAAAATTTTTGTTAATCGGATCATTAGTAAAATCTAAGAAAACGGTGAATTGTTTATTAAAACAACAAACCGATAGCATTCCAGAGAGAAAATCTCAGATAATGAAAATCGTTTATGGATAACAGTGAATCGATTGCATTCTAGAGAGCAACTTTCAGATAACAGAAAACCGTTTACGAATAACGATAATCCAATTGCATTTCAGAGAGCAAGTTTCAGATAATGGTAAACCGTTTATTAATAACGATGAACTGATTGCATTCCAGAGAGCAAATTTTAATTAACGAAAAACCGTTTACTGATAACAGTAAACCAATAACAGTCTAGAGAGCAATCATCTTGCAAACGATAAACCGTTTATATCAAATAGATAATCGATATCTCTGGACAAGATTCTAGAGCGATAATGGTAATCCGACATCTTTAATTTTGGCACAACACTCACTTGATCAAGTCAAAACAGCGATCCGATAAATGCAAAACGACGTTCTGATTGTGTGTAGAAAGTCAACAATGGCTAATTTTCAGCTCCATCTATAAAATGACTCTATCAAATCCAAATAAAAAGTGATCCAACAGTTATCATTGAGCTTGATATTGAGTACACATCTATTTTTTAGCTTCAAACTTAATTTTAATTCATTTTATTCACATATTTAGCTATCATTTGTAATCAAACACATTGTGTGAGTGAAAATTTACTTGTAATCTTTATTTTTGAGTGATTGTAAGTGTTGGGATACACTTAGATTAAGAGATTGGAAATAAGATTGTAAGTATTGGGATACACTTGGGTTAAGAGATTGGGAATAATCTCTTGTTGTAAAAGTTTATTGACACCTTGAAAGTCAATTGTAATAGTTTTTGAACCCTTAGAGGCTTACTTAGTGGAATCCTCAAGCCTAGAGAGTTTGGAGACGTGGAAGTAGGCACGGTTGGCCGAACCACGTAAAAATCACGTGTTTGCTCTCTCTTACTCTATCTCTTTATTTTTTATTGCACATTCACTTTTTCATTTCGAATTTGATTACTTGGTTTAATTCGCATTTAGTTTCTTGATTGCTTTAAATTTTAGAAACCCAATTCACCCCCCTCTTGGGTTGCATATCTAGTATTTCATTTGGTTTCAAAGCTTGGTTCTCTTATTAAGACTTAACCATCTAGAGTAAAAGATCCATGACAACCCAAAATACTTTTAACTTTAGGGAAGGACAATCCACAACTAGACCACCATTGTTTGATGGTGATGACTATCCTTAATGAGAATTCATTTGCAAGTACTAGATTATGAAATTTGGGAAGTTGTATGTGATGGTCCATTCATGCCTATGACTAAAAATGAAGTAGGGGAATATATTTCAAAACCTTCACAGGAATGGAATAAATTCAAAAAAAGAAAAGTTTCTCTAAATTTCAAATCTATGAATGTGTTGTTTTGTGCACTTGACAAGAAAGAGTTTCATAGAGTATCTAATTATAAAAGTGCTCATGAAATTTGGAACAAAATTGAAGTTGTTTATGAAGGCACAAATCAAGTGAAAGCGTCTAAAATTAGTAGATACACTCAACAATATGAATTGTTCCAAATGGAACAAAATGAGAGTGTGTATTCTATATATACTAGATTTACGGACATAGTAAACACTCTAGGAGCCCTAGGAAAAACCTTTTCGAATATGGAGAAAGTTAAGAAAATTATTAGGTCACTACCAAAGGAATGGAGACCTAAAATGACTGTCATTAAGAAAGCCAAAGATTTAAATACTTTACCAATTGATGATATGATTGGTTCTCTTATTTCATATGAGGAAGACTTTACAGTAGAAAAAGGCAATGAGAAGAATAAGAAAAGCATTGCTCTCAAAGCCTCAAAATATGAAAGTGATGAGGAAAATGAGCTAGATGATGAGGAGATGGCTATGTTGGCTAGGAGATTTAGAAAATTCTATAAGAAAACTAATGAGCAGAGTGTTAGCCTAAAGGGCTACACATATTGTAATTTTGATGATAACAAACATGTGTCTTAAGTAAATAAAAAAATATTGTATTTCACATTTCACTAGTTCTTGAAGGATAATATTTATGATGAAGTGAATCACGTGAAATCAAGCTCAAGATACTCAATGGACAACAGCGCGATCAAGAATAAATTTTAGAACTCAACGAACTCATTATTGCAAAAATTCTTGTAAAACTGGTATGATTTAATATATGAATGGTTTAACATTTGAAAAGCTGAGGATTTTGTTTAATAAATCATTATTTTTTCATCAATCAAAAGTTTTACAAGTATAACCTAAGTATTTTATTAAGTTAATTATTTTTCAAGATGTAGACTAAAATGAAAAAATTTTGCAATCTTTGATTTTAATTTTAATAAGTATTGTTTTGAATTCTAGATTTGGACCAATTTGCAAACATTTCAAACATTTTGGGCCATAAAATACTTTATGAAAGTTTGAGGACCCGAGTGTAACTATCCAAAATTGGACAGAGAGTTAGCGACTAATCGCCTAGGAAAACTTCACATCTTCAAATTATGGACTATATTGAAAAAAATTTGAAAACTTTGAAATTTATAAATATTATCTTAAATTTTGAAAAGGATTATTTTGAAAAATATTATCATGTATTGGGCTATATCATAATTTTAGAAAGCTTTGGGAAAAATAAGTAGTATTTAGAAATTCTAAAATTGGACTAGTTTATAAAGTTTTATAAGTTTTGGGCCGTAATATAATTATAGAAAGTTTTGGGAAAAATTACAATTTTGTTAACAGTGTTGCTGTAGTAAAATTTAAATTTAATGGTAACTTTACTGTTCTGAAGCGGGAAGCCGGATAAATTAAGCAGCTAGCTGCTTGGTTTCTTGAATTTGCCTATAACGACTAGTTTTTTGGCTTTTGCTATTAAAACTCAACTCAAATTTCAATTTTAAGACTCTTGCGACTATAGACAAGTGCAAACAACATATTTTGAGCTTCCAAATTTGAAAATCATCATAGATTAAATTTTTATTGTGCTATCATTTGTACATTTACTCTAAAAGAGAGTTCATTGTTGTAATCTTTATTTTATCATCAAACTTGTGAGTGTTTAAGTGTGAGAAACACTTGAGTGAAGAGATTGGGAGATAATCTCTTGGTTGTAAATGTTTATTGACACCTTGTAAAGAACTTGAAGCATTGGGAGGCTTGGATAGTGAAATCATAGAGCTTGGTTGGGTTAGAGGCGTGGACGTAATGGGGGATTGCCGAAACATGTAAAAAGTATTTTGTTTGCTCTCTCTTCCCTTACTCTTGTAATATTGTGAATTATTGAACTTATTATTTTTTATTTGATTAAGGCAATAGATTAAAATTGTTGTGTGAATTGTTTAGCATAAGTTTTAAAATCTCAATTCACCCCCCTTTTGGGTTGCATAACTTGCATTTCATGGAGAAAGTTCAAAAACTACAAGAACAAAAAAGATAAGAAGGAGCCAATCATATGTTATGAGTGTACGAAGCCTAGACACTTACAATCAGAGTGTCCTCTCCTCAACAAGCTCAAGGAAAAGGCAATGGTAGTCACATGGGATAACAACGATAAGGAAACAAGTGAAGATAAAGAGCAACAATAAATGTCTAATTTAGCTCTCACGGCAATTGGAGACGAATCATTGGACGAACTTGATGAGGTTAGTGATCCTACTTATGATGAATTGAATAATGCTTTTAAACAATTGCATGATGATTGGATAAGATTAGGTAAAAATAATGCATCCCTTAAAAAGAAAATACTAGGAACTTAAAATGAAAATGATGCTTTACAAAAATACAATAACTCATTACATGAAAAGATTAAAGAACTAGACTTAGATAATAAAATGTTACAAAGTATTTCATATGAGTATGAAATATCACATGTTGATGAATTGATGAAAGAAAATGAAGTGCTTAAGAAAACAAGTAATGAACTCAATGAAATTGTGTTAAAATTCACAAGTGGTCAAAAGAATTTGGAAAAATTACTGAGCTGAGCACTCAAAAATGTGCGTTTGATCAAGGAGGACTTTGGTATAAACCTAACTTGAAACAAAAATATTATAAGAATTATTTTGTTAAAACTACCTCCACAAGTGATCACAAGATTATATGTCATTATTGCAATCAAAATGGTCATATGAAATATAGATGTCTAGTAAAATGTGTTTGGGTTCCAAAAGGAACTATTGCTAATACTTAAGGACCGAAAAAGGCTTCGGTACCTAAGACTTGAGATTTTCTCTACAAGGTTTGAAGAAGAAGAATAATAAATGGTACTTGAATAGTGGTTGCCCAAGACATATGAAGGAAAATTATACATGGTTCTTAAGTTTTGCTAAAATCGAAAATGGTGGAGATGTTTCCTTTGGATTCAATTCAAAGGGAAAGACTCTCGAAATTGGTAATGTAGGTAAAGTATCCTCAACTCTAATTGAAAATGTATGTTTGGTTGAAAATTTGAAACACAATTCGATTATTATTAGTCAATTTATGTGACAATGGTTATAAAGTTATTTTTTTATAAAACTAGATGTGTTATTGAGAATACATGTTGGAAATAGACGTTACAAAAATGATTTGGTTAAAGGTCTTCTAAAAATTGGCTTTCAAAAAGATAAAATTTGTGAAGCATGCCAATTTAGTAAACAAATCAAAACCTCTTAATGAAGAACAATTTACTAAAATTAGGCATGAGCTTGGAATGATGAATGTTGCACAATAACTTAGCTTTATATGATACCAAATCTATTTTGTTGTTTGTGATGTGATTGTTTATTTGTATTAGTTGTTTGAATTATGTGAATTCATGAATCATGCATTAAATTGGTCTATAAGATATTTTGGATCAATGAAATGATTTTTGAAATGGGTTAATTGTTGGCCAAAAACAAAAATAGATGTGTGAATTCATATGTTGAAGAAAACAGATTGTCGTTTATTCAATAAACGGTTAACTGTTGTTATTGACCTATTCTTTAGGGAGATTTTGATGTTGCATGGAATGCCTAGGACAATTGTTTCTGATAGGGATACTAAATTTTTAAGTTACTTTTGGAAAACATTATGGGCTAAGTTAGGAATTAAGTTGTTGTTTCCAACTGCTTGTCACTCTCAAACTAGTGGTCAAATAGAAGTTATGAATAGAACTTATCAACTGCCAAAATAGCCACCCTACACCATCAACTGGTCTACAGGCTTCAAAACCATGCCTTAGATCTACCTGCTCTGGCATACCATTCTGACACCCTCATGGTGTTAGCTGAATCTGACCAAATCCCTACCATCATTCAGATCCCCAGACAAATTCTACGCCATGAGCTCATTAAGCTTATGCCTCTTGAGTGGATCTCAAACTATGAGCAGTTCCATAACAATACAGCCCCAGTTCAGACATCTGAAAGTATGTTTGAATGACGACCAGATGGCACGGTCAGATTGACCTTTAAACCAGCTGTTCAGACAGCTCAAGAAGATCTGCCTATTACAAGGTTCAATTCTGAAGGTTTCCCTGTTTATCCAGCCAAACAAAATGGACATTTCCTATAGGATGTCCCTGGCTCAGGCCACTGTGACCCAGATTGTCCTTGCTGGGATGATTGGGAAGAGGATGATGATTATGTAATCGAAAAGAAAAAGAAACCTAAGAAAAAATCTCATGCCTCGTGTCACCACAGTATTCCTAGACCACCACAAGATCCTCCACCTCCACCAGCTCCTTTACCCCTCTACAAAAAAGAACTCCAATGGCTTGCAAAACGTTGCACATCCACAATTTCATCACCTGTTCCAGATCTATCTCCACCTCTGAGTTGTATGATGTTTTCATCTGCTTCTTCAGATTATTCTTCCTCTTTTCCTCCTTTAGATTCCCAACGAAATGTTGTGTCCAAACCTTTTATTCCATCACCCATAACCTCAGCTAGTCATCTTGAACCACCCAAACCTTTTGAATCAGTCCTCAACTGGCAAAGCCAGAGCCCAGAATGATACTTTGTTAAATATCACTTCCAAAGTTGAGCATATCAGTTTACAAACTGAACAACTTGAGACCAAAGTTGATTCCATTACTTCCAACTGTAGCAGATCCATCACAATCTCCAGTCCAGAATTACCCAACTTGATTCTGAACTACGCGCCATGCTTGCCTAAAGATACTATGGCCCAGAATTTGACCAAAAGGAAAAGAAAATTCGTCGCTTAAAAGCTGAACTTAACCAGATTGAATCCGAAAAACACAGACCTACCCTTTTCACCACGTCCCCTCCTATTCCGTCCATTGGCCCTACATACCATCCTTTTGCCTCTATGCTTTCTCCTATCAAACAATATGAGCCTTCTAAGTTATTTGGAATGACTCATACACTTTTTCGAGATAATCCTTTGCCTCCACCGCCAAAACCTAAATCAAAGCCTAAACCTCAACCACGACCTGTTACCATTCATCCATCCTCCACTATTATCCCTGACCAACAATCTCCGAGATATACGCCGGCATCACCGTCATCACTTGCACCACCTCTATCCCAACCTCCTATCTAATCCAAGGATAAAGCACCCATGCACCAGTTTAGTGCCCATACAGTTGATCACTCCTCATCCACCGATGATCAAACTTCTGATTCAAATCTAGCTGCCTCAGATAGCCATTCTGAAACCGACACAGACTCTTCTCTATCCACCAGCAACTCTGAAAAATCTTATGCTGACATCACCAGGATCTTGATGGCTCAACCTGATCAGCATACCCAAGGCCAAACCTCTCGGACTGAACCATATGTTGATATCCCCTCTGAAGTTGATGAAGAGATACCTGAATCTTCTGCAACTAATCAGCCTCCCCCAACTTCAGCCCAATCTCATTCCCAAAGTCAAAAATCATCAAATGGTCCATGGTTCACTTTTGATGATATTCCGTCTTCCAAATGGCGTGACCGCCTTAATGAAATGTCTGCCTGGATTGATTTGCAAATGCTACGACCGGGCGCCACAACTGAATCAGTTCTTAGAGAATTCACCACTCGTTTTACGGGTGCTCTAAGAGATTGGTTTGATTCGTTAGGTCCCTACAGACAACTCCAGTTTGTTCAACTACCAGAGATCTCAAGTGCTCTTGCCATTCTCCATGATCAATTCCTAGGAGACCCAGTTGCAGTCTTTGAAGCTGCACGACGAGACTATCTCAGTATGAAATGCTGTTCCCTCAATGCTAAGGATCTTGATTTCCATTACAAGCGCATATCCCTGCTCTTCTATAAGCTTAATGGATTCAATGAGCCAACCTTGAAGCATGTCTTTTTGGCCTCCCTTCCAGAAGAACTCCAACCCGACATCCAGCAGTAGCTCACCGCCTCCAATCTTGTCATTGACAATATCTCTCTTGGCAAAATCTTCCAACTTGCCAAGACTTGCCTTGATAAACTTTGTGAGCAGAAACAGTTTTTCAAAGAACTGTTGAAAGACAAAGAACCATTCAAAAGTGCTTGCAAGAAACCTTATCTGCAGATCAAATGCAAACAGAAGAAGGATTGTGATTGCAGTCCCAAAAAGAAAAGGCATTTTCAGAAATTCAAATCTCCAGAATTTTCATCTAGACATCGCCGACCCAAGAAGTCTTATAGATTCTTCAGAAGGAAGTCTTCTTCTTCCAGAGACTTCAAACGACGAAAGTCTAGCCGATGTTTTATCTGCAAGAAAAAAGGTCATTATGTTAAAGATTGCCCCAACAAAAGAGAAAAGTCCATTCGACTTGTTGAGCATCTTCAAGCCACTACCGATTACTCTCCCGAGAAGGATGAATTGGATTTCTATTTTTCTGAACAAGATGAACCCAATGATGAAACAGTGTTCGCACTATAACAGTCTTCTGATGATTCCGAGAATAACTAGTCCCAAGTCATTTTCCATCAACAGCTCTTGTCTCTTGACACTACAGTTCCTATACCTTCCATCAAACTCCAAATCCTGCCTTCAAAATTCCAAAGGCCCATTCCAGCAATCGGTCTTATCGATTCTGGTGCACAGCGCAGTATGTTAAACCCTCACATTCTCCCACCAGACTCCTGGATCCAATCTGAGGAACATTTCAAAGCTGTTAATGGCAAACTGTTCACCACTTCTTTGATTACCAAGAAACCCATTGGTATCCAAATTTTTCCCAATTGTGTCATTTGGACCAAGGTCATTGGTTCAACTCTTCCTAATAAAGCTATCTTGTTAGGATTTGACATCTTTCACCAGATCAAACACCTTCAAACCATTCCCCATGGAATCCAAGTCCAGTCCATGTTCAAACCCTTTACAAACTCCTCCGTCTTACCAAGATATTTCCACCAAACTTTTGAGTTTCTGTCCAGAGTCCCACTCTGCGTTCGCTCATCCAAATCCATTGTGGAAAAATAAGTCTTTCTTCATCAAGTTACCTTTCAAACTCAATGAAGATATTAACCCAAGCAAAGCCACCCATCCAGGAATGAGTCCTTCTGATTTACTCCTAGCCCAACAGGAATGTTCCCAACTGTTAGCCCAAGGTTTAATTGAGCCCACAACTTCTCAATGGGCTTGCCAAGCCTTTTATGTTGAAAAGCATTCTGAAATTGTTCGAGGAAAGAAACGCTTAGTCATTGACTATCAGCCCTTAAACATGTTTTTAGAAGATGACAAGTTTCCTTTACCCCGCCGACAAAGCATGTTTACTTTTCTAAAAAATGCCCAAATCTTTTCAAAATTTGATTTAAAATCAGGATTTTGGCAATTAGGCATTGAACCCTCTGAGCGATATAAAACTGCCTTTTGCATTCCCAATGCTCATTTTCAATGGACAGTTCTACCCTTCGGCCTCAAAACTGCCCCATCCATTTTTCAAAAATCAATGGTCCAAATTTTCCAACCTATCCTCCATCATGCATTGATTTATATTGACGATATCTTGCTTTTTTCAGGATCCCATGATGAACATAGTCAACTGTTAGCTCAATTCTATGATATTGTCCAAAGTCATGGAACAACGTCCTGATTACACCAGCGTCTTATTACAAGACGCTCAAGACCCATGGGAAGATTTTTAGTCCCTTCTCCATACTGAAAATCCCCATTATATTGTTGTTGGTATATAAATACTAATGCTATTGTTGTTGGTATATTGTTGTGCAAGTGTACACAACAAGTAATAAAGTGATAAGTATTCAAGATCGTCTCCACAGGGATTGATGTTATCAGATTTGCTACAGCAATCTTAACAGTGCAGATTTTGTGCTAAATTAAGATAAACAATTGATGAAACTAATTTATTAATTAAAATAAAAACGTAATAAATAAAATGCAATAAAGTAGATTATCACGTCAAAATCAAGGATAAAATCAATGGGATTATAAAGTAGTTGAGTGGATAAACTCTCTTAATGGTCTTGACTATTTTTCTAATGTTTGGTTCGGTTGCTACAACATTTTCTACAGCACTGGGCAGAATCCTTATGTATTCTCAGTCGTCGCATGTTGGATATCTTATAACTATATGCAACCTAACAGTAATCAGTTGCTATGCCAACATAAGATATAGCATTACACGCTTAGGTTTTATTTACCCTACAAGGTGAATCCTTATGTCTAGTTCATCACTAATCTTAAATCAAGCATGGCCCTTTTGGGACTCAAGTAAAACTCAATCCGGGAAACTCAATTTAAGATCAAGTAAGATAGGCCATTTTGCTGCTCTCTCTTAACTTGTATCATTAAATGGGTGATCAACTGAAATAATGAATAAAAATGAATACTATAAAAAAAATGCTATAGCAAACATGCAAGAACACATATATTCAGTCAATAAACCATCAATATTGTTTATCACTCAACCACAAATAAATTTAGTTCATGGTTTGTAAAAGAAAAATAAAGAACAAAGTTTCAGCCATGAAACACATCCCCATAAATAAATAGAAAACGAGAAAACAAGAGAATAATAAGAAGGACTGGGTTCTTGATTTATTTCTGCAAATTCTCCTCTTGTACAGCCCTTAATCTCTCTCTTGATTCTTGTTTTTCTTTTGTTTCTTTGTGTTTTTCTCCTTGGGTGACGGCTCTCTTGTGCTTATGATGTGTGCTTCTTTTATAGTTGAAAATTAGGGTAAACGGAAGCGTAGGTCACCATAAGTCAGATTAGGAAACTGCAGATCGCAATTCTGCAAGTATCCCGCGCGGAATTTTCTCTGTCGTTGTTCCAGAATTGCTACAGCAATGGTTACTACAGCAATAGTTGCTACAACAATATCTACAGCAACTGCACTGTTCCAGATTTGTTTCAACTCTTTTGTAGCCATGTTCTTTCCTTATTTGTGCAAGCATATTGCATAGCATTCCTTCCATGAATTATAAACTTATGGAAACCTACAATTATGCACACAATTTGAGCACAAATTACTTTAAATCGAGCAAAACTTATTAAGATTGACTAAAAGGATTATTTATGCAAAATGTAACAAAAATACAATAGAAGCACATAATTTACTCTCTAAGTAGTATTGATTTAAGTTTAAAAGTGCCATGATAACTCTCATTTCATAGAGTTATCAACTGTCACCAATCCAGACTCTCCTGCTGCATCTACATCACAGCACATGTCTGAAGCTGATGAAGGAAAATATCAGCAAGCTGAGGCGTATCTCGACCAGAGACGGATAAGTCGGCACAAGCGCCAATATGAGAAAGAAACAGGAGACGTGTCACTGTCGCGCTATCCATCCACTCCATGATGACAATTTGTCGCTCTCACACAGCTTTTAATGCAATAGCCCATGTGACTCCCGTTTGCTTTGCATGTTTATGTAAAAGTCTTAGTCGGTGTGCTTTACTTTAGTCTTAGTCGGAGTGCTTTACTTTCTATTTTACTTTGTCTTATGTAAAAGTCTTCGTCGCTGTACTTTACTTTCTAAAAGCATGTGCCTGCTTGTCGATTATAATCATTCAAGGGGTCTTGTCCTTGATGATTTTCTATATAAGGCACCTTATGCTTCAGTTGTACACAGGACTTAATCATAAATAAACTTTTCGTCTTCTCCATATCATGTTTCTCTAAACTTCTTCTTTCCTTTAGGAATCAAAGAAATTATTTGGGTTAATAATGATACGCTCGCCTCTAAATTTTCATATTGAGTATGCTCTGCACTTGCCTTAAGTCTAAGGATCTTGTGCATCAGAAAGGTCCTGTTTATCCTCCAAAACCCGATTTTTATAAAATGAAAGTGTTTTCTCACAACGTTCACCCTTTTTGAAGGCCATGAGTGCCGTGTTTTCGGGTGGTATTGTGAAAAACTGTTTTCAAATATGATTTTTGATTTTAGTATTTGATGGATAAGTGTATATCGGCTGGAAACCATAACTTGCGGGCTACTGGCCCTAAGGACAGACTTCGTTCTGTTGTAGATCTGGTGTAAACAACGCCACGTATAACTACCCACTGGTATCAAGTAAATTCTCATACTAATTTTCCAATAAAGATAGTCATTTCCATAAAAAAAAAAATGGAGGTCTTGTGGTTAATTGACCTTCCCTAAATGTGGAGTAATTTTAAGTTGCCATTGATCTTTAACTCTATATGGTTAAGTCCAAACAAGAGCACTTCGCTCTAATACCAAATGAAATACTAACTAGGCAACCCAAGAGAGGGGTGAATTGGGATTCTAAAAATTTAAGCAACTAAAACTTAATGCAATATAAACTAAGCAATCAAATTTGAAATAAATAAATTAATGTGCAATAAAAAATAAAGAGATAGGGTAAGAGAGAGTAAACACTCAATTTTTACGTGGTTCAGTCAATCGTGCCTACGTCCATGCCTCCAAGCTCATCGGGCTTGAGAATTTCACTAAGCACGCCTCCAAGGCTTCAACAACTCTTACAATTGACTTTCAAGATGTCAATAGACTTTTTCAACAAGAGAATATCCACAATCTCTTAACTCAAGTATATCCCAACACTTACAACCTTTCAAGGATAAAGATTACAAATGAATTTTCTCTCACACAATGTGTTTGATTATAAATGAATGCTCAATGTGTGAATCAAAGAAACAATGACAAGTTTAAAGCACAATAATGGTTATATGCTCAGTAGCAAGTTCAATCATAACTCTTAAATCTATATTTATTTGAATTTAATTAAGTTACTTTATAGTTGACACTGAAAACTAGCCGTTATTGATTTTCTAAAAGAAATCGGATCACCGTTAACTGCTATCAGTTTGCCATTTTGACTAGTCCAAATGATTGTTGTGCTGAGATTTCAAATAGTCGATTCATCGTTTGACATTATCGGTAAGCTGTTTATTTCCAAAGACCTACAAAACAAATTTGGGCTATCCGTTCTTACTAAATGGTTCACGGTTAGAATCCAATTCTTTTCTAGAAATTATCGGTTCACTTTTTTTTATAAACGGTTCACCATTATTTTCCAGAATCATCATTTTAACAACCCTTTGTAGAACATGCTTTCTAGAAATTATTGGTTTGCCATTTTCAACAATGGGTTAGCCGTTTGCTACAGTGAAACTATTTTTCAAAATTATAGTTTTGTCTAAAACTTTCTATAATTATATTATGGCTCAAATCTTCATAAAACTTTACAAATAAGTTCATTTCCAAAGTATCAAAATTTTTCCAATTAGACCATGAACTTGAAAAATAACCAATTTTATTTATTTAAAAATTATAAATAATTTAATCTTTAAATGTTTGAAAAATAATTTGAGCTATTAAAAACTTAATCATTTGTAATCTTATTTGTTATCATCAAAATTATCATTATAAACACATACATATTAACAGATTTCCTTTTGATAGATTTACTTAGTGTAAATTCTAAATAGTTTTATGGAAAAAGAAAAAAAAATGGAGTTTTCATCAACATTTATTGTCCCTTGACACTACAGTTCCTATACCTTCCATCAAACTCCATTGAATTTATAAACCATTGCAAACAATGTGTTTCCAATCACGAGAGACGAGCACGAGCCATGAACCCTGCACGAAAATTTAATAAAATAATGATAATTGTATTCAATAAAATACCAACATTCATATATTCTTAAATTAAACTAATCTTAATATTGGTCCATATTCAACATTTGTCTTCTCTCCCAAATTCTCAATTCGTGATTCTCTCTTTCTAAGCCCTTAAACTTTAAATTCCCAATTCTCATTTTTTTCACCTTTATTCTTTGAAAAATTTAGTTTATTATTTAGTTTCTTTATTCAATTTTCAATTGATAGTCTAAATTATTCTAAAATGTTGGTAATTCATATGAATACTATATATTTTTTCTTAATTTTTTAGTATAGTTGATTAGAATCTGGCCTTTATAAATAAAAATTCTCTACCTTTAAAAAATAAAAATAAGTATTTTTCTTAATTTTTTTACTTGCTTTCTTAAAATATTTTATTGTTCATTATATTAATAATTACTTATTTAAATTATATTTTATATCATTTTTTAACAATAAATTTTTGTCCCACACACAAAAATAATGTGCTTATGATGATTTTATATGTGTGTGGACAGTGAGGTGGCACGAGCAAAATGTAAGACTTTCTCCTAAAAATGTACCATAAAAATATTTATATGAATATGATTGAAAATTTACAGAGATGACTTAGAATTTGGATTAATGTAATATTTTAAATAAAAATTTTGATGAGTTGGTCATCTTGTAGACTTTTTCTTGATCACTCATCGACCATCTATCAATCGCTTATGAATTAGATATACGACATTCGATTGCTTGTTGAACGCCTGTCAATACTTAGCGATACTTTATATAAAGGACAAAACTACTTTACAACTGTTGTATCAAAACCCCAAATTTGATATTTTCTTTAATAGTCCCTATTGTTTTCTATAAATAATAAAGACTATAACTTTTAAAAATTTCTGCAATAAGCTCCAATTAAAATATAATAATTTCAAATTAAAAAAAAATATTTAGTTTTTCTTTAGTAATCCCTATTGTTTTCTATAAATAATAAAAACTAAATGTTTTAATAATTTTACGTAATAAGCCCCAATTAAAATATAATAATTTTCAAATTCTAAAAAATTTATTCTCTCTATCTCCTTCTCAAATTAGTTTGTCCTACTTTAAATCTTAATTTATTCATTATCAAACATATAATTCTTCTAAAACATAAAAAATAAGTCTTCTAACTACATAAATTAGATTAATTTCTTAAACACAAAACGTAAAAAACATAATACTTGTATTTTCTCAAAAGAAATATATTGTGTTTAGGTTTTTTTTTCTTTACCATTATAATAAAGAAAGAGTTATATGTTACTTTCTATAACAAGATCTAATCAATTAGGGCCTACTAAATGCGATTAAAGATGGTGGGATGGGTTTACCTTGAGCTCCACATATCAACTTTCCAAATTAAATCCCACGAGCTCCACTGAGCTCTCCATATTATTCCAAACTCATAACACCTTAGTTCACCTACTTTGAATAGCAGAAAAATACACTTAAGCCTTCATTAGCCTAATCTCCCCTTAAATATAAATTTATTTGTTTGAATTGAATTTAACTTAAATCTGGTGAGAACAACCACTAAATAGTTCAAATTGGTTCCTATTAAAACCGAGTGTCCAGGAGAGCAATACGAGCTGTAACTGGTAAACCTTTGTGCCCATGAAGGGTAAGGATTAGCCGTATTACAAAGGAGGTGAGAGTTCCTTATATAGAGGAGGAATCTCAGGAAGATAGGACAGGACCCCTATCTTTAAAGTAAAAGTAAAGTTGCATGATTACACACCTTTAATTATTACAAAGGGACAAAGATGCTTTAATAATTAAAGCATGACTTTGACAAAAGCTTAAAGCAAAAGCAAAAAGTAAAAGCAAAAGCAACCATAATTACAACAAGACAAAACGAGACATAATGATGACAACAAGACAAATCACAACAAGACAAATAACTTTTAGGGAGAGTGGAGGTTCGATGCACCGGAGTGGTGCGGTTTGCGGAAAAAGTTGCTTGGAAGCTTTGGACGTTTAGGATGTTGGCAGGAGGGACCACGGCATGGTGGATTAGGGCAATGATAGGCTCGTGGAGTACACTGTGAAGTATACTTAGGGGAAGTCTGGGCGGCTTTGTCAACTTTAGAAGGCCGAGGTGATTTTTTGGAAGGTCGGGTTGATGGTCCTGGTTCGGAGGGTCCAGGTTCATCCATTGTTGGTTGGGGGAACTTATGAAGGTGTTGGCTGAGAGGAAGAAATTCTTCCCAAGGGTCTTGAGAATCTTGGAAAAGAAAGTCAGTGTAGTCTGGCCTTTCTTCTTTGATAAGGATTCCTGTGGATGGTGGCTTGGATCTGGCTGATGGAGTAGGGATCATGATGAGGTCATGTTGTGGGCCTAAGGATGTGTGAACGATATCCTTATGTGGCGGAGTTTGGTGGTTTAACTGGTGGAGGTAGTTATGTAAGGTAGGCTGGATCTCATTTTCAATGATGGCGGGATGTGGTGCAGTGAACCATTCGTATACCTGATCCTGTGTCCAAAAGAACTGTGTATCTGGGTGTTGGAAATAAGGCCTGTGAATTATGAACACGGATGTCCACATTTGAGCTTCAGAGAGTGGCATACGATCAAGGTTGTAGATTTCTGACAAGTGTTGGAGCTTTTGTCTCCACCATGGAATTGGTGAAAACCACTCAAGTAATGTCCAGATGAGAGAGGTAGCTTTGTCTGGATTAAGAAGATGAGACAAAGTGGGGGCGATGGGTAGGATGAGCTTGGTGGCATAGAGAGTAGTTAGGCACCAGAGGTACCATAACTCGTCTTCAGTGATTTCTCTGGATGGGTCAAGGGTTAAACCTGTAAGAAACAGATTTTCAAGATGGAAAGTAGAAAATGGAAATGAGTCAGCCATAAGGTAAGCTTTCATGAAAAAATGGAAAACAGCTTTTCTTGCAAACTCTTGGATGGCAAAAACAGAGGAAAATGTTTTATTCAAGGGAAAGGGTTTTTTGGTAAGAGCTTCGGGAGGTAAGGATGTAGCCATGGCAATAATTGGAAAGTGGTATGTGGTGGAAAACAGAGTGGGAGGTGTCTCTGGTTTTGAGAGTCTAGATAGCATATCAGGGATAAGATTCTGGGATCCCTTTATATGCTTTACTGAGAAATCATATTTGGAAAACTAATCTTTTAATCGGAGTAACATCTTTTCTGAAACAGTTTTGCCTTTGAAATTGAGAATATTGGGGAAGGCTGAGCTGTCTATGGTAGTGCTACTGTGTGTCAGAAAAATGTCCACTAGCGTAGGCGATAAAGTGTTCTTTTCCATTGAGTTCTTCAAGGAGAATGGCACCCCATGATTCATCACTTGCATCTGTCTGTAGTATGCGCTTTCCATCGGCAATCAACTTTAAAGGAGGCGGATTTTACGCAATCTTCTTGAGAGTAGTGACAGCATTTGTGTGGTCATCATTCCACTGAGGAGGCTTTTTCTTCAATAAAGCCGAGAGGTGACGAGTGTAGTGGTCCACATGTGGGATAAAGTCTCTGATGTAATTGATAATTCCAAGAAATTGCTGGACTTGCTTTTTGGAAAGTTGCTGATTTGGAAAGTGAAGCAACTCTTGGGCAATGTGCTTTCCTGGCTGGTAATGGCCATCTTTTATGATCATACCAAGAAATTCGATGGTATCTGTGGCGATGGTGCTTTTCTTGGCAGATAGCATGATTCCATGACTTTGGACAATATCATAGAACTGGTTGAGTAGTCGGTGATGGTCATCATGTGATCCTGAAAAAAGTAAAATATCATCAATGTAAATCAATGCATTGGACAGGAGAGGCTGAAAGATTTTGATCATGGATTTTTGAAAAATGGATGGGGCAGTTTTGAGACCAAAGGGTAGGACCGTCCATTGGAAATGGGCATTAGGAATGCAAAAGGTTGTCTTATATCGCTCAGAGGGTTCAATGCCTAATTGCCAAAAACCTGATTTTAAATCAAATTTTGAAAAGATCTGGGGATTTTTGAGAAAAGTAAACATGCTTTGTCGGCAAGGTAAGGGAAATTTGTCATCTTGCAAAAACATGTTTAAGGGCTGGTAGTCAATGACTAAGCGTTTCTTTCCTCGAACAATTTCAGAATGCTTTTCAACATAAAAGGCTTGGCAAGCCCATTGAGAGGTTGTGGGCTCAATTAACCCTTGGGCTAACAATTGAGAACATTCCTGTTGGGCTAGGAGTAAGTCAGATAGACTCATTCCTGGATGAGTGGCTTTGGTGGGATTAATGTCTTCATTAAGTTTGAAGGGTAACTTAACAAAGAAATACTGATTTTTCCACAAAAGAGTTGGATGGGTGAACTCAGAATGAGACTCCGGACAAAAACTCAAAAGCCTGGTGGAAATATCCTGATATGATGGAGGGGTTTCAGACAGATTGTAGAGTTTCAAGATATCTGTGAATGGTTTGAACATGGACTTGACTCGAATTCCATGAGGAATGATTTGAAGGTGTTTGATCTGGTGAAGGATGTCAAATCTTAACAAAATATCTTTATTAGGAAGAGTTGAACCAATGACTTTGGTCCAAATGACACAATTAGGGAAAATCTGGATACTAATGGGTTTTTTGGTAATCAAAGAAGTGGTGAACAGTTTGCCATTAACAGCTTTGAAATGTTCTTCAGATTGTGTCCAGTAGTCTGGTGGAAGAATATGGGGGTTTAACATACTGCGCTGTGCACCAGTATCTATAAGACCAATTGCTGGAATGGGCCTTTGAAATTTTGAAGGCAGGATTTGGAGTTTGATGGAAGGTATAGGAACTGTAGTATCAAGGGACAAGAGCTGTTGATGGAAAATGACTTGGGACTGATCACTGTCGGAATCATCAGAAGACTGTTGGAGTGCGAACACTGTTTCATCATTAGGTTCATCTTGTTCAGAGAAATAGAATTCCAGTTCATCCTTTTGAGGAGAGTAATTTGTAGTAGCCTGAAGATGTTCTACAAGACGAATTGACTTGGCTCTTTTGTTGGGGCAGTCTTTGGCAAAATGACCTTTTTTCCTGCAGATAAAACATCTGTTGGATTTTCTTCGTTTGGAGTCTTTGGAAGAAGAAGACCGCTTTCGGAAGAATCTGTAAGGTTTTCTGGACCTGCGGGGTCTGGATGAAAATTCTGGAGATTTGAACTTTCGAAAATGCCTTTTCTTTTTGGGACTGCAATCACAATCCTTCTTCTGTTTGCATTTGATTTGCAGATAAGGCTTTTTGCAGGCACTTCTGAATGGTTCTTTGTCTTTCAACAAGTCCTTGAAGAATTGTTTCTGTTCACAAAGATTATCAAGACAAGTTTTGGCGAGTTGGAAAATTTTGCCAAGAGAGATATTGTCAATGACAAGATGGGAGGCAGTAAGCTGCCGCTGGATGTCTGGTTGGAGTTCTTCTGGAAGGGAGGCCAAAAAGACATGCTTTAGTGTAGGCTCGTTGAATCCATTAAGCTTATAGAATAACAGGGACATGCGCTTGTAATGGAAATCAAGATCCTTGGCATCAAGGGAGCAACATTTCATGCTGAGATAGTCTCGGCGTGCAGCTTCAAAGGCTGCAGCTGGGTCTCCTAAAAACTGATCATGAAGAATGGCAAGAGCACTCGAGACTTCTGGTAATTGAACAAAGTGCAATTGTCTGTATGGACCAAGAGAGTCCAACCAATCTCTTAGAGCACCCATAAATCGAGTAGCAAATTCTCTAAGGACTGATTCAGTAGTGGCTCCTGATCTGAGCATTTGGAGATCAATCTAGGCAGACATTTCATTAAGACGATCACGCCATTTATAGGATGGGATATCATCAAAGGTAAACCAGGGACCATTTGATGATTTTTGACTGGATGAAGTAGTTTGGGCCGGAGGAGGCTGGTTGGTAGCAGAAGATTCAGACATCTCTTCTTCAACATCAGAAGGAATATTAACATATGGTTCAGTCCGAGAGGTTTGTGGGTCAGGTTGAGCCATCAGGATTCTGGTGATATCAGCATAAGATTTTTCAGAGTCACTGGTGGATGCAGAAGATTCTGTGTCAGTCTCAGTATGGCTATTTGAAACGGCTAGATTTGAATCAGAAGTTTGGTCATCAGTGGAAGATGGGTGGTCAATGGTATGGGCACTGAATTGGTGCATAGGTTCTTTATCCTTGGATGTAGTAGGAGGTTGGGATGTGGATGGTTCAGGTGGTGATGTTGATGCTGGTATATAGCCTGGTGATTGTTGGTCAGGGATAATAGTGGAGGAAGGATTGATTGTGACGGGTCGTGGGTGAGGTTTAGGCTTTGGTTTAGATTTAGGTGGTGGTGGTAATGGGTTGTCTCGAAAAAGGGTATGAGTCATACCGAACAGCTTAGAAGGCTTATACTGTCGGATAGGAGAAAGCATAGAAGCAAATGGATGGTAAGTTGGACCAATCGAAGGGATAGGAGGCGAGGAGGTGAAAAGGGAAGGTTTTTGTTTGTCAGATTCAATTTGAGCAAGCTCAACTTTTAAACGTCTGATCTCCCTTTCTTTTTGATCAAATTATGGGCCATGATAACGTTGGGCAAGCATAGTTCGCAACTCAGAATCAAGTTGAACAATTCTGGACTGGAGGTTCTGGTGGATCTGCTGCAGTTGTGCAGAGATGGAGTCAACCTTCGTTTCAAGGTGTTCAGTTCGTAAACTGATCTTTTCAACTTTGGAATTAATGTTCAAGAAAGTATCATTCTGGGCTCTGGCATTTTGAGTTTGCCAGTTGAGGACTGATTCAAAAGGTTTGGGTGATTCAAGATGACCGGCTGAGGTTATGGGTGATGGAATAAAAGGTTTGGACACAACATTTCGTTGGGAATCTGTGTGGGTGTCTAAAGGAGGAGAAGAGGAAGAATAATCTGAGGAAGCAGATGAAAACATCATACAACTCAGAGGTGGAGATGGATCTAGAACAAGTGAGGAGATTGTAGAGGTGCAACGCTTTGCAAGCCATTGGAGTTCCTTTTTATAGAGAGGTAAAGGAGCGGATGGAGGAGGAGGATCTTGTGGTGGTGTAGGAGTACTGTGATGACACGAGGCATGAGATTTTTTCTTAGGTTTCTTTTTCCTTTTGGTTACATAATCGTCATCCTCTTTCCAATCATCCCAACAGGGACAATCTGGGTCACAGTGGCCGGAACCAGGGACATCCCAAAGGAAATGCCCATTTTGTTTGGCTGGATAAACAGGGAAACCGTCAGAATTGAACCCTATAATAGGCAAATCTTCTTGAGCTGTCTGAACGGCTGTGATCATAGATGAATAAGTGAAAGAGAGCCGACGAGGCTCTTGAGGAGCACTGGGAGGCGGTTTAAAGGTCATTCTGACCGTACCGTCTGGTCGCCTTTCAAACATACTTTCAGAGGTCTGGACTGGGGCTGTATTGTTATGGAACTGCTCATAGTTTGAGATCCATTCAAGAGGCATGAGCTTAAGAAGTTCTTGGCGAGGAATTTGCCTGGGGATCTGAATGATGGTTGGAATTTGGTCAGATTCAGCTAACACCATGAGAGTGTCAGAGTGGTGTTCTGGAGTGGGTAGATCTAAGGCATGATTCTGAAGCCGATAGACCAGTTGATGGTGTAGGGTGGCTATTTTAGCAGTGGAGATTTGTTCAGCACCTTGGATCTGGACTTGAACTTTCAGGGTTGTGGGTAGATTAGTGTCTTGAAGGGAAAGATTGAAGTTTGGATAAAAGGTGAGTAAGACACTACCAGCATGTAGGGTTGTGAGTACAGTACCGATAACAACATCTTGGTACTGTTTAAACCGAGTGTCCAGGAGAGCAATACGAGCTGTAACTAGTAAACCTTTGCGCCCATGAAGGGTAATGATTAGCCGTATTCCGCCTAGATGAAGATGAGTGTATCCTTTACGTTTCCAATTTGAAATGAGCTCTGAAAGAATTTCCAGAGTGACATATTGCTCAGCAGAGGTGGCTTTGAGAGCACACTGATCCAGACGAGAAGACTGGATATATTCTTTAGGGTGTGGCCGTTTAGTATAGATAAGGGTACGGATGCTGCGGGTAAAGGAGTTGGGTCGTTTGTACAAATGATAAGGGCTAATAAGAGGGTAGGTGGATTCACTTATTTGAGCAGATTCGGGAATATAGGAGTATTCAATAAGGTTTTCAATTTTATCAGCAGTATGGGAAGTGCAAGATTTAGGCAAAGAAAGAGTAGAAGAAAGAGTAACAGGAGTGGATGAAGTAGAAGCCATGAGGGATGAGTTCTCTCTGCGCCTGAAGACTAAAGATCAAAACAGGAATAAAGACTTAAATTATACCACTTTGAGAAAATGGAGAGGGTATGGCTCGTATTGCTCTCCTGGACACTCGGTTTAAACAGTACCAAGATGCTGTTATCGGTACTGTACTCACAACCCTACATGCTGGCAGTGTCTTACTCACCTTTTATCCAAACTTCAATCTTTCCCTTCAAGACACTAATCTACCCAGAACTCTGAAAGTTCAAGTCCAGATCCAAGGTGCTGAACAAATCTCCACTGCTAAAATAGCCACCCTACACCATCAACTGGTCTATCGGCTTCAGAATCATGCCTTAGATCTACCCACTCCAAAACACCACTCTGACACTCTCATGGTGTTAGCTGAATCTGACCAAATTCCAACCATCATTCAGATCCCCAGGCAAATTCCTCGCCAAGAACTTCTTAAGCTCATGCCTCTTGAATGGATCTCAAACTATGAGCAGTTCCATAACAATACAGCCCCAGTCCAGACCTCTGAAAGTATGTTTGAAAGGCGACCAGACGGCACGGTCATAATGACCTTTAAACCGCCTCCCAATGCTCCTCAAGAGCCTCCTCGGCTCTCTTTCACTTATTCATCTATGATCACAGCTGTTCAGACAGCTCAAGAAGATTTGTAGCCAAACAAAATGGGCATTTCCTTTGGGATGTCCCTGGTTCCGGCCACTGTGACCCAGATTGTCCCTGCTGGGATGATTGGGAAGAGGATGACGATTATGTAACCAAAAGGAAAAAGAAACCTAAGAAAAAATCTCATGCCTCGTGTCATCACAGTACTCCTACACCACCACAAGATCCTCCTCCTCCATCCGCTCCTTTACCTTTCTATAAAAAGGAACTCCAATGGCTTGCAAAGCATTGCACCTCTACAATCTCCTCACCTGTTCCAGATCCATCTCCACCTCTGAGTTGTATGATGTTTTCATCTGCTTCCTCAGATTATTCTTCCTCTTTTCCTCCTTTAGACACCCACACAGATTCCCAACGAAATGTTGTGTCCAAACCTTTTATTCCATCACCCATAACCTCAGCCGGTCATGAATCACCCAAACCTTTTGAATCAGTCCTCAACTGGCAAACTCAAAATGCCAGAGCCCAGAATGATACTTTGTTGAACATTAATATCTTACGTTTACTAGGAGAACCTAAATACTTTTCTAAATTATATGTTAAAAAAAAAAGGCATAAGTCAATGATCTATGTCGTCCATATTTAGTGGGTCTACCTGAATTAGATGTTAACTAACAACATTTGTTAATCATGCAGTGTACCAAAGGGCTTTTTCTTAAAATGCCATTTCGATAAGAATAGAATAGAATATAAATACTCCATATAAAATGTTTTTCTTTATTCTCTTTCTTTTGCTGACATTCCAACTTTACAACTATTTGTCTCCCCGAAAAAGAATGCCTTTCATTTTCTTTCTTTGTTGAAAGTTGGTTCTTTCGCAATTGATGGTTTTTTATCGACGCATATGTGGTTGGTGGTAGATCCAAAAAAATTGATTTATTGAAGCCTAAATTACATAACGATATGTGAAAATAGAAATTTTATGAGTTCATAGAGGTTATTTCCATAGGTTTAATGGGAGATAAATTAATTAATAATAAAACCGCCTAACTAATATGAGTTAATGTGGACTTTTGTTATTTTAATTAAAGAGTGAGCTTTTATAATTCTTAGAGTTAACTTTTAAATTTTATGCATTTATGAGTTTGTGAGTTTGTAAGACTACTTTTATAAATCTAATGGGGCATTACTTTAATAGATTAATAGGGACTAACTAAAAACTCTAAGAAATTTTTCTTGTTAATTTTTTGGATTATTTTCTCTTGCAGGAGCTCGAGCCTCCATTGGTCATGAGCTGGATCTATCCTTATGTGTGGTGGTTATCTTTTGTTTTATGTCATTGGTGGTGATGCCAGATCAATGAGTTTTGTTTGCAAGATATCAGTGGGTTTTACAACCTCTATTTGTCAGATCTTAAAGAAATCAAAGGTAAAGTTAGGATAGGCTTATGTTCCTGATTGACACTAAAAAATGTACATTTAATAAAGATAAAATCATTTAATAAGAATGAAATTATCAGTTTTTCACTTGCAGTGTTGATTAATGTGCTCATTATTCTTAAATTATCTTAGCACTGCCCAGATATATTTTTATATTAAATTAATTTGTAGAATGTTAATTTTATTTTAATTTTATATTGTAAATATATTTCAAGAATAAAGAGGAATTGAAATTGGAAGCGGAAAATAAAGAAGAATTGTTAGAACCATTTGGAATGCATTATTGAGGAGATGTGCTTAATTAATAAATAAATAATAATAAAAAGTGGCAATCATGTTGGTGATGGTCAGGTAGCCATTTTGCCACCTGACTATCACTAATGCAAATCCCACAATGAAACTTTCAAACCCACACTTAATTTGTAGTTTCAACTTTCCAAGAAAGTTCTAAACAGATTTAAGACAAACAAAACATTGACCCAATGCTTAAGAAAACATGAACCAAAGGTATAGAGAATGATATTGACGCCACACTCAAGAAATAGATGAGAAGGTGAGTGATAAGTCTAAATTTGGAACGCCACAAGAATGCAAATTCTTGATAAGTTCACTAGTTCTCAAAATAACCAAAGAAAGAATAATCTTTCAAATTCAAATAACATTAATCTCTAAATTTTTTTATTACATAGCAAGGTTGCTGAATTTAAATAAGCTAAAAGAAACCCAAGATCCTAAAAATACAAATGGAAACATTGGAACAACCCTCCAAGTAGGTTTGTCAAAGGATGCTTCAAAAGTCTTCACCAACCCACCATAATTAATGCTATCTTTGACAAAGTTAATGCTATCCTACTATAATTAATGCTATCATTGACAAACTTAATGTTAGCCTACCATCATTGATGGTAGACTTACCTTACACATTGACAAACTTGAAACAAAACAAACAAATGAAGTTGAAAAACAAAGGAGTCGTTGAAAATCCCAAGTCTGAACAAGCTGTAATGAATTGGTCATAACCCCTTCTAGAGAACTCAAATCTAGCTCTATAAAATTTATTAGAAAGCTAACTTAATTATCTTTCCAATAGTATATATATTGCACATTACTTCTGGCTCAATCGATATAGTTTTTATTCCGAATTTGACCTTTCTGCATTTGATACAAATTGTGTATTTGGTTGCCCAATAACTTGAATAATGCCCACAATGCCTTGTCTTCTTTTCAAGCCCAATTCATGATGTCTTGCATCTTGAATTGCATTTTCAATCCATATTTTCTCAATTAATCCATTTAAAGAAGCTTGCATCTTTTTGGCTCTTGCTCTTGTAATTGGGCCTCCATAAATGTGCAAATGATCACTTGTAATTTTAATGGTATTCCCTTAATGGTTCTCATCATTCCCCCTCTCCTCAAAAGGATTTTTCCTCGAATAGCACTCACATTATACTCACCAGGAAGATCCAATTTATAGGCATTGTCATTGATCCGTGCAACCACTTGAAATGGACCATCTCCCCTTAGAAGCAACTTGGAACGCCTTTGTGCTGGGAACCTCTCCTTTCTCATATGCACCCAAACCCAATCTCTAGGCTGAAAAACCACTTGCTTACATCCTTTGTTGACTTGAGTAGAATATTGTTCAGTTCTCTTTTCTATGTGTTGATGTGTTCTCTCATGTAATTGCTTGACAAATTCAGCTAGGTAAATCCATACTAGCACGATCATCAATAGGTAAAGGTAATAAATCCAAATGAGTTAATGGATTAAAACCATATACAATCTCAAATGGTGAAAATTTAGTAGCTGAATGGACAGTTTTATTGTAAGCAAATTCAACATGTGGTAAACATTCTTCCCAAGTTTTCAAGTTCTTTTGAATAATGGCACGCAATAAAGTAGACAGAGTTCTATTTACAACCTCAGTTTGTCCATCAATTTGTGGATGACAAGTAGTAGAAAACAAAAGTTTAGTACCCAACTTACCCCCACAAAGTTTTCCAAAAGTGGCTCAAGAACTTAGCATCTCGATCTGAAACTATGCTCCTTGGTACTCCATGCAACCTGACTATTTCCTTGAAAAACAAATTAGATATGCTTGTCGCATCATCAGTTTTGTGACATGTAATGAAATGTGCCATCTTTGAAAACCTATGAACAACAACAAAAATAGAATCATTTCTCCTTTTTGACCTAGGTAAACCCAAAACAAAGTCCATAGAAATATCAACCCAAGGTTTACTAGGTATGGGCAGAGGGTTATACAATCCATGAGGTAAAACTCTAGACTTAGCATGTTTACAAGTGATACACTTCTCACATATTCTTTCAACATCATGTTTCATATGTGACCAAAAGAAGTGTTCTTTTAAAACATCTAAAGTCTTTGCAATGCCAAAATGTCCCATTAAACCACCCCCATGAGCTTCACGCACAAGCAATTCATGCAAAGAACTATGAGGCGCACACAATTTATTTTCTCTAAATAAAAGCCCATCATGCCTATAGAACTTACCAAATGCAACTTTCTCACAAGCATTAAACACATTAGTAAAATCAGGATCATTAACATATAATTCTTCAATGTACTCAAATCCTAACAACTTTGCATTTAATGTAGAGATAAGTGCATACCTTCTAGATAATGCATCAGCCACCACATTCTCCTTACCTTGTTTATATTTGATAGGAAATGGCTCAATAAATTCAACCCATATGGCATGTCTCATATGGCATGACTCATGATTAGTGTGTATAACAAACTCTTTAGGTAGAAGATAATGTTGCCAAGTTTCCAATGCTCTCACCAATGCATACATCTCCTTGTCATAGGTAGGATAGATTAGGGCTGCTCCACTCAATTTCCTACTAAAATAAGCAATTGGACGCCCTTCTTGCATCAAAACAGCTCCAATACCTATACTTGAAGCATCACACTCAATTTCAAAAGTTTTAGTAAAATCAAGTAAAGCAAGTAATGGTGCAGAAACCAATTTCTCCTTAATTAGATTAAATGCCCTTTCTTGTTCACTACCCCACTTAAATCCCACATGTTTCTTCACAATTTCAGTTAATAGTGCAACAAATGTGCTAAAATCTTTCACAAATCTTCTATAAAAACTAGCCAAACCATGAAAACTTCTTACCTCACTTACACTTTTAGGTGTAGGGCACTCTTTAATAGCCTTTACCTTCTCTTCATCAACCTCAATTCCTTTAGCATACAACGTTTCCTTCCTTAAAACAGTCAATACACTTTGCAATCTTCAATGTGTTCATCTAAGCCTTTGCTATAGATCAAAATATCATCAAAATAGACAACTACGAATTTACTAATAAAAGGCAAAACTGTTCCAGAAAAGATGTTACTCCGATTAAAGGATTGGTTTTCCAAATATGATTTTTCAGTCAAGCATATAAAGGGATCCCAGAACCTTATCCCTAATATGCTCTCTCGACTTTCAAAACCAGAGACACCTCCCATTCTGTTTTCCACCACATACCATTTTCCAATCATTGCCATGGCTACATCCATACCTCCCGAAGCTCTTACCAAAAAACCCTTTCCCTTAAATAAAACATTTTCCTCTGTTTTTGCCATCCAAGAGTTTGCAAGAAAAGCTGTTTTCCGTTTTTTCATGAAAGCTTACCTTATGGCTGATACATTTCCATTTTCTACTTTCCATCCTGAAAATCTGTTTCTTACAGGTTTAACCCTTGACCCATCCAGAGAAATCACCGAAGACGAGTTATGGTACCTCTGGTGCCTAACTACTCTCTATGCAACCAAGCTCATCCTACCCATCGCCCCCACTTTGTCTCATCTTCTTAATCCAAACAAAGCTACCTCTCTCATCTGGACATTACTTGAGTGGTTTTCACCAATTCCATGGTGGAGACACAAGCTCCAACACTTGTCAGAGATTTACAACCTTGATCGTATGCCATTACCTGAAGCTCAAATGTGGACATCCGTGTTCATAATTCACAGGCCTTATTTCCAACACCCAGATACACAGTTCTTTTGGACACAGGATCAGGTATACGAATGGTTCACTGCACCACACCCTTCCATCATTGAAAATGAGATTCAGTCTACCTTACATAACTACCTCCATCAGTTAAACCACCAAACACCGCCACATAAGGATATCGTTCACACATCCTTAGGCCCACAACATGACCTCATCATGATCCCTACTCCATCAGCCAGATCCAAGCCACCATCTACAGGAATCCTGATCAAAGAGGAACGGCCAGACTACACTGATTTTCTCTTCCAGGACTCTCAGGACCCTTGGGAAGAATTTCTTCCTCTTAGCCAACACCTTCATCAGTTCCCCCAACCAACAACGGATGAACCTGGACCCTCCGACCCAGGACCATCAACCCGACCATCCAAAAAATCACCTCGACCTTCTAAAGTTGACAAAGCCACCCAGACTTCCCCTAGGTATACTTCACAGTGTACTCCACGAGCCGAACATTGCCCTAATCCACCATGCCGTGGTCCCTCCTGTCAACATCCTAAACGTCCAAAGCTTCCAAGCAACTTTTTCCGCAAACCGCACCACTCCGGTGATACAGATCCCGATGCAACGGAAAGCTCCTCCGAAGATGACTACATGAACCTCCACTCTCCATAAAAGTTATTTGTCTTGTTGTAATTTCTCTTGTTGTCATCATCATGTCTCGTTTTGTCTTGTTGTAATCATGGTTGCTTTTGCTTTTACTTTTGCTTTTGCTTTAAGCTTTTGTCAAAGTCATGCTTTATTAAAGCATCTTTGTCCTTTTGTAATAATTAAAGGTGTGTAATCATGTAACTTTACTTTTACTTTAAAGATAGGGGCCCTGTCCTATCTTCCTGAGATTCCTCCTCCATATAAGGAATTCTCACCTCCTTTGTAAGATAGAAGTTTGCCAAGAAATAAACTCGTGTGTTTTTCTCTCACCATGAACTTCTAAACTCCTCTCTCTCTGCAAATGAAGTCCTAAAAGAAAAGAAAAGGAATAAGGGTTTTAAATTTGTTCATTTTGAAACTTAAGCAAATATGCTCTGCACTTGCCTTTAGCAAGAATCCTGTGCATCAGAAAGCTTTCGTAGATTTCTTATCTGGTTTGGTACCCTATTTTGACCAATGAAAGTCTGTTTTGGGTTGTATAACCCGACAAGAAAATGAAAGTTTTCCTGATTCTCCATTTTGGTATCAGAGCCATACCCTCTCCATTTTCTCAAAGTGGTATAATTTAAGTCTTTATTCCTGTTTTGATCTTTAGTCTTCAGGCGCAGAGAGAACTTATCCCTCATGGCTTCTACTTCATCCACTCCTGTTACTCTTTCTTCTACGCTTTCTTTGCCTAAATCTTGCACTTCCCATACTGCCAATAAAATAGAAAACCTTGTTGAATACTCCTATATTCCCGAATCCGCTCAAATCAGTGAATCCACCTACCCTCTTATAAGCCCTTATCACCTGTATAAACGACCCAACTCCTTTACCCGCAGCATCCGTACCCTTATCTCTACCAAACGGCCTCACCCTAAAGAATATATCCAGTCTTCTCGTCTGGATCAGTGTGCTCTCAAAGCCACCTCTGCTGAGCAATATGTTACACTGGAAATTCCTTCAGAGCTCATTTCAATTCTGAAAACCCTTTGATAACCCAAATGGCATCACTAACCACTCATATAAACCATATTTTGTTTTAAAGGCAGTTTTCCACTCATCTCCCTCTCTAATCCTAATTTGATGATATCCACTTTTAAGATCAATTTTACTAAACACACAAGAACCATGCAATTCATCAAGTCTAGGAATAGGATGTCGATACTTTACAGTGATTTTATTAATTGCACGACAGTCAACGCACATCCTCCATGTTCCATCCTTTTTGGGCACAAGTAAAATTGGTACCGCACATGGAATTATGCTCTCCCTTACATATCCTTTTGCCAAGAGTTCTTCAACTTGCCTTTGAAGCTCCTTTGTCTCCTCATGGTTACTTCTATATGCAGGTCTATTAGGAATGGTAGCTCCAAGGACGAAGTCTATTTGATGCTCAATTCCCCTAATAGGTGGCAAACCGTTAGGGACTTCATTTGGAAACACATCGTCAAAGTCCTGCAAAAGAGTCACAATAGCACTAGGCAAAGAAAAGTTAAGCTCATTAGTGTGTAAACAAGCCTCTTTTGTACAAAAGTACAACGATAGGCTGTTTTGAAAAGAAAGCCCTCTTAACCTCGCTCTCTTTTGCAAACAAGTTCACTTGCTACCTCTCTTTTCTCTCAACAATATTTTTTCTATCTTTTCACTTGCTTTTCTCTCAATCTCTCTTTCTTTTGTAGTCTCATTTTCATTTTTTGTATCACTCTATTTTTTTTATTGACATTTGATCCTCATACACTTGCCTAGGTGTTAATGGTACAAGAGTGATTTGCCTTTTATTCATTACAAAAGAATATTTTTTTAAGTATCCATCATGTGTCACACGCCTATCATATTGCCAAGGTCGACCCAAAAGAATGTGTCCACCATTCATGGGTACTACATCACATAGAACCTCATCCTTGTATCTCCCTATAGAGAATGAAATCAGCACTTGTTTATTTACTTTAACTTCCCCACAATCATTCAGCCATTGTAGCTTATATGGCCTCGGATGTTTCAAAGTTTTCAAATTTAATTTTTCAACTAAACTAGTGCTAGCTATATTAGTACAACTTCCACCATCAATTATCATACTACATACCTTATCTTTGATGTGGCATCTAGTATGAAAGATGTTATCACGTTGTACCTCTGCATCCTCTTTAACTTGCAACCATCAATTAACTATCAACAGGATATTCTACACCATCATTAGCATCTTCCAAAGGTGGCATAGGATCATCATCTGATTCACTCTCGGTTTCAACATCACCATCATCCCTCAAGATCATTACTTTTTTATTTGGGCATTGAGATGCAATATGACCTATCCCCAAACATTTAAAACACTTAATATCTCTATTCCTAGAGTGTTGGGAATCAGATTTACCTTTGCTTTGGTTGCCTCCCTCTTTATGATCCTTGATTGGCTCAATCTTAAGCTTTGAAACAACCTTTTCATCTTTGCTCCATTTTGACTTCCATGAGGAAGATGAACCCAAATTGGTTCTAGTGGAACCTTTCTTTTTCAAATGTCGTTCCACTTTCATGACCATGTGAACCATGTCTTCCAACTCAACATAGTGCTGCAAGTCAACCACATTAGCAATATCTTGATTTAAAACCATGTAAAAATCTTGCCATAGTGGCCTCTCATTCTTCTTCAATGTTGCCTCTAATCATGATTATTTCCATCTCCTTGTGGTAATCTTCCATACTTCTAGAATCTTGTGTAAGACTTTGAAGCCTTTGGTGCAACTCCCTATAATAATGACTAGGAACAAATCTCCTCCTCATGATGACCTTCATCTCCTCCCAAGTGTTTATAGGCCTTTAATGATTTCATCTCCTATTCAAAACAAGTTGATCCCACCAAATAATAGCATAATCAGTAAATTCAATAGCAGCTAGTTTTACCTTTTTCTCCTCCGAGTAGTTATGGCAATCAAATACTAGCTCCACCTTTTTTTCCCACTCTAAAGAAGCTTTCGGATCATTTTTACCTTGAAAAGAAGGAATTTTCAGTTTGATACTCCCCAAATCACGATCTATACGTCTTGCCCTTCTATTATCTCTTCCACGCATGTCAACGGTGGTCTGGTCATCAAAATCATCTATGTCATCCCCATCTTCTTCTCCCATGACAGCACGCCCTTGATTACCTCTTATATTAGGAGCTATTGGTTGTTGCCCCCTTTGTAGATTGGCTATGGTAGCATCTTGCCTCTCCAATTTGTCACGGATCTCTCCAAACATCAGATTAATAGGGAATCAGGAAAAACTTTCATTTTCTTGTCGGGTTATACAACCCAAAACAGACTTTCATTAGTCAAAATAGGGTACAAAACCAGATAAGAAATCTGCGAAAGCTTTCTGATGCACAGGATCCTTGCTAAAGGCAAGTGCAGAGCATACTTGCTTAAGTTTCAAAATGAACAAATTTAAAACCCTTATTCCTTTTCTTTTCTTTAGGACTTCATTTGCAGAGAGAGAGAGAAAAGTTTAGAAGTTCATGATGAGAGCAAAACACACGTGTTTATTTCTGGCAAACTTCTATATGTTACAAGCAGATGAAAATTCCTTATATAGAAGGAATCTCCGAAAGATAGGACAGGGCCCCTATCTTTAAAGTAAAAGTAAAGTTACATGATTACACACCTTTAATTATTACAAAGGGACAAAGATGCTTTAATAAAGCATGACTTTGACAAAAGCTTAAAGCAAAAGGAAAAGTAAAAGCAAAAGCAACCATGATTACAACAAGACAAAACGAGACATAATGATGACAACAAGACAAATTACAACAAGACAAATAACTTTTATGGAGAGTGGAGGTTCATGTAGTCATCTTCGGAGGAACTTTCCGTTGCATCGGGATCTGTATCACCGGAGTGGTACGGTTTGCGGAAAAAGTTGCTTGGAAGCTTTGGACGTTTAGGATGTTGGCAGGAGGGACCACGGCATGGTGGATTAGGGCAATGTTCGGCTCGTGGAGTACACTGTGAAGCATACCTAGGGGAAGTCTGGGTGGCTTTGTCAACTTTAGAAGGTCGAGGTGATTTTTTGGAAGGTCGGGTTGATGGTCCTGGGTCGGAGGGTCCAGGTTCATCCATTGTTGGTTGGGGGAACTGATGAAGGTGTTGGCTAAGAGGAAGAAATTCTTCCCAAGGATCCTGAGAGTCCTGGAAGAGAAAATCAGTGTAGTCTGGCCTTTCCTCTTTGATCAGGATTCCTGTAGATGGTGGCTTGGATCTGGTTGATGGAGTAGGGATCATGATGAGGTCATGTTGTGGGCCTAAGGATGTGTGAACGATATCCTTATGTGGCAGAGTTTGGTGGTTTAACTGATGGAGGTAGTTATGTAAGGTAGGCTGGATCTCATTTTCAATAATGGAAGGGTGTGGTGCAGTGAACCATTCGTATACCTGATCCTGTGTCCAAAAGAACTGTGTATCTGGGTGTTGGAAATAAGGCCTGTGAATTATGAACACGGATGTCCACATTTGGGCTTCAGGTAATGGCATACGATCAAGGTTGTAGATCTCTGACAAGTGTTGGAGCTTGTGTCTCCACCATGGAATTGGTGAAAACCACTCAAGTAATGTCCAGATGAGAGAGGTAGCTTTGTCTGGATTAAGAAGATGAGACAAAGTGGGGGCGATGGGTAGGATGAGCTTGGTTGCATAGAGAGTAGTTAGGCACCAGAGGTACCATAACTCGTCTTCAGTGATTTCTCTGGATGGGTCAAGAGTTAAACCTGTAAGAAATAGATTTTCAGGATGGAAAGTAGAAAATGGAAATGTATCAGCCATAAGGTAAGCTTTCATGAAAAAACGGAAAACAGCTTTTCTTGCAAACTCTTGGATGGCGAAAACAGAGGAGAATGTTTTATTCAAGGGAAAGGGTTTTTTGGTAAGAGCTTCGGGAGGTAAGGATGTAGCCATGGCAATGATTGGAAAATGGTATGTGGTGGAAAACAGTATGGGAGGTGTCTCTGGTTTTGAAAGTCGAGAGAGCATATCAGGGATAAGGTTCTGGGATCCCTTTATATGCTTTACTGAGAAATCATATTTGGAAAACCAATCTTTTAATCGGAGTAACATCTTTTCTGGAACAGTTTTGCCTTTGAAATTGAGAATATTGGGGAAGGCTGAGCTGTCCATTCGGATGAGGAAGTGGTGGCCAATGAGATGGTATTCGAACTTTTTGATGCCATGCTTTACCGCTAAGATTTCTTTGAACACACTATGGTAGTGCTGCTGTGTGTCAGAAAAATGTCCACTAGCGTAGGCGATAAAGTGTTCTTTTCCATTGAGTTCTTCAAGGAGAATGGCACCCCATGATTCATCACTTGCGTCTGTCTGTAGTATGCGCTTTCCATCTGCAATCAACTTTAAAGGAGGCGGATTTTGCGCAATCTTTTTGAGAGTAGTGACAGCATTTGTGTGGTCATCATTCCACTCAGGAGGCTTTTTCTTTAATAAAGCCGAGAGGTGACGAGTGTAGTGGTCCACATGTGGGATAAAGTCTCTGATGTAATTGATAATTCCAAGAAATTGCTGGACCTGCTTTTTGGAAAGTTGCTGATCTGGAAAGTGAAGCAACTCTTGGGCAATGTGCTTTCCTGGTTGGTAATGGCCATCTTTTATGATCATACCAAGAAATTCGATGGTATCTGTGGCGATGGTGCTTTTCTTGGCAGATAGCATGATTCCATGACTTTGGACAATATCATAGAACTGGTTGAGCAGGTTCTGGGATCCCTTTATATGCTTGACTGAAAAATCATATTTGGAAAACCAATCCTTTAATCGGAGTAACATCTTTTCTGGAACAGTTTTGCCTTTGAAATTGAGATTTGATCATGGATTTTTGAAAAATGGATGGGGCAGTTTTGAGACCAAAGGGTAGGACCGTCCATTGGAAATGAGCATTGGGAATGCAAAAGGCTATCTTATATCGCTCAGAGGGTTCAATGCCTAATTGCCAAAAACCTGATTTTAAATCAAATTTTGAAAAGATCTGGGCATTTTTGAGAAAAGTAAACATGCTTTGTCGGCGAGGTAAGGGAAATTTGTCGTCTTGCAAAAACATGTTTAAGGGCTGGTAGTCAATGACTAAGCGTTTCTTTCCTCGAACAATTTCAGAATGCTTTTCAACATAAAAGGCTTGGCAAGCCCATTGAGAGGTTGTGGGCTCAATTAACCCTTGGGCTAACAATTGAGAACATTCCTGTTGAGCTAGGAGTAAGTCAGATGGACTCATTCCTGGGTGAGTAGCTTTGGTGGGATTAATGTCTTCATTAAGTTTGAAGGGTAACTTAACAAAGAAAGACTGATTTTTCCACAAAGGGTTTGGATGGGTGAACTCAGAATGAGACTCTGGACAGAAGCTCAAAAGCTTGGTAGAAACATCCTGATATGATGGAGGGGTTTTAGACAGATTGTAAAGTTTCAAGATATCTGTGAATGGTTTGAACATGGACTTGACTCGAATTCCATGAGGAATGATTTGAAGGTGTTTGATCTGGTGAAGAATGTCAAATCCTAACAAAATATCTTTATTAGGAAGAGTTGAACCAATGACTTTGGTCCAAATGACACAATTAGGGAAAATCTGGATACCAATGGGCTTTTTGGTAACCAAAGAAGTGGTGAATAGGTTGCCATTAACAGCTTTGAAATATTCTTCGGATTGGGTCCAAGAGTCTGGTGGGAGAATATGAGGGTTGATCATACTGCGCTGTGCACCAGTATCGATAAGACCAATTGCTGGAATGGGCCTTTGGAATTTTGAAGGCAGGATTTGGACTTTGATGGAGGGTATAGGAACCGTAGTGTCAAGGGACAAGAGCTGTTGATGGAAAATGACTTGGGACTGATCACTGTCGGAATCATCAGAAGATTGTTGTAGTGCGAACACTGTTTCATCATTGGGTTCATCTTGTTCAGAGAAGTAGAATTCCAGTTCATCTTGTTGTGGAGAGTAGTCTGTAGTAGCCTGAAGATGTTCTACAAGACGAATGGACTTGGCTCTTTTGTTGGGACAGTCTTTGGCAAAATGACCTTTTTTCCTGCAGATAAAACATCTGCTGGATTTTCTTCGTTTGGAGTCTTTGGAAGAAGAAGACCGCTTTCTGAAGAATCTGTAAGGTTTTCTGGACCTGCGGGGTCTGGATGAAAATTCTGGAGATTTGAACTTTCGAAAATGCCTTTTCTTTTTGGGACTGCAATCACAATCTTTCTTCTGTTTGCATTTGATTTGCAGATAAGGCTTTTTGCAGGCACTTCTGAATGGTTCTTTGTCTTTCAACAAATCCTTGAAGAATTGTTTCTGTTCACAAAGCTTATCAAGACAAGTTTTGGCGAGTTGGAAAATTTTGCCAAGAGAGATGTTGTCAATGACAAGATTGGAGGCTGTGAGCTGCCGCTGGATGTCTGGTTGGAGTTCTTCTGGAAGGGAAGCCAGGAAGACATGCTTTAGTGTAGGCTCGTTGAATCCATTAAGCTTATAGAATAACAGGGACATGCGCTTGTAATGGAAATCAAGATCCTTAGCATCAAGGGAGCAACATTTCATGCTAAGATAATCTCGGCGTGCAGCTTCAAAGGCTGCAGCTGGGTCTCCTAAAAACTGATCATGAAGAATGGCAAGAGCACTAGAGACTTCTGGTAATTGAACAAACTGCAATTGTCTGTATTGACCAAGAGAGTCAAACCAATCTCTTAGAGCACCCGTAAAACGAGTAGCAAATTCTCTAAGGACTGATTCAGTAGTAGCTCCTGATCTGAGCATTTGGAGATCAATCCAGGCAGACATTTCATTAAGACGATCACGCCATTTATAGGATGGGATATCATCAAAGGTAAACCAGGGACCATTTGAGGATTTTTGGCTGGATGAAGTAGTGTGGGCCGGAGGAGGCTGGTTGGTAGCAGAAGATTCAGGCATCTCTTCTTCAACATCAGAAGGAATATCCACATATGGTTCTGTCCGAGAAGTTTGTGGGTCAGGTTGAGCCATTAGAATTCTGGTGATATCAGCATAAGATTTTTCAGAGTCACTGGTGGATGCCGAAGATTCTGTTTCAGTTTCAGTATGGCTATCTGAAACGGCTAGATTTGAATCAGAAGTTTGGTCATCAGTGGAAGATTGGTGGTCAATGGTATGGGCACTGAATTGGTGCATAGGTTCTTTATCCTTGGATGTAGTAGGAGGTTGGGATTTGGATGGTTCAGGAGGTGATGGTGATGCTGGTGTATAGCCCGGTGATTGTTGGTCAGGGATTATAGTGGAGGAAGGATTGATTGTGACGGGTCGTGGTTGAGGTTTTGGCTTTGGTTTGGGTTTAGGTGGTGGTGGTAATGGGTTGTCTCGAAAAAGGGTATGAGTCATACCAAACAGTTTAGAAGGCTCATATTGTCGGATAGGAGAAAGCATCGAAGCAAATGGATGGTAAGTTGGACCAATCGAAGGGATAGGAGGTGAGGAGGTAAAAAGGGAAGGTTTTTGTTTGTCAGATTCAATTTGAGCAAGCTCAGCTTTTAAACGTCTGATCTCCCTTTCCTTTTGATCAAATTCTGGGCCATGGTAACGTTGGGCAAGCATAGTTCGCAACTCAGAATCAAGTTGAACAATTCTGGACTGGAGGTTCTGGTGGATCTGCTGCAGTTGTGCAGAAATGGAGTCAACCTTCGTTTCAAGGTGTTCAGTTCGTAAACTGATCTTTTCAACTTTGGAATTTATGTTCAACAAAGTATCATTCTGTGCTCTGGCATTTTGAGTTTGCCAGTTGAGGACTGACTCAAAAGGTTTGGGTGGTTCAAGATGACCTGATGAAGTGATGGGTGATGGAACAAAAGGTTTAGACACAACATTTCGTTGGGAATCTGTGTGGGTGTCTAATGGAGGAAAAGAGGAAGAATAATCTGAGGAAGCAGATGAAAACATCATACAACTCAGAGGTGGAGATGGATCTGGAACGGGTGAGGAGAGGGTGGAGGTGCAACGCTTTCCAAGCCATTGGAGTTCCTTTTTATAGAGAGGTAAAGGAGCTGATGGAGGAGGAGGATCTTGTGGTGGTTTAGGAGTACTGTGGTGACACGAGGCATGAGATTTTTTCTTAGGTTTCTTTTTCTTTTTGGTTACATAATCGTCATCCTCTTCCCAATCATCCCAGCAGGGACAATCTGGGTCACAGTGGCCGGAACCAGGGACATCCCAAAGGAAATGTCCATTTTGCTTGGCTGGATAAACAGGGAAACCGTCAGAATTGAACCCTGTAATAGGCAAATCTTCTTGAGCTGTCTGAACAGCTGTGATCATGGAGGAATAAGTGAAAGAGAGCCGAGGAGGCTCTTGAGGAGCACTGGGAGGCGGTTTAAAAGTCATTCTGACCGTGCCATCTGGTCGCCTTTCAAACATACTTTCAGATGTCTGAACTGGGGCTGTATTGTTGTGGAACTGCTCATAGTTGGAGATCCATTCAAGAGGCATAAGCTTAAGGAGTTCGTGCCGAGGAATTTGCCTGGGGATCTGAATGATGGTTGGAATTTGGTCAGATTCAGCTAACACCATGAGAGTGTCAGAGTGGTGTTCTGGAGTGGGTAGATCTAGGGCATGATTCTGGAGCCGATAGACCAGTTGATGGTGTAGGGTGGCTATTTTAGCAGTGGAGATTTGTTCAGCACCTTGGATCTGGACTTGAACTTTCAGGGTTGTAGGTAGATTAGGATCTTGAAGAGAAAGGTTGAAGTTTGGATAAAAGGTGAGTAAGACACTGCCAGCATGGAGGGTGGTGAGGACAGTACCGATAACGGCATCTTGAAACTGTTTAAACCGAGTATCCAAGAGAGCAACACGAGCGGGAACAGGTAAACCTTTGCGCCCATGTAGGGTAAGGATGAGGCGGATGCCGCCGAGATGAAGATGGGTGTAGCCTTCACGTTTCCAATTTGAAATGAGCTCTGAAGGAATTTCCAGTGTAACATATTGCTCAGCAGAGGTGGCTTTGAGAGCACATTGATCCAGACGAGAAGACTGGATATATTCTTTAGGGTGAGGCCGTTTGGTAGAGATAATGGTACGGATGCTGCGGGTAAAGGAGTTGGGTCGTTTATACAGGTGATAAGGGCTTATAAGAGGGTAGGTGGATTCACTGATTTGAGCGGATTCGGGAATATAGGAGTATTCAACAAGGTTTTCTATTTTATTGGCAGTATGAGAAGTGCAAGATTTAGGCAAAGAAAGCGTAGAAGAAAGGGTAACAGGAGTGGATGAAGTAGAAGCCATGAGGGATGAGTTCTCTCTGCGCCTGAAGACTAAAGATCCAAACAGGAATAAAGACTTAAATTATAGCTTTTTGATCTTTTTGACATATTTGTGATCTGAAAAGAATGTTAGCAAAAAGACCTCACAACACTCCCTCACGCGTTTCACTCAATTTGATGTCACTTAACTCTCGTTTTTAACACACAAATTGCTTTTACCCTCTAATGATCTCACAAACTTTTGCCTTTTACCGCACTTAATTCTCTATTTCAGTTCTTTATTGAACTAAATAAACAAAATCAAGAAAAAAAAAACCCAAGTAGCACACCGAATATGACAATCCAGCATTTAACAAAGAAAAGAAATTAAGAGGACACAAAGAATGAAAAGGAAATTGAAGAAAGGAAAGCAAGCAAGCAAAGCAACACAATTGATATGTGTGTAAACTATGTCAAGGAAAATGAATAACTAAAATTCAATTTGATAAAAGTAGAAATACTTGAATCCTTTTGTAATCTTTTTTTTTTGTAAAAATCCCACAATGAAACTTTCAAACCCACACTTAATTTGTAGTTTCAACTTCCCAAAAAAGTTCTAAACAGATTTAAGACAAACAAAACCTTGACCCAATGCTTAAGAAAACATGAACCAAAGGTATAAAGAATGATATTGATGCTACACTCAAGAAATAGATGAAAAGGTGAGTGATAAGTCTAAATTTAGAACGCCACAAGAATGCAAATTCTTGATAAGTTCACTAGTTCTCAAAATAACCAAAGAAAGAATAATCTTTCAAATTCAAATAACATTAATCTCTAATTTTTTTTATTACATAGCAAGGGTGCTGAATTTAAATATGCTAAAAGAAACCCAAGATCCTAAAAATACAAATGGAAACATTGGAACAACCCTCCAAGTAGGTTTGTCAAAGGATGCTTCAAAAGTCTTCACCAACCCACCATAATTAATACTATTTTTGACAAACTTAATGCTATCTTACTATAATTAATGCTATCATAGACAAACTTAATGTAGCCCACCATCATTGATGGTAGACTTACCTTACACATTGATAAACTTGAAACAAAACAAACAAATGAAGTTGAAAAACAAAGGAGTCGTTGAAAATCCCAAGTCTGAACAAGCTGTAATGAATTGCTCATAACTCCTTCTAGATAACTCAAAATCTAGCTCTGTAAAATTTATTGGAAAGCTAACTTAATTATCTTTCCAATGGTATATAGATTACACATTACTTCTAGCTCAATCTATACAATGTTTATTCCGAATTTGACCTTTCTGTATTTGAACAAATTGTGTATTTGGCTGCCCAATAACTTGAATAATGCCCACAATGCCTTGTCTTCTCTTAAAGTCCAATTCATGATGCCTTGCATCCTGAATTGCATTTTCAATTCATATTTTCTCAATTAATCCATTTAAAGCAGCTTGCTTCTTTTTGGCTCTTGCTCATTGGGGGTTATATGAGTGTGTGAACGATAAGCACCTCATCCCACATCGGTTGGGATCCTGGCTGTGTGCTAACTTATAAGTGCTGGGCAGTCCTCACCCTTTGAGAGCTCTTTTGGGGCTAAGTTAGGCTTCGGCCCAAACTGGTATTAGAGCCCAGGTGTTCACTGGGGGGAATATGAGTGTGTGAACGATAAGCACCTCATCCCACATCGGTTGGGATCCTGGCTGTGTGCTAGCTTATAAGTGCTGGGCAGTCCTCACCCTTTGAGAGCTCTTTTGGGGCTAAGTTAGGCTTCGACTCAAACAGTTTAGTGCCCACACAATCGACCACCCATCCTCTACAGATGATCAAACTTCTGATTCAAATCTAGCTGTTTCAGATAGCCATTCTGAAACCGAAACAGAATCCTCACTATCCAGCAGCAACTCTGAAAAATCATATGCTGACATCACCAGAATCTTGATGGCTCAACCTGACCAACATACCCAAGGCCAAACCTCTCGGACTGAACCATATGTTGATATTCCCTCTGAAGTTGAAGAAGAGATGCCTAAATCTTCTGCAACTAATCAACCTCCTCCGACTTCGGCCCCATCTCATTCCCCAAGTCAAAAATCATCAAATGGTCCATGGTTCACCTTGGATGATATCCCCTCTTCTAAATGGCGTGACCGCCTCAGTTTTTAGAGAATTTGCTACTCATTTTACGGGTACTCTAAGAGATCGGTTTGATTCATTAGGCCACTACAGACAACTCCAGTTTGTTTAATTACCAGAAGTCTCAAGTGCTCTTGTAATTCTCCATGATCAATTTCTAGGAGACCCAGCTGCAGTCTTTGAAGCTGCACGACGAGACTATCTCAGCATGAAATGCTGTTCACTTAATGCTAAGGATCTTGATTTCCATTACAAGTGCATGTCCCTGCTCTTCTATAAGCTTAATGGATTCAATGAGCCAACCTTAAAGCATGTCTTTTTGGCCTCCCTTCCCGAAGAACTCCAACCAGACATCCAGCAGCAGCTCACCGCCTCTCATCTTGTCATTGATAATATCTCTCAAAACCTTTTGTTCAGTCCCCAGTTACAATCTCTGGGCAACCTGAAGAACCAAAGCAGTATGAAGCTGTTTTAAACTGGCAAACCAAAAATGCCAGTGCTCAGAACCAAACTCTCCAACAACTCGAAAAGAAAATTGATCGAGTTGCTTGTCAAGTCTCCCATACTAATACCAAAGTGGATTCAATTAGCAATCGCCTTGCTCAGATGTACATACATCTATAAGACCGTATCTCTGACTTAGATACCGATCTCAGACGAATGATCAACAATCACATCTGGGGTCTAGAGTTTAACAAAAAGGAACCAGAGATCAGAAAACTCAAAGCTGAATTAGCACAGATTGATGCTGAAAAGACTCGTCCATCACTTTTTACTCAAACACAAATCACATATGTGCCTCCTTCTGTGTTTGAATCATATTCACCTTTTTACACACCATCCAGACCTCACCAACCTGTTTACAATCAATTCTTCGGATTCTCACATCTTCAACCCACTCCTCAACCAAAGCCCTCTTCACCTAAAAAATCAAAGTCTAAAGTCAAAATTTTAAAACCAAAGTCAAAAGACACTTCATCTTCATCTGTTCCGCCCAGACCTCCAGAAGATTCACCAAAAACCACTCCTGAGCCTCCTAAAAAAGAGAAAGGACCAATGGATTAGTATCATTATCATGGAGTCCAAAACACATCATCCGACTCTTCAGAACCAGAAACAGTATATGAGTCAAATCCATCAGAATCAAACCCATCTTCTTCTTCCTCATCCACAAACTTAGCTGGTACTTCCATTGACTCTGAATCAGAATATGCTGACATTACGAGCATCCTAATGGCAACCAAAACTGAAGTTCCAAGTGCTTCAACCTCCAAACCTATTGTTGAAGACAATTCTTCTGATCATGACAATGAAGCATCTCAGACTAAACCAGTGCCGCCAATGTCGCCACCAGCTCCTGAATACTCAACAAAACCATATTCAGCATCTTGGTTCACATTTGATGACATTCCCCGTCACAAATGGCTTCCTAGACTACAAGAATTTACTGCATGAATTGATCTTCATGGAACAAAACCAAATGCTCAACCTCAAGTTGTCCTTCATGAATTCATGGCCCGATCCATGGGTTCTTTGCTAGATTGGTTAGAAAGGTTGGGAGAATACCGACAGCTCTAATTCATGTAATCTCCAATTGGTACAGCACTCAGTATCATCCATGAACAATTCATTGGTGAAAAAACAACCTCTACCGATGCAGACAGAAAAGAGTACCATCAGATAAAGTGTTGTTCTCTCAAAAGACATCTTTTGGAATCTCATTATAAGAGAATGAGTATTCATTTTTACAAGCTAAATGGGTTCAATGAACCTTCTCTCAAACATGTTTTCATAGCCTCATTTCCTTCTGAGTTACAACCTGATCTTCAAAGGAAACTTACAGCCACTAATCTCAGCATAGCTGATATCTCTCTGGAAAAGATTTTCCAAATGGCAATGTTATGCTCGGATAAAATTTGTGAGCAGAAGGAATTCTTCAAAGACCTCATGGAAGACAAGAAATCTTTTTCTGATGCTTGTAAAAAACCCTATCTTAAGATTGAGTGCAAAGATGAAAAGAAGTGTTTGCCCGACCAAAAAGAAAATATATTTTCAGAAACACTTCCACAAAAAATCATCCTCCAAAAAACCTTTCCGGTATTTCAAGAAAAAGGATGTTTCCCACTATAGAAAGAAAAAGCATAACTGTTGTTTCATCTGTAAGAAACACAATCATTTTGCCCGAGACTGCCCACACACGTCTGCCAAAACTGTTCGTCTCATACATCATCATCAACATTCTTCACTGTTATCTAAGAATGAAGATGTTGAATTAAACTTTTCTGAACAATCAGAACAAGATGACCAGACTGCTTTCATTATTGCGGAATCCTCTGATTCTGATGATATTTTAGTCATCTCTACAGTTCAAAATGTCAACCATATTTCGGCCATTCCTAGACCTTCTTTCAAAATGTCCATCCTTCCTTCAAAGTTTCATAAACCTGTTCCTGTTATTGGGTTTATTGACACTGGTGTAGATACCAGTATGATTGATCCTTTTGTTCTTCCCTCTGATTGTTGGGAATCTCATTTAAAGCTTTTCAGAGCATTTAATGGAGAAACTTTAGAAACTACTTTGATTACCAAAAAACCCATTGGTATTCAATTCTTTTAGAATTGCATAATTTGGAAAAAGATTGTAGCTTCTAAACTCCTTGATAAAGATTTACTTATAGGTTTTGACATTCTTCATTTGGTTAAAAACCTATTCCTCACCAGTTCTGGAGTTCGCTACAAATAGATGTTCTTACCTTATATAGATACACTACGTCTGTATACATTTTTAGAAACACCTTCTCCATACAGTCACATTTCACAAAAGCTCTTAGAATTTTGTCTAGAAAACCATTCACAGTTCCACCATCCTTTACCTCTTTGGAAGAATGAAAAATTCTTCATTCACCTTTCTTTCAAGCTTAATGAGGACATCAACCCCACAAAAGCTTCTCACCTGAGTATGTCTCCTTCAGACCTCTTACTTGCTAAGCAAGAATGTTCTCAGTTGCTTCAGCAAGGTCTCATTGAACCTACTGATTCAGATTGGGCTTGTCAAACCTTCTATGTTGAAAAACGATCTAAATTAGTTCGTCGTAAGAAGAAGTTAGTTATTGATTACCAACCAATAAATACTTTTCTTAAAGATGATAAGTTCCCCCTTTCTAAAATCCAAACCCTGTTCGTCAGTCTTCAAGGGGCTCGTATCTTCTCTAAGTTTGATTTAAAAGCTGGTTTTTGGCAACTTAGTATTTGACAAGTTGACCGTCCCAAAACTGCTTTCTGCATTCTACATGCCCACTATCAATGGACTGTTATGCCTTTTGGTCTTAAGGTCGCTCCTTCATTATTTCAAAAGACCATGATAAATCATGCTTTGGTCTACATTGATGATATCTTATTATTTTCCTCTGACCATGAGAGCCACCAGAAGCTTCTTTTGGATTTCTTTCATATTGTGCAAGAACATGGAATCATGCTTTCTGAAAACAAAAGCAGCATAGCAAAAGAATCAATTGACTTTCTTGGCATGGTGATTACAGGCGGCCATTATCAACCTGGCCCACACATTGCAACTGAATTATTAAATTTCCCGGACACACATCTCAATAAAAAGCAGATACAACAATTCCTTAGGATTGTTAATTATGTCCGTGATTTCATCCCTAAAGTTGCAGTCCACACAAGCCAGCTATTGCGTATGCTCAAAAAACAGTGCTTTCTATGGGGACCAGCACAGACAGAAGATGTCAAGCAGCTAAAAGTGATAGCCCAATCACCTCCTCCATTCTGAATTCCCACAACTGGACAACGCATCCTCTAGACAGATGCCAGTGATGATTACTGGAGTGCCATTCTTCTCAAAGAAATCAATGGCGTGTGTCATTTCTGTGCACATGCAAGCGGATAATTCAAAGAATCTGAAAAGAATTACCATGTGATCTACAAAGAGATTTTGGCAGTCAAGTATAGAATTAAAAAAATTGAATTTCATCTTATCAGCCATAAATTCCTTATCAACATGGATAACTCCTCTTTTCCTCAAATTTTTTACTTCAAAAACAAGTTGCTCCCTGACAAGCAGCTGCTCAGCCTCAAAAACTAGTTTGCTAAATATGACTTTACTGTTTAGCACATAAAAGGTAAACAAAACCTCATCCCATATTTCCTTACCCATCCGGCTATAAATAAACCCTCACTCATTTCCTCAATCCACACCATCCCAGTTATAGCCATGAATCGCCAACTTCCTTTCAAAGCTCTCAACCAGAAAAACTTTCCCATGAACTTTTCTTTCCACACAACTTACCAATCCACAAGTTGTTTTCTTTCCCTCTGTATGGAAAACTTGTTTCCACAGGTCTTACCCTGTCATCTCTCAACATCTGTGAAGATGAGTTATGGTACATGTGGTGTCTCACCACCCTGTATGCTACAAAGTTGGTTTTTCCTATTAAACCAGTCCTCACTCACATCACCACTCCTGAGTTTTCTCCAGACCTTTTATGGACTCTCTTAGAATGGTATTCACCACTCACATGGTGGTGAAAACAACTCAAAAATCTGTGTACTTTTCACGGATTAGATAGAATGCCATAACAAGAAGCCAACATGTTCACTACAGTCTTTATCATTCATAGACCCTACTTCCAACACCCAGGAATAAGAGACTTCTAGACACAAGATATGGCCTATGAATGGAAGACTTATCCCCATCCTTATACTCTCATCCATGACACAACAGTTACCTCCGTTCTCAAAGTATACCTCATGGAACTCAACAATGTTCAGCCACTTGCCACAAACATCCACCACACATCTGTTGGACCATCACACACCCTTGAAATAATTCCCAAGACACAAGTCTGTACTCCAGGTTCAAGTTCAAGCCCTCAAGAAATCCTTATCATGGAACAACGTCTTGATTATACAAATGTCTTATTCCAAAATGCTCAAGATCCATGAGAAGATTTTCAGTCTCTTCTCCAAACTGAAAACTCCCATTGCACTGTCATAGACCCAGACTCTCCTGCTCCATCAGCATCACACAATATGACTGAAGCTGATGAAGAAAAATATCAGCAAGCTGAAGAATATCTAGAACAGAGACAAATACGTCATGCCAAGTGCCAATATGAAAAAGCCACAGGCAACGTGTCTCCATCCCGCTATCCACCCACTCCATGATTGCCGACATAAATGGAATCTTTAGCTTTTGCTTTTAAGTTTGCTTTAATAATTAGACAAGGGTCTTGTCTAAAGTGTGTTTTATGCTTTCCTTTTTAAGTTTGATCATCTTAGACAGGAGGCTGAAGATGTTGATCATGATTTTTGAAAAATATGTTTTGAACTTGACGTTTGGAAAGGCTGACTACAAACAATCACATAAGAGAGGGATCATGTGTATCTCGGAGAACTTTCCGTGCACGGATGTATCACCGATGGTGCGTCCCCCTTATCTCTCCTTCCCTCGAGATCTCTATATAAGGCTGCTCCCTCGACCCTTGTAAGGCGGAAGTTAATCAAAAGAAATCTCAATTGTTCTTCACATCACTTGCTCTAAACTCCGTTCTCAACTCCGTCGAGATAAAGAAAATTATTTGTGGTTATAAAGAATACGGCTCACCTTTAATTTTCCATAACTGAGTATGAGCTCTGCACTTGCCTTAAGCCTAAGGATCCTGTGATCAGAAAGGTCATGTTTTATCCTCCAAAACCGATTTTTGTAAAATGAAATTATTTTCTCACAACGTTCACCCACTTTGAAGGCTAAAAGTGTCGTGTTTTCGGGTGGAATCGTGAAAAACTATTTTCAAATATGATTTTCGGATTTGGTATTTGATGGATAAGTGTATATTGGCTGGAAACCAGAACTTACGGGCTATTGGCCCTAAGAACAGACTTTGTTCTGTTACAGATCTGGTGTAACAACGACACGTACAACTACATACTAGAGGGTAGAGTGAATGATAAGCTTTTATCCCACATCACTGGCAAGCCAAAGCTCCTGGTCGCTTATAAGCGCTAGGCAGTCCTCACCATTTGAGAGCTCTTTTGGGGCTAAGTTAGGCCCGGCCCAAGTTGGTATCAGAGCCAAGGCCCAAGGGCGAGGGTAGAGTGAATGATAAGCTCTTATCCCACATCGCTGGCAAGCCAAAGCTCCTAGTCGCTTATAAGCGCTGGGCAGTCCTCACCCTTTGAGAGCTCTTTTGGGGCTGAGTTAGGCCCAGCCCAAGTTGGTATCAGAGCCAAGGCCCGAGGGCGAGGGTAGAGTGAATGATAAGCTCTTATCCCACATCCCTGGCAAGCCAAAGCTCCTGGTCGCTTATAAGCGTTGGGCAGTCCTCACCCTTTGAGAGCTCTTTTGGGGCTGAGTTAGGCTCGGCCCAAGTTGAATAAGAGATATAACTATCTTGATCTGGAAGGTGAATTATGAGGTGAATCGAGATGTTTTGAGCTTAAAATTACATAGAGAGCTTAATAGAGCTCATTAAAGTTAATACGGAGAGTTGATATAGGAAGCTTAAGAGAGGTTCAATCAGGATAACTCTAGAGAGCTTATTTGGAGAGCTTAATATAGCTCGTAGTATACCTCAAGTGAGTTCATATATGAAATACAATCTAGACTAGAAATAAGCATAAACAATAAAGAACACATACTTTACCTGGTTCAACCCTTTGGCCTGCATCTATAGTTGTAAATCATCTCCAATCTAGTATACAAATAAAGTATTACATTATTTACTTTGTAATATTAACAAAACCTTATTAAAGGTTGTTTATGGTTAATAATAACATGAGGGAGATGTAGGTTTTTAATAGAAGAGGTTTGTATAAAGCAAAGAGAGAGAGAGCCTCTTAAAATTGAACACATATAGCTTATACATGATTGTTCTTGAGGATATTTTGGTAATTTTGTATAGTTGACGAATTTTCATTGGTTTATCGTCCACAGCTGAGGTTATTTTAGTATTTTACTTTTTCATCTTTTGTTGATGACACCCATGAGCTTGGGAGGTAAAGAAAGCTTTAGCCTTCTTTTATCCTCTATAGTGGGGCATTCGGCTGGCTCTCTGCATTGTAGTCATGCTGCTTTTTAAAGGATAGCGAACATGACTTCCTTTTGTTGCTCTGCTTAAAGAATCTTTACTATCATTAGCTATCTCTTTTTATGAGATATTTATTATTTTTCATAATAGCGTGCACTATTCACATGTTGGCTCAAACCACCAAATTTGGGTTCCAATAATACCCCTTGGTATTGGACATATTTATTGAAAAAATCATTTTTCCTCAAGGAACTTACCTTCTAACTTTTGTCAACTATGCTGACATTTAGCCAAACAAACTAATTTTATTCGTCACATCTTATGAAGTCATTAGTCCATGTCCGCATCCAAATTTTCGCCCAAACAATTATAGTTTTTATTATAATTTGTTTATTTTCTCAACCTCTCATACGTTTTAACTACAAAAAATTGAAATTTAATTGGATTGAATGAAGTTTATTTCAAAGTTTGGATTAGGTAAATACAAAAGGTTATCATTTAATAGTTTTCATATTTAAGATTATTTATATCAACGAAAGTCATATTTTATAAGGTTTACATCGACTTTGCATTCTCAATGGCCTTCTAGTTTCTTAAGTCACTACTTGCTTTACTTGCATTTGAGAGGAATTATATTTTGGTTTGCCTCACTCCCGCTTGGTTTCCTGTTCTTATTCTATTACGCCATATCCATTGTTTTCATATAATCTTCCATCATTGAAATCTTGAGGGTTTGGATTTGTCTCTTTCGGTTGTTGATACTAATCTTTTTCATTTTTCCTCAGGGATGGCAAACTTTTCTTGACTCGGCCTAGACCCAAACAAAACTGGATGATCTAGACCGAATTCAACCCATACTGGATCCATTAATCATGCAAATCCAATTGTATTTTATTAAGGAAAAATATCCACCGTCCACCCGTTTTTTACACCTTTTTAAAAAATACACAATTCTTTCATTTTTTGGCTGGAATCCACCTAAAGTTACATTTTATTTCACTTTTCCACTTCCGTTTGAAATCAATTAAGAAAACTAACGGAAACTTTAAAAAATGACCATTTTACCCCCAAAACAAAAATTATAATTTCACCTTAAAAATTACCAAAAATAATCAGATTAAATCTGATTATTTTTCCCATCGGTCAATAAAGAAATTAATTCCACAACCATCGAATGCAGGTTTTTTTAAAAAATATGTCTGTAATTAGAATGCTAAATTATAACAGTAGTATTAAAAATAGCCCAATCTCGCAAACCATCAATTGAATTTAAGATAAGTAGAGTTTTATTATTCATTGATTTATAATCTCTAGTAGTTAAGAATCAGATTAAATCTAATTATTTTTCCCATCAGTCAATAAAGAAATTAATTCCACAACCATCGAATGCAGGTTTTTTTAAAAAATATGTCTGTAATTAGAATGATAAATTATAACAGTAGTATTAAAAATAGCCCAATCTCGCAAACCATCAATTGAATTTAAGATAATTAGAGTTTTATTATTCATTGAGTTATAATCTCTATTAGTTAAGAATTTTTTGTACTTCATTAACGTACCAATAATGATATTCATCATTAAATCTTATTATTTTTGGCATTTTTAGGGTGAAATTGTAATTTTCTTTTTGGGGGTAAAATGGTCATTTTTTTAAGTTTCCGTTAATTTTCTTAACGGATTCCAAACGAAAGTGGAATAGTGAAACAAAATATAACTTTAGGTGGATTCCAACCAAAAAATGAAGGAATTGTGTATTTTTGAAAAAGGTGTAAAAAACGGGTGGATGGTGGATATTTTCCCTTTTATTAAACCCGGATGTATCTGGGTCCAGTTCTGGGTTCAATTGAACCCAAATTTCTAGAACCCAGATTAAAACTACAGTATATTTATAATTTTTTAATTAATTAATTTTTATTATTAATCAAAAAAATATAAAAGTAAAAGTTAGGAAAGAAACAAAAAACCTTAAAGTAAAACAAAATAAATGCATAGCTGCCACCTCAATCTTCATCTTCCTCATCTCCAACCCCTAATATCAATTCAATATTCCATCAATACATCATCAATTTAAATCATCAGCAATCGATCATCCATTATCATCAAGAACAACGAACAAAACCAAGCTCCGCCGCCATCAAATTCAATCTCGCCACTAGTCGCTAACCTTTTCCCGCCGATGATCACATTTCTCACTGCAATTAAACACCCATCGCCACCTTAGCTACAACCTAAACAATCAAAGTAAGTTTTTTTTTCCTTTTTATGTATTTCTTTTTTAATATCTTGATTTTACTTAATTTTGGTAATTATTAAATTTTTTGTTGTTGTGAATAGCCAAATGCAGTATTTTAACACATAATATCAATGTAATTGTTAACTTTTGTTTTTAATTGAAATAAGCAAATTTAGTTGAGATCCCCTGAATTCGTCCTACTATTTTTCTAGTTCTGCAATTTAAAAGAGCTCAAAAGTGACATCCATGAAGTCTATTGTTTCAGCCTTCATCTAATTACCAAGTTTAATACCCACAATCCAGAAACTTATACTGTTTTTTGTTGAACCCCGATTGGACTTTGAGTGAAAAAATTTGAGTTTACATCCGGATATGGTAAGATGATTTGTCATCCAGGTCCAGAATTGGGAAGACCAAACTTGAACATAGATATGAATTTTACCATCCTTGTTTATGTTGTATTTGGCTGAGGATGTGGGTGTGGAGCAATAATTTTAGTTAGGGATAAAATTATAAACAAGAGTAAGTGGAGGTGTGCCAGTAACACCACTCAAACAAAAAGAAAATCATCATCATGACATGTTAGTAGTAGATAGATAAAAGCTTAAGTTGGAACTTTGCTTTGAGTAGGCTGATTCCATTTTTTGTTGCTGGCCACTAGGGTTGCCTTATTTTTGGTTGCTTTGTAATAAGAATACTGATTTAATCCCTTCAGTTTATCCCATCAGCCTTTACCTTTCTCATTTTAATTTGAAATAACTATAATACCCATCAAGATAATTTGAATTTTCAAATACACCATTCATTCTCTCTTCTTCTCTCTCATTATCCTCCACTTTTCTTTATTTTGTCCTCATATCAAACACCTATCAGAACAATAGATTTTTCAACTCCACTAGTGTCTTAACAAATTTTGCTTAGTAAAGAGTAATTCATATGAGCAACAGTCTTCATGATGCTGAAAAATGGAGTCATACCAAATCTTTACTACACTCTAACAAGCCAAATACCTAAAATGGAAACAAAGCATGATTAATATCTTCAGGCTTATCATCACACCTATAACATGAGAAATTAATGTAAACTCTTCTCAAAGATTCAAGAATTTTTGGTGTAGATAGAGACCAAAAATATTTTCATCACCCATATTTATTGCTAGAAGATTAAAGGCCACAAATACCGAAAGAGCCAATTTCCAAATCTAGTTGCAATTAAGTTGTTGAGTTAGAAAGAGAAAAAAAAGGAAAAAATAAGGGTAATTTGGGAAATAAATAAAATAATTTAAAAAGGAGACTATTGAAATAGAATCAAGGTCTAAATATCACTGCTCTAGTAATAATTAGTGTACATAGTCTTAAGCTTTATGCATTTATCTTTGTTACATAGTCCACTTGACCCATATTCATTTTTAGTAATGATATTTCACCACTTTCAGTTATCTCAACAACCCTTGCCTTTATCATTAAATGCATTTATCAAATTAAATGCAAGAATTTCAACCTTAATCAAAATGCACACATTTTGTTAAAAGTTATTGTTAAATACTTAAATTAACAGTGAGTGGGACTATTGGCACCCCTCCAAATACCTCTTAACACCCCTTTAATTATTTTACAATTTTAACCTTTATTAAAATTACATAATAGGACAATTTCGAATTAAACCCCACTCAAAAATTAAATAATTTCTTTGTCTTAAAAATTCTTTATATAGCATATTTTCATTTAAGAATTTCAAATTTAGAAGAAAATAACCATGCAAACTGATGAAACGAATGAATGAATAAAAGATCAAAATTTCATCATTAGCAAACCCAAATGGCTTTAGAGAAGAAACTTTTGAACCCCATGAGAGAATTAAGTTTCATATCTCAGTCGATAAACCAAATAACATTTGGCCTTAGAATTGCATAAATGGTAGCCAAGTGTTTGCTAAGCGTCATCGTCAATTAGAATGATTTGTCATGCATTGGAGCAAAGTGTTTGTCATGTAGTGTTCCAATGATTTTCCACATCAAAGTAGAAGTTTCGTGGAAAAATAGTTTATTTTCCTTCTCTCTCTCTCTCTCTCTCTACTTTTTAATGGATGATTAATTGTCTCAAAAATCCACAACCAAGGGATCAATAAAATTATGAACTAAATAAGAATGTAACAATTAATTTTAAAAATAAATAAAATGACTTAGAGAACCAATTGTTCTGGACCGCGTCATAAAGGAAGATGCAATGAAGTGGTGCTAGTTTAAATACGAAAGTGTGTTCCTTAGCAAGTCCGAGAATATTGGTGTAGGAAAAAAATAAATAAGAATTAAAGAATGGGATTTATACTAATAGATCTTAATTAAGGGTATTTTTGTCATTAAAGGAGGTGTTAAAAGAATTTTATAATATTTTAAAATATTTTAAAATATTTTAAAATATTTTAAAATATTTTAATAGGGTTAATAAAGAAAAGAGGCGTTAAGAGGTATTTAGAGGGGTGCCAATAGTCCCACTCATGTATTACTTCTCTTTATTTTCTCCTTATTTCATCTTCTTCAGGAGCCATGTTGTGCAAATTTTATTGAACTCGCAAGTGCACGAATCTATTGTAGTATAGATCAATGGTGACGAGTGTCAATCCCATGAGGAGATGGATTTTAATTGTGTGTAGAATTAATTTTGTAAATGGGTGATTGGATTTGTGGTGGAAATGATTTGGAATATGCTAAAACTTAAATTAAAATGGCGAGAATAAATTGAAGAGAATTCTATTGAAATGACGTACTTGAGTATTTGGATCCGTATCAACATACATCATGGGCTAAATATTCCTTATTAATACCAATTAAATCATGAGGGGGGAATCCACACCTCATGAACCACATTCTAATCAATATGGTGCTAAGGGCTTATCGTGCCAAATAATAATAATTTTGTACTAGAGGGCCAATGAAACCAAGGCGATACTAGATAAGATTAGTATTATTTGTCGACGAGAAGTCAAAACATCCACAAAAACTAGAGGGGAAGGGAAAATAAATTTACCAAATAAAGCTCATGACACATGTTGAGACTTCACCTTCAACCTAAGCTTGAAAGGAAATTAGCTACTCATAATTGAACTAAGGGCAAAATGGCAATTTATTAAAATACGAAGAAAATACAAGATGGAGAAGGAATTACAGAAAATGGATCCCAAAAATGGATTCAGAGATATCCAATTAAGGGGGGAGGCCCCCTTTTTATAGATACATGAAGTAAATCATGGGCATCGGATTAAAAACAATTTGGACGCTCAGGATTGCGCCACGTCATCAATCAACAGTACGCGGTTTGACCATGCGGATGAACAGTAACACGGTTTGACCCAGGGTTGAACAGCAACGCAGTTTGGTTGAAAATAATCCTGTGTGATGCATGTACCGTACGCGAGATTTTCCGTCCACTAATATGCTGCCACGTCACCATCAACAGTACATAAGAATTTTAGTGCAACATGATCGTGACACTTCATCAGTCAATGCCACATTATCGATCAATGCCATGTCATCTGTCCGTCTATGTGAACAGTGTCGTGAACAGTACCGTACATGTGAACAGTACCATTTTTCCTTTTATGCTCCTCCTAAGGTTTTCGACCGTCCTGAGTTCAAAAGTGATGTCCGTTTTGCCGTCTGATCTCTCCTTTATTGTGAAATGACTATAATTCCCCTAAAATACATAAAATACTTAATTAAAATAAAACACACGTAATTAAATCACAAAAAGGTTAAATACATAAAAGTAAGGGTTGTTAGTAAGACTTGAAATGTAAAATGATGGTTTTCTCCTTTATAAATATGCATTTTCTAACACTCAACACACCCCCCAACCAGCTTATTACTAGTCCTTAACGAATAAAGCAAAAACAAAATTCAAATTCAAAATGATTTTTTTTTTAGAAACACTCGTGTTTATTCAATCAGATTAATGATAGCAATCAAATAAAAGTATAAGCATTATCTCCAGTCTAAAGCAACATCACACCCACATCAACCATCCACATGAATTAGTCCAGTAGACTTTGTTATATCTACTTTCAAGAATGACATGTCAAACCCCAAAATTTCACTGGAAGTAGTGACACTCTCACAAAGAAATTAAACCCAATAAAAATAGTCACTCCAATGAATGGTAATTGAGAGAGAAAATAATAAAGAAGTGATATCACATGCTCTCACCAAGATGAAAGAAATATGCCCTCAACTTAGAAATAATACAATCTCAAGTCAAATAAAAATGTTAGTCAACCCAATTTATTTATTTATTATTTTTTTATGCATCACTACATCTTTTTAGCCCATATAACTAGCTTCTACCTCAGACTATAGTTCCCTAAAATCAAGAAGGACTTTTATTAGGACGTAACGTAGGTTAGGGACATGGCTAACAAAGAAGGGAAATAAGGAAAACAAAATGTATGTTTGAGAAAAAATGCAGAGAATTTTTTTTTTTTTTAAGTTGTGGATTTCACCTTTTATTGTTATTTTTTTTAAACAACAATTTTTTTTTTGCTTTTGTTTGGCATAACTTCACTGAACAAAATAATTATTTATATTTTTCTCAAACATAAATAGGTGATGGAACTTGTAAGATATCGGGTAATACTCCAAATCGGAGTGGGTCAAGATGATAAGTTGGACAAAAAAAAGTTTTTTTTTAAAGGCTTAAAAGGGTTAACTATGGATATATCACAAAAGGGATGGCTAGAAAGGCTCAAACGGGACAAAGATGGCCTTTCCATCGTCTTTTAGGGCTTTAAATAATCTTCTATATCTACTAGTTAAATGGGTCTCTAGATGTAGCAACACAGTTTTTTTTTCTTCTCTTTTTTTTTAATTTACAATTTTTTTAAGGGTTAACTCAAAAGAAATCTAGAGATCGCGTATAAAATAATAAACTGTTAAGTTGTATAAAGAATGGGCAAAATGGTCATTCTCCAAGAAAAATAATAAGCTCAAAAACTCACTTGGTACTTATTATGACATGTTCATTCCTTCAAGTAACTTATATTTATCTCCGACATCAATATGTAAGGTAGCAAACATGGCGTAACATTACTTAAGACAAAAAATAATACAAATACTAAAATTTGAAATTAATCATGTCATCCAATGTTAAAACAAATCACAATTTTTTTTTTCAAACAACATTCTACCCCCCAACCTATTCTAAACATGAAAGGAAAATATGCATGCAGAAATGTGAAAATGATGCAAAAAAAGAAAATGTTTTTTTTTTATAACTTAGAAGATGCGTTTCTAGAGGCACTACACTCCATATTCAGCCATCTTTGACTCAAAAGTTGGAAAATGTATATTTATAGAAGAGAAATTAAAAAGAAGAAGAAAAATGAACATCCAAACTTAATCAAGAAAAAGAAAAAGTCTAAATTTTTTTTTGTTTTTTATTTTTTATTATTATTATTTTTTTAAACGAAGAAGATGCATTTCTAAAGTCACTACACTCCATATTCAGCCATCTTCAACACAAAAAGTTAGCAACAATTAGTTTCTACAACAAAAAATCAGTAAAAACTTAACCAAGATTCCACAATTGTCAACTATTCCCTCCCCCCAACCAGAACGAAACATTGTCCTCAATGTTGTAAAGGAAAGATGTAGAGTTTAGAAGACATCACCTGGGTGGAGCAACACAGAAGAAAATATTTACAGGCGGAGAGTTAAATCTAATTTGTACTTCTTACTGTGGCTACTGTTACCATCATTATTTGGTCGCTCCAACACAAAGGTCCAGGGGTCTGGCTCCGGTTTATAAGCTTGTAACAGATTAAGTAGCTCATTAGTAGTGTGAGTACAAATAAAAAGTTTTTTCGCATTAGAGGGAATGAAATAGTTTTTTATTGCATGGTTAAGAAATGGGATAAAACTATCATAAAAGTTATTGACATTTAACAAACCGATGGGTTTCTGGTGAATGTGTAGATGGGCCCAAGATGCTAGTGTGATAAGAGCCTCTAGTGTTGCAAGATCTCCTAGAAGGAAAATAAAAGTATCATCATGATTAAGCATTTCAGTTATTCTTTCTTGCATACCTGAGACGACTAACTCTTCTCCAGTTGATGAGTAGACGAACTGCCCAATGATTTTAGGGCACTTGCGATGATGCCTAACACTTGACTTCCTCTGATAAAAGCAGCTTCTGAGACCATTTTTTATAACCCTCGGTTACCTCCTCCATACACCAAGTGTAATTTTCTTGTTGCTATGTTTCGACCAAGATCTATGGCTGCCTCCACGAACTTTTTATGTTTGCCATAGTTAAATCCAGAAAGCACACAAATGTTCTTGAATTGTCTATTTGGAGTAGCTGCCATTGGAATACTCCTCAAAAAATGATTTGTGAGTGCTTGACAAAAAAAAATCACATTTAAGAGTCTTGGTGACAGTGCGTCACAGTTGTGTATGAGGTAACATGTCAATGTCAAATAACGTGTAAAGCACATGGCTCGCGAGTTAAAAAGGAAACAGTAAAAAGGAAAAAGCAAACAGTAACAAAATTATTAAAGACAATAAGCAAACAATAAACCAAAAGTGAAATAAAATAACAGTAAAGTAAAAGGATATTTATAGGTAGTTGCGACTGTGGCTCATATCTTCCTCTGGTTTTACGTCTAGAAATGGCTTAAACGCCCTCTATGGGTCGAGGATAGGCTTCACATCCAATTTTCTTATAAACTGGCAAACAGGGTCGTTTATAGTCAGATTCCCAAGACTATATCGTGCATGCTCTTTCTGGAATAATGGCCATAACTGGAGAATCAGGCCTTGCACATATCCACTGGGATGCGTTTCAAGAGACAAAAGGATGTCATACAATGACTCCTTATTCAAGTCATCCTTAATGAATTAAATTTTATCTTTCCTGTTATCAGACACCATTCCTAAAGAACATGGGTTTTTATCGCACCTTATTCTGGCACACTTATGACAAGCAACAGAAATTCTTCGAGCTCGTCGTTTTCTTGCATAATTTCCTTTACCACAACCAGGCATGTATGCAATAAATTTTGGAGGTAACTCACCTGCCAATCGTACTTTCGCCTCAATTAACTAACGGATATCAGTAGGTATGTTATTCCTCATGAGCAATCGCATGTGTTCGGACCGAGCTTTATAGATCGTAAGGAGGGCATTCTGAGGAAGTGAAGGGAATCGCTTGTAAAGCTTCGCTAGAATCTCGTTTCTGTCCATACTTTCGCCTCAGAATATCAGTTATTATGGGAAACTGAAGTAACCGACTTGATTGTCACGGAGTACCGTTATCCGCCACTTCACCAGGGTAACAAACTAAAGCACACAAACAGAAAAAAAAATTAAAACACACAAAGAAAATTAAAATTGTCCTCTTATGGAATTTACCTCAAGCTCCAATTGGATGTCGTAAACAATTCTCTTAATGTCTCTAAGTTGGCTTTCTAAACCCTCAACATAGGCTACTAACTCTGGTGGTTGTAGAGCCCAAATGCGATGTGTTTTACAAAATTGAATCTGCCTTTTGAGATGAGTTTTGACACGTTGAAGTGGTTTAAGAATGTTCAGGAGGAACGGTCTAAGTAAGGTACTCATGATTAAAAATGATAAGAGAAAACTTAATAGGTAAACAAACACACTTATGCAAAAATAATTTCAATTAGCAAAAGAATAATATAAAGAAAAAAAATCAAATCACCAAAAAGAAAAAATCAACTCAAATCTGGTGGGTCACTCAAATTTATTTCGGTGTTTTCTTCATGTGGTTGGTACTCTAAATATGGCTTTAATCTTTGACCATTAACTTTAAACGTGACACCGTTCTTTAGGTCCTTAATTTCAATTGCCCCATGTGGAAAAACAATATGTACAATAAATGGGCCAGACCAATGAGAGCGTAACTTACTTGGGAATAGGTGCAAGCGAGAATTGAATAAAAGCACTTTCTGATCTGGAGTGAAAGATTTTCTCATAATTTGCTTGTCGTGGAAGACTTTCATTCGTTACGTGTAAATCTTGCCATTTCATATGCATCATTGCGAATTTCTTCAAGTTCTGCCAGTTGTAATCTTCTTTTTGAGCTGGCTTGCTGCATGTCAAAGTTGAATTTCTTGATGTCCCAATACGCACGATGTTCAAGTTCCACAGGTAGGTGACAAGCTTTTCCATACACTAGCCTGTAGGGTGACATCCCAATCGGGGTCTTGAAAGCCGTTCTATATGCCCATAATGTATCATCAAGTCTTAATGATTAATCTTTCCTGTCTGGCCTCACCGTCTTTTCTAATATGTGTTTTATTTCTCGATTGGATATCTCAACTTGGCCACTGGTTTGCGGATGATACGGAGTCGCCACTTTGTGTGTGATTGAATAGTTTGTCAAAAGAGCTTTGAATGTTTTGTTACAAAAGTGGGCACCACCATCACTGATTACCGCTCTAGGGAATTCAAAGCGTGAAATAATATTGCTTTTCAAAAATCCTATCACCACCTTGTGATCATTGCTTCTACATGGAATCGCTTCTACCCATTTCGATACGTAGTCAACAGCAACCAATATGTATGGATGGCCAAAAGAAGAGGGAAAGGGTCCCATGAAATCGATACCCCGTAGGTCAAAAATCTCAACCACTAAAATTGGATTTAATGGCATCATGTTCCTTCATATAATGCTCCCCATTCGTTGACACCTATCACATGAAGAACAGAAAGTGTAAGCATCTCGAAATATAGTTGGCCAATAAAAACCACATTGTAAAACTTTAGTCGCTGTTTTCTTAGCACTAAAATGGCCTCCACGAGCTTGTTCATGGTAGAATGAAAGGATATTCTGAATTTCATTTTCTGGGACACATCGACTAACAATTTGATCTGCACAATACTTGAACAAATACAGGTCATCCCAAAAGAAATTTTTTATTTCTGCAAAGAATTTAGCCTTGTCTTGCTTGGTCCAATGCTCTAGAAATTTACCTGTAACAAGATAATTAATTATATCAGCATACCAAGGTAATACTTCCACATTCATTAATTGTTCATCTGGAAATGACTCATTCAATGGTAATGGGTCAACAATTGTATCAAAATGGAGGCGAGAGAGATGATTAGCCACAACATTCTCTGTGCCTTTCTTATCTTTAAATTCCAAGTCGAATTCCTGCAAAAGTAACACCCAACGAATTAGTCTAACTTTTGCATCTTTCTTTGTAAGAAAATATTTAAGAGCAGCATGATCTGTGAATATAATTATTTTATAACCAATGAGATAAGATCGAAATTTCTCTAATGCAAACACTACTACTAGCATTTCTTTTTCAGTAGTTGAATAGTTCAACTGTGCATCATTCAATGTCATACTAATATAGTAAATAACATAGGGAATTTGATCAACTCTTTGTCCTAATACTGCTCCTACTGTATAATCAGATGCATCACACATAAGATCAAATGGTAAGCTCCAGTTTGGGGGTTGAATGATAGATGATGATGTCAACAAATGCTTTAATTTTTCAAACGCAACAAGACATGAATCATCAAAGGCAAAAGGTACATCCTTAGCAAGCAGATTGCATAAGGGTCTAGAAACTTTGTTAAAATCTTTAATGAAACGTCTATAAAAACCAACATGCCCAAGGAAAGATCTTACTTCTCTGACTGTTTTAGGTGAATAAGATTAGAAATGAGATCCATCTTGGCTTTGTCAACCTCAATACCTTTACTTGAAATGATGTGACCGAGAACAATACCTTGTTTTACCATAAAATGACACTTTTCTCAATTTAAGACTAAGTTCTTCTCGATACATCTCTGCAGAACTAATGTTAGATGATGTAGACATTGATCAAATGAATCACCGAAGACAGAAAAGTCATCCATAAATACTTCAAGGAATCGTTCAACCATATCAGAAAAAATGCTCAACATGTATCGTTGAAATGTAGCAGGTGCATTACATAATCCAAATGGCATCCTCCTATATGCAAAAGTGCCAAAAGGGCAAGTGAAAGTGGTTTTCTCTTGATCTTTTGGTGCTATGGGAATCTGATTATATCCTGAGTAGCCATCTAGAAAGCAATAAAATTCATGGTCTGCTAATCTATCAGCATTTGATCCATTTAATCTATCAAGCATTTGATCAATAAATGGTAAAGGAAAATGGTCTTTACGTGTGACAGAATTTAATTTTCTATAATCAATGCATACACGTCATTTAGTGGTTACTCTAGTTGGTATCAATTCATTATCAGCATTGGTAACTACTGTGACTCCTGACTTTTTAGGGACAACTTGTACAGAACTGACCCATGAACTATCAGAAATTGGCTAAATGATACCTGCGTCTAATAGCTTAAGGAATTCAATTCTAACAACTTCTTTCATGTTAGGATTTAACCGTCGTTGCATTTCCCTAGTAGATTTAGCATTTTCATCAAGTGAATGTAATGTATGCAGTCTACTGGGTTTATACCTTTTATGTCTGCTATGGTCCATCCTAATGCCCCTTTGTGCTCTTTTAAAACATCTAACAACTTACCTTTTTGTTCGTCATTGAGGGATGATGAGATGATTACCGGTAGAGTACTTTCTTCCCCCAAAAACGCATATTCCAATGTGTTGGGCAATGGTTTGAGCTCGAGTTTCAGTGGTGATTCTGATGATAGAATCAGTTTCTTTTTCTGATGGTGCTAGTTGTTCAACTCTTGACTTCCATTTATTAGTGTGCATGGATGGTGCTGAGTCAAGTAGAGCGTTGACCTCATCGACTGATATGTCAATATCAAAATCCAAACCAAAGTGAGTTAAACATCAACAATTCCATCGTCTGCATTATGAAGTTGTTTGGCAATGTTGAAGATGTTTAGCTCCATAGTCATGTTCCCGAAGGACAACTGCATATTTCCAGTCCTGCATTGAATGTGAGCATCCGTAGTTACCAAGAAAGGTGGGCCCAGAATAATGGGGATGTGCTTCCTTAAATCATGTATTGGTTGAGTGTCAATTACAATGAAATCAATAGGAAAATAAAACACGTCCTCCACAATACCACGAGGTATTTTCGTGGACCGATCTGCAAGTTGTAACACCACTGGAGTTGAGTGTAATTCTCTCAATCCAAGTTTCACGAAAACAGAGTAAGGTAATAGATTTACACTAGCTTCTAAATCCAACAAAGCATTCTCAATTGTGTGGTTCCCTATACTACATGAGATAGTGAGGGAGCCTGGGTCTTTACATTTTAAAGGAATTTTATGTTGGAGTATAAAACTAACGTTTTCTGTTAAAAATGTCTTCCTTTGAACATGCATATTTCTCTTTTTAGTACAAAGGTCTTTAAGAAACTTGGCATAAAATGGAACTTGTTTAATAGCATCAAGTAAAGGAATGTTAACACTTACATGTTTGAAGATTTCAAGAATCTCGCCTGTGGATTTTCCCTTTTTTTCTTTATCTAACCTCTGAGGTAATGGAGCTTTAGGAACATATTCTCATGAGTTGATTTCTTCTTTCTCCTCCGGTGGTGAGTCCTCAACATTCACAGGTACAATTTGATTTTCTTTTGCCACCGGCATCTTCACTTTGTTGTCGACTTCTTTTCCTTTTCGCAAGATCATGACTGCTTTGACTTCTCCATGTTGTTGTTGTGAACTAGTACTTGCTTCATGTACTCCTTTAGGATTAGGTACTGGGTGACTTGGAAACTTACCTTTCTCAACGGTCATTGCCAAGGTCTGAACTGAAGAAGCAAGTTGTCCACCATCTTCTCAAGGCTTGAAACTGATTGGGCTTATGAATTGAAGCCTGCTCTCAACTCATTTCGTAGTCCATCAATGGTGCGATTCTGTTGCTCAATCGTAGAGTGAGTAACATTCTTGAGATTCTAGAATGAATCCTCCCATGGTCTGGGTTGAGAGTAGTTCTGGTTCTAATTGTATGGTCTAAATGGGGGCTGAGAGGCTTGAGGAACTTGAGGAATTTGTTGCATTGGTGGAGCTGGAGCTACTAGTCCATTCTATTGGAATCCTTGAGACCATGAAAAATTGGGGTGGTCTCTCCATCTAGGATTATATGTGTTGGAGTATGGGTTGTAATTTGATGGTTTTCTTATTACACCTATGGCATTGGCTTGATCTGGATATGAGTCAGGGTCATGTGGTTCTGTTGATTTAGCAGTCGATAACGATACTATTTGTCGAGCAAGACCTTCAACCATTTCCTTGACTTCTTTGATTCCCGAAGTTGACTCGCCAATGTGAACCTCATTCACTCCCTTAATTCTTTTAGTGTTCCTGAGTGATCGACTCCGTTGTTGGGAATTATCCGCTTGTCGCTGGAAGAATTTCCAAATCTCTGATGCACTTTTTGACATTAGCTCTCCTCCACTTGTTGCCATTAGCCATTCTTGCACATTCGGCAATAATCCCTCCAAAAAGTATTGGCATTGGTTCATTTCTCATACCCATGATGTGGACACTTTAAGAGTAGCCCATTGAATCGCTCCCATGTTTCGAAAAATTGCTCATCCTCTCTCTGAGTAAACTTTGAGATTTCCCTGCGAATAGCATTGGTTTTATGTACTGGAAAATATTTATTCAAAAATTTAGTTACCATTTGTTCCCATGATGAAATGCTATTAGCAGGCAAAGTATTTAACCATGAACGAGCTCTATCCTTTAAAGAAAATGAGAATAATATGAGTTTAACATCATCATCTGAAAAATTCTCATATTTAAATGTTTGACAAATGGCATGACAATCATTCAAATGATTATATGGGTCCTCATTTTCTAGGCCATAAAATGTGGGAAGACAATTTAGCACACTAGGTTTTAATTCAAAATTCCTAGCAGCTACATTTGGATATCTTATGGATGATGTGCTCAAATTAGCAAATGGACTAAAATAGTCCTTAAATGGCCTCTCCTGTGGTTGCAAATCCATTTTATTTTTAACTTGTTTGTGTGTGCGAAGTGTTTTCTCAAGTTCAAGGTCTATAGGTTCAAGATTAGGTAATAATGACCTACGACCATGCATGCAAAACAAATAAAATAAAAATAAAGATGAGAACAAAACAAATAAAAATAAAGAAGAGGGAGAAATTACGATACTAACCTTATTGCGCTGTTACAATCTTTCTATAAAACACACTAAAAATAAATACGTGAAATAAATTAACTAAGAATAAATTAATAAGATAAAAAAATTACAAAGAAAAATAAATTGAAAATTAAATTACAGAATTTTAAAGAAGAGAAAATAAATAAAAATTCTTAGCTCAACATGTAAATTCACTCTTTTTTTTTCTTTTTTTAATAAAAAAATTACAAGAAAACAATTAAAAGAAATTATTCACAAAAATTAATTATATGAATTAAAATTACTTACCTCCCCGGCAACGGCGCCAAAAACTTGTTGTGCAAATTTTAATGTACTCGCAAGCGCACGAATCTATTGTAGAATAGACTAATGGTGACGAGTGTCGATCCCACGAGTAGGTGGATTTTAATTGTGTATAGAATTAATTTTGTAAATGGGTGGTTGGATTTGTGGTGAAAATGATTTGGATTATCCTAAAATTGGAATTGAAATGACAAGAATAAATTCTAAAATTGGAATTGAAATGGCGAGAATAAATTGAAGAAAAATCTATTGAAATGACGTACTTGGGTATCTGGATCCGTATCAACATGCATCATGGGCTAAATAATCCGTATTAATGCCAATTAAATCATGAGGAGGGAATCCACACCTCATGAACCACGCTCTAGTCAATATGGTGCTAAGGGCTTATCGTGCCAAATAATAATAGCATTGTACTAAAGGGCCGGTGAAACCAAGGCGGTACTAGACAAGATTAGTATTATTTATCGACGAGAAGTCAAAACATCCACAAAAACTAGAGGGGAAGAGAAAATAAATTTACCAAATAAAGCTCATGACACATGTTGAGACTTTACCTTCAACCCAAGCTTGAAAGAAAATTAGCCACTCATAATTGAACTAAGGGTAAAATGGAAATTTATTAAAATACGTAGAAAATACAAGATAGAGAAGGAATTACAGAAAATAGATCTCAAAAATGGATTTAGAGATATCAAATTAAAGGGGAGAGGCCCCCTTTTTATAGATACATGGAGTAAATCATGGCCATCAGATTAAAAACAGTTTGGACGCTCAGGATTGCGCCACGTCATCAGTCAACAGTACGCGGTTTAACCACGCGATGAACAGTAACACGGTTTGACCCGGGTTGAACAGTAACGCGGTTTGGTTGAAAATAATCCTGTGTGATGCATGTACCGTACGCGAGATTTTCCGTCCACTGATATGCTGCCACGTCACCATCAACAGTACATAAGAATTTTAGTCCAACAGGATCGTGACACCTCATCAGTCAATGCCACATCATCGGTCCGTCTATGTGAACAATGTTGTGAACAATAACGTAAACAGTACTGTACACATGAACAGTACCGTACATGTGAACAGTGTCATTTTTCTTTTTATGCTCCTTCTAAGATTTTCGACCGTCCTGAGTTCAAAAGTGATGTCCGTTTTACTGTCTGATCTCTCCTTTATTGTGAAATGACTATAATGCCCCTAAAATACATAAAATACTTAATTAAAATAAAACACACGTAATTAAATCACAAGAAGGTTAAATACATAAAAGTAAGGGTTGTTAGTAAGACTTGAAATGTAAAATGATGGTTTTCTCCTTTATAAATATACATTTTTTAACACTCAACACTCAACTTTAGGGATAAAATCACGGACATAATTAACAATCCCGAGGAACTGTTGTATCTGCTTTTTGGTGAGATGTGTGTCTGGAAACTTTAATAATTCAGTTGCAATGTGTGGACCATGTTGATAGTGGTCGTCTTTAATCACCATGCTAAGAAAGTCAAATGATTCTTTCGCTATGCTGCTTTTCTTTTCAGAAAGCAGAATTTCGTGTTCCTGCACAATATGAAAGAAATCCAAAAAGAGCTTCCGGTGGCTCTCATAGTTATAGAAAAATAATAAGATATCATCAATGTAGACTAGGGCATGATAGAGAATAGGATTGAAAATTTTTGTTACGGCCTTTTGAAATAATGAAGGGGCGACCTTAAGACCAAAAGGCATAACAGTCCACTGATAGTGGGCATCTGGAATGCAAAAGGCAGTTTTGGGATGATCAACTGGTGAAATACCAAGTTACCAAAAACCAACTTTTAAATCAAATTGAGAAAAGATACGAGCCCCTTGAAGATAGACAAACAGGGTTTGAATTTTTTGAAGGGGGAACTTATCATCTTTAAGGAAAGTATTAAGTGGCTGGTAATCAATGACTAACCTCTTCTTACCACGAACTAATTCAGATCTTTTTTCAACATAGAAGGCTTGACAAGCCCAATCTGAATCAATAAGTTCAACAAGACCTTGCTGAAGCAACCGAGAACATTCTTTCTTAGCAAGTAAGAGGTCTGAAGGAGACATACCCGGGTGAGAAGCTTTTGTGGGGTTTATATCCTCCTTCAATTTAAAAGGGAGGTGAATGAAGAATTGTTCATTTTTTCAAAGAGGTGAAAGATGGCGGAACTGTAAGTGGTTTTCTAGACAGAATTCTAAGAACTTTTGTGAGATATGACTGTATAGAGATGGTGTTTCTGAAAGTGCATACAAACGTAGTGTATCTATATAAGGCAAGAACATCTGTTTGTAGCGAATTCCAGAACTGGTGAGGAATATGTTCTTAACTAAATGAAGAATGTCAAAACCTATGAGTAAATCTTTATCTAGGAGTTTAGAAGCTACAATCTTTTTCCAAATTATACACTTCGGAAAGAATTGAATACCAATAGGTTTTTTGGTAATCAAAGTGGTTTCAAAAGTTTCTCCATTGACTGCTCTGAAAAGTTTTGAATGAGATTCCCAATAATCAGAGGGAAGAACAGTAGGATCAATCATACTGTATCTGCACCAGTGTCAATAAACCCAATGACAAGAACAGGTTTATGAAACTTTGAAGGAAGGATTAACATTTTGAGAGAAGGTCTAGGAACGGTTGAAACATGGTTAACAGTTTGGACTGTAGAGATGACTGAAATATCATCAGAATCAGAGAATTCTGAGATAATGAAAGCAGTTTGGTCATCTTGTTCTGATTGTTCAGAAAAGTTTGATTCAACATCTTCATTTTCAGATAACAGTGAAGAATGTTGAAGATGCTGTATGAGACGAATAGCTATGGCAGACTTGTGAGGGCAGTTTCGGGCAAAATGACCGCGTTTCTTGCAGATGAAAGCAACGATTACGCTTTTTCTTTCTGTACTGGGAAACATCATTTTTTCTGAAATACCGGAAAGGTTTTTTGGAGGATGATTTTTTTGTGGAAGTGGTTATGAAAATGTTTTTTCTTCTTGGTTGGGCAAACACGCTTCTTTTCATCTTTGCATTCAATCTTAAGATAGGGTTTTTACAAGCTTAGCAAAGGACTTTTTGTCTTCCATGAGATCTTTGAAAAATTCTTTTTGCTCACAAATTTTATCCAGGCATAACATTGCCATTTGGAAAATCTTTCCAAGAGAGATGTCAGTTATGTTGAGATTAGTGGCTGTGAGTTTCCTTTGAAGATCAGGTTGTAACTCAGAAGGAAGTGAGGCTATGAAGACATGTTTGAGAGAAGGTTCATTGAACCCATTCAGGTTGTAAAATAGAATACTCATTCTTTTGTAATGAGATTCTAAAAGATATCTTTTGAGAGAACAACATTTCATCTGATGGTACTCTTTTTCTGTCGGCATCGGTAGATGTTGTCTTTTCACCAATGAATTGTTCATGGATGATATTGAGTGCTGTACCAATTGGAGAATGCATGAATTGGAGCTGTCTGTATTCTCCCAAACTTTCTAACCAGTCTCGCAAAGAACCCGTAGATCGGGCCATGAATTCGCAAAGAACAGCTTGAGATTGAGCATTTGGCTTTGTGCCTTGGAGATCAATCCATGCAGTAAATTTTTTAAGTCTAGTAGACCATTTGTGACGGGGAATGTCATCAAATGTGAACCAAGATGCTGAAGATGGTTTAGTGGAGTGATCAGGAACTGGTGGCGGCATTGGTGGCACCGGTTCTGTCTGAGATGCTTCATTTTCATGACTAGAAGAATTGTCTTCAACAATAAGTGTGGAGGTTGAAGCACTTGGATCTTCAGTTTTGGTTCCCATTAATATGCTTATAATGTCAGCATATTCTAATTCAGAATCAGTGGAAATACCAATTGAGTTTGTGGATGAGGAAAATGAAGATGGGTTTGACTCTGATGGGTTTGACTCATATACTGTTTCTAGTTTAGAGGAGTCGGAAGATGAGTTTTGAACAGTATGATAATGATACTGATCCATTGGGCCTTTGTCTTTTTTAGGAGGAGTGGCTGTTGGTGAGTTTTCTAGAGGTACTGAAGGAACAGATGAAGATGAAGTGTCTTTTGACCTTGGTTCTGAAATTTTGATTTTTTGGGTGAAGATGGCTTGGGTTGCGGAATTGGTTGTAGATGTGAAAATTCAAAGAACTAGTTGTACACAGGTTGGTGAGGCCTAGATGGTGTGTAAAAATGTGAATAAGTTTCAAACATAGGAGGAGGCACAGGAGGAGTTTGTGTTTGAGTAAAAAGTGATGGACGAGTCTTTTCAGCATCAATTCATGCTAATTCAGATTTAAGTTTTCTGATCTCTGCTTCCTTTTTGTTAAACTCTAGACCCCAGATGTGATTGTTGATCATTCGTCTGAGATCTGTATCTAGCTCACAGATACGGTCTTGTAGATGTATGTACATCTGATCAAGACGATTGCTGATTAAATCCACTTTGGTATTAGTCAGGGAGACTTGATTAGCAACCGAGTTGTTGGAGAGTTTGATTCTGAGCACTGGCTTTTTTGGTTTGCCAGTTTAAAACAGCTTCATACTGTTTTGGCTCTTTCGGTTGCCCAGAGGCTGTAACAGGGATTGAACAAAAGGTTTTGAGATAACTCTGGCTTGTGCATCAGTCTGTTTTTCAAGTGGAGGAAAAGATTTTTTATAGGATTGACTTGAAAACATTAGGCATGATCTTATTGGGAGAACATGAGGTTTGGGATCTGGTGGAGGTTGTGGAGGAAAAGATTTGCAAGATGTTTTTGGATGAGAAGGTTTTTTCTTTTTCTTTTTTCTTCTCCTCATGATTTCTAGTTCATCATTAACATCCGTCTCATCCAGGCAAGGACAATCCGGATTACACATATGGGCTTCAGGAACATCTCATAGAAAATGACCATTGATTTTATCAGGATATACAGATACCCTTCTGATGAGAAACCATGAATGGGAAGGTTCTTTTCTTGACCAGTTTGTACTATTGTAATCATAGCAGTGTAGGAAAGCCTTGGGCTGTCTGAAACAGGTTTGGTGTTAGGTGTTTGAAAAGACAATTTGACTTGACCATTTTGTCTTCTTTCAAACGTGGCTTTTGTTATTTGAACTGGTTCAGAGTTTTAGTGGAAATGCTCATAGTTGGTCAACCATCATTCAAGAGGCATAAGTTTGAGCAATTCTTGCTTCTGGATTTGTTTGGGAATTTGGATGATGGTTGGAATTGTGTCTGTGTCTGCAATGATCATAAGGCATCGAATGTAGTGTTGGGTGTTGGAAGATTTGGTGATGAAGAGTTGCAATTTTTTATGTGGGTGTTTATTCTGCTCCTTGGAGCTGAATTTGAACTTTAAGAGTTGTTGAAAGATTGGGATCCTCAAGAGAGGTTGAAATTTGGGTAGAAGGTTAATAGGACACTACTAACATAGAGTGTGGTCAGAACTGTTCCTATGACAGCATGTTGGTACTGTTTGAACCTGGTGTCAAGGAGAGCAATTCTTACTGTGACAGGTAAGCCTTTCCTGCCATGGAGGGTCAGAATCAATCTAACACCGCCAAGATGAAGATATGTATACCCTTCTCGTTTCCAATTTGCTATGAGATCTCAGGTATTTTTAAAGTGACTTTGAGAGGCTTGTAGAGCACACTGATCCAGTCTAGAAGACTGAATATACTCTTTTGGTAGTGGTCTTTTAGTGGAGATCAAGGTTCGAATACTTCTGGTGAGAGAAGTTTTTTGTTTGTAGAGGTTGTAAGGACTCATGATAGGGAACTGTAATTCATTGATCTGGGCAGATTCAGGAATATAAGAATATTCAACAAGATTTTCGATTTTGGAGGCAATATGTTTTTGACATGATTTTGGAAGAGAGAGTAGAAGAAAGAGAGATATGAGAGGAAGACGATAAAGGAGTTGAGGTTGAAGATGAAGTTGTTTCCATGTTTGATTAATCTTCTTCTAGTAGATCAAATAATATTATTTGGAATTACTAATGATACCACCTCTTCATTAGGTGTGCTTAATTGTTCTTGCTAAACGATTCATGATTAGAATCTAATTCTTTTATGGAAATTATCGGTTCACCGTTTTTAGTAAATAGTTCATCGTTATTTTCCAGAATTAGAATTTTAACAACCTTTTGTAGAAAATGATTTTCCAATTGAAGTTTAACGGTTATCCAAATTCTTAGACATGTCTAAAATATTATACAGCTTTAAGAGTTTGTTTAATATTAATAACTCCAACATGTTTAATTAAAACATATAAAATTTTTTGTCATTAAAATCAATATAATATAATTATTTATGTCAACACTATGGCCTGATCAAACAATGTATACGCAGCTAACCATCCAGAATTACTGCTGTTGATCAATAATTTACTGCTGTTGAAGCTGAAATGTAGCAAACAGGGCTTGAAGCTGCTATTGCTGCTCAGAAAGACTCTAAACATCTCCAACTAATTTCTGCATGAGGTCATCCGGAGCTAGTGAAGCCTCTAGAGCTGGGGGCTGATCAATATTCATCTCTTGCTCCTTAGAATCGAATTCTGCTGGAAATTGTGATACCGATCCTTAACTGTGGAGGTGGAGTCTAACTCCTAGCCTAAAATCAGGTAATTGATCAGGAGGATAAATATCGTTAAGCACGCGATCATCTTCTAGAGCTACAAGGGTGTCTTGGTTCTTAGACGTCGGTGTCTTGATCCACTCTCTATTCTTCTTATAAAATCTTATACATGTTATAACTTTATCACCAATCTTCTTGGTCTCCATATAAATCGAATCTTGAATGGGTACTCGGAAATTACATAGTATCTTATAAATAATACTACCATATGGAAGCAACCCATTGTTAACCTCAAGAGTGCTCAGCATATGTGTCAAAATAATATAACCTAGGTTAATAGGTCGCCTCTCAAGAAGACTGTCTAGTACCCCAACATTCATCCTCGTCACTTCATCCAAATGTCCCTTTCTAGGAGTGACAATATGTTATAAAATAGTTTGAAGGATCGTAACTTGTAAAAGTAACAATTGTGACTGAAAGGGAAGAGGACAAATATCATTTCGACACCTACAAATATTCTTAACTCCACGATGATGAACAAAATTCGACAAATGAGAAGGCCTTCCTAGATGTATAAATTTGGTGACTAGAATTTGGAGTTCCCAGAATGTTATTTAGATCCTCAACATCGAATTCTATAGGGACACCTCTTAAATCGGTGATTATTCTATCTAGCCTATTTTTAGAAATTTTCATATTCGAGTAAAAGACATGAACTAGATTAAGATAAACCCATTCATTAATATCTAGTGCTGACTCCCAAGGCAGTAACATATCTTTCACACTTCTACCATATACAATCAACTCCTCAAAGTTATCCAAATCCACATAGTAAGAATCAATTACCGTGCGACTCATAAAGTAGGTTTCCAAGCGTTTGGCCAGAGGAGCCTGTGGGAAAGTGAATCTTCTCGAATTATAAAGTCTCCTTTGGTATTGGATTTGTACTGAGGACAGATTTTCTCTTGCAAGCAGCCCTTGAACATTCAGCCATGGATGCAACTATGTAAATTAGGATTTTTCAGAAATGATGAAAATGGAAGAAATTGAATCGAATAAAAAGAGAGTGGGAGATAAAGGAAGTGATTATGATGCTCAATTTGGCCAAAAAGTGACAAGAATCTAGCCAAAATTGGAGAAGACTGTTCAGCTGACTCTAGGGTTTTGATTTGCAATTTCTTAATTTGAGGCTTGATTTGGTGTTTTGGCTTGATAAATTAATTCTAAAGATGTTTAGAGAGGTTTCTATAGGTTCAATTTGACAAGCAATTGTAGGAAAAATGAGAGATTTTAGAGAGAGAAAGCTTGGGTACGCGGTTTGAGAGAAAACGGTAAAAGGGCAACTGAAAATGAAGAACAAAACCTAGGAACAGTTTTTATCTCACGAAAACGGTAGCTATTTTCTGCAATCAGTGCACCGATAATTTCCAAAGAGCTCCAAATTCTAAAATTGTTATCCGTTTCTCACAAACGATGATAGGTTATCAAAGCATCCTCTCTGTTTTTAATTGATTAACTGTTATGGACAAACAGTTAGTCGATAATTTTCAACTATCATTGCTTTAGTTTCTGTAATTAAATCTGTTTATTTTAACTATGATTTCGCACATTTGTTTTAATCTTTTACCAGCATTTAATCTATTTTGAGATCATTTAATCGATCTGAAATATCAAGAAAACCTACAATTTTTCTTTTAAGGTCATAAAACCCAAAACAGACTTTCCTTAATCTTTGAAATAGGGTACCAAACCGTTTTAAGAAATCACATAAGTTTAGAATCACACAAGAGTTTATTTCCTCGAAAGCTTCTATCCCTTACAAGCTAGGGGAGAATTCTTTATATAGGAGAATTCCCGGAGAAGATAGGACATGACCCCTATCTTTTACAAAAGCAAAAGTAAAAAGACACATCATGACAACTTTCATGATTACAAAGGACAAAGTGTGCTTTAATAATTAAAGCATGACATTGACAAAAGCAAAAGCAAAAAGTAAAAGCAAAAAGCAAGCCTTAATAATGATACATGACAAAACCATAAAGTAGAACATGATTATTACAACAAGACAAATGACTTTATGGAAAGTAACAAGACAAACTACTTTATGGAGAGTCTGATTCGTGTAGCCATCTTCGGATGAGCTTTCTGTTTCATCAGGGTCAGTGTCACGGTTGGATTTTGGGAAAAAGGTTTTGGAGAGCTTTGGATGCTTACATTGGGGACCACGGCAAGGTGGATAAGGGCAATCTCTTCGGTATCCTAGCTTGGGTGAGGTTTGAGTGACTTTATCAACTTTGGAGGGTTGGGATGAGGATCCTGGTTCATACATGGTTGGTTGTGGAAATTGTTGGAGATGTTGACTTAGAGGAAGGAATTCTTGCCATGGGTCTTGGGAGTCTTGGAAAAGAAAGTCAGTGTAGTCTGGCTTTTCTTCTTTGATGATGATTCCTGAGGACTTTAGTTTGGATATGGTAGATGGAGTGGGGATCATGATGAGGTCATGTTGTGGTCCTAAGGAGGTGTGAAAGATATATCGGTGTGGTGGAGTTTGGTGGTTCAATTGACAAAGATAGTTGTGCAGGTTGGATTGGAGTTCATTGTCAATGATTGCTGGATGAGGTGCAGTAAACCATTCATATACCTGGTTTTGAGTCCAAAGGAGATTTGTGTTTGGATGTTGGAAGTATGGCCTGTGAATAATGAACACAGTTGTCCATATTTTTGCTTCGAAGGATGGCATACGTTCCAAATTATGGACTTGAGACAATTGTTGAAGTTTCTGTCTCCACCATAGAATTAGAGAAAATCATTCAAGGAGTGTCCAAATGAGAGAGGTTGCTTTGTCTGGATTGAGGAGATGTTCTAGGATGGCTGTAACTGGAACAATCAGTTTGGTGGCATAGAGGACGGTTAGGCACCAAAGGTACCCTAATTCGTTTTCTGAAATTTCTCTAGAAGGATCCAGGGTTAAACCTGTAAGAAACAAGTTTTCAGGATGGAAGGTTTGAGAATGGAAAAGAGTCTGATAGGAGATAGGCTTTCATGAAAAACCTAAAAATAGCTTGTTTGGCGAACTCTTGGATGGCAAAAACTGTGGTAAAAGTACTTTCCAAGGAGAAAGGATTTTTTGGTGAGAGCTTGTGAGGGAAAGGAAGTGGCCATAAAGATAACAGGAAAATGGTAATCGGAGGATATGAAAAATAAGAATTTGTTTGGTTTAGCAAGTCTTGAAAGCATATCAGGAATAAGGTTGTGGTCTCCTTTTATATGCTGCACTGAGAAATCATATTTTGAAAACCAGTCTTTTAATTGAAGCAACATCTTTTCTGAAACATATTTCCCTTTGAAATTCATGATGTTGGGAAAGGCTGAGTTGTCCATTTTGACAAGAAAGTGATAGCTGATAAGATGATACTCGAACTTTTGAATACCATGCTTGACAGCTAAAATTTCTTTGTACACACGGTGGTAATGGATTTGTGTCAGAGAAGTGTCCACTAGCATAGGCAATAAAGTGTTCCTTGCCATCTGCTTCTTCAAGAAGGATGGCCCCCCATGATTCATCACTTGCATCAGTCTGCAATATTCGCTTACCATCGGTGATGAGCTTTAATGGTGGCGGATTTTGCACAATTTGCTTTAAAGTTGTGACAGCAAGTGTGTGGTTGTCGTTCCACGAAGGTGGATTCCTTTTCAGCAAGGCTGACAGCTGGCGGGTATGATGATCAACATGAGGGAGAAAGTCCCTGATATAATTGATAATACTAAGGAATTGTTGTAGTTGCCTTTTGAAAGATATTGATCTGGAAAGTGGATGAGTGTTGTGAAAATTTTAATGTACTCGCAAGCGCATGAATCTATTGTAGTATAGACTAATGGTGACGAGTGTCGATCCCACGAGGAGGTGGATTTTAATTGTGTCGAAAATTAATTTTGTAAATGGATGGTTGGATTTCTAGTTAAATTGATTTGGAATATTCTAAAACTTCGAATTAAAATGGCAAGAATAAATTCTAAAATTAGAATTGCAATGGCGAGAACAATTTGAAGAGAAATCTATTTAAATAACGTACTTGGGTATCTGGATCCGTATCAACATGCATCATGGGCTAAATAATCCTTATTAATGCTAATTGAATCATGAGGGGGGAATCCACACCTCATGAACCACGCTCTAATCTATATGGTGCTAAGGGCTTATCGTGCCAAATAATAATAACCTTGTACTAGGGGGCCGGTAAAACCAAGGCGGTACTAGACAAGATTAGTATTATTTGTCGACGAGAAGTCAAAACATCCACAAAAACTAGAGGGAAAGATAAAATAAATTTACCAAATAAAGCCCATGACACATGTTGAGACTTCACCTTCAACCCAAGCTTGAAGAGAAATTAGCTACTCATAATTGAACTAGGGGCAAAATGGGAATTTATTAAAATAAGAAGAAAATACAAGATGGAGAACGAATTACAAAAAATGGATCCCAAAAATAGATTCAGAGATATCAAATTAGGTGGGGGAGGCCCCATTTTTATAGATACATGGAGTAAATCATGTCCATCGGATTAAAAACAGTTTGGACGCTCAGGATTGCACCACGTCATCAGTCAACAGTACGCGGTTTAACCACGTGGATGAACAGTAACACGGTTTGACCTGGGTGAACAGTGACACTATTTGATTGAAAATAATCCTGTGTGATGCATGCACCGTACGCGAGATTTTTCGTCCACTGATATGCTGCCACGTCTCCATCAACAGTACATAAAAATTTTAGTCCAACAGGATTGTGACACCTCATCAGTCAATGCCACATCATCGATCCGTCTATGTGAACAGTATCGTGAACAGTAACGTAGACAGTACCGTACACGTGAATAGTACCGTACATGTGAATACTGCTATTTTTCCTTTTATGCTCCTCCTAAGGTTTTCGATCGTCCTGAGTTCAAAAGTGATGTCCGTTTCGTCGTCTGATCTCTCCTTTATTGTGAAATGACTATAATGCCCCTAAAATACATAAAACACTTAATTAAAATAAAACACACGTAATTAAATTACAAAAAGGTAAAATGCATAAAAGTAAGGGTTGTTAGTAAGACTTGAAATGTAAAATGATGATTTTCTCCTTTATAAATATACATTTTCTAACACTCAACACACCCCCCAACCAGTTTATTGCTAGTCCCTATCAAATAAAGCGAAAACAAAATTCAAATTCATTTTTTTAAACACTCGTGTTTATTCAATCAGACTAATGATAGCAATCAAATAAAAGTATAAGCATTATCTCCAGTCTAAAGAAACATCACACTTACATTAACCATCCACATGAATCAGCCCAGTAGACTTTGTTATAGCTACTTTCAAGAATGACATGTCAAACCCCAAATTCTCACTAGAAGTAGTGACACTCTCACAAAGAAATTAAACCCAATAAAAATAGTCACTCAAATGAATGGTACTTGAGAGAGAAAATAATAAAGAAGTGATATCACATGCTCTCACCAAGATGAAAGAAATATGCCCTCAGCTTAGAAATAATATGATCTCAAGTCAAATAAAAATGTTAGTCAACCCAATTTATTTATCTCTTTTTTTTTTATGCATCACTACATCTTTTTAGCCTACATTACTAGCTTCTACTTCAGACTATAGTTCCCTAAAATCAAGAAGGACTTTTATTAGAATGTAACATAGACTAGGTACATGGCTAACAAAGAAGGAAAATAAGGAAAAACAAAGTGTATGTTTGAGAAAAAATGTAGAGAAATATTTATTATTTATTATTTTTTTTTTGAAGTTGTAAGGTGGATTTCACCTATTATTTTTATTTTATTTTTTATTTTTCTTTTGAAACAACAACTTTTGTTTTGTTGTTTTTTTTTTGGCATAACTTCACTGAACAAAAATACTTATTTACATTTTTCTCAAACATAAATAAGTGATAGAACTTATAAGACATTGGGTAATACTCCAAATCGGAGTGCGTCAAGATGATACGTTGACAAAGAATAGGTTTTTTTTTTTTAAGGCTCAAAAGGGTTAACTATGGATATTTAATAAAAGGGATGGCTAGAAAGGCTCAAACGGGTCAAAGATGGTCTTTCCATCGTCTTTTAGGGCTCTAAATAATCGTCCATATCTACTAGTTAGATGGGCCTCCAAATGTAACAACACACATTTTTTTTTCTTTTTTTTATTTTACAATTTTTTTTTAAGGGTTAACTCAAAGGAAATCTAAAGATCGTATATACAATAATAAACTGTTAAGCTGTATAAAGAATAGGCAAAATGGTTATTCTCCAAAAAAAATGATAGGCTCAAAAAACTCACTTGGTACTTATTATGACATGTTCATTCCTTCAAGCAACTCATATTAGTCTCCGACATCAACATGTAAAGTAGCAAATATAGCGTAACATTACTTAAGACCAAAGATAATACAAATACTAAAATTTGAAATTAATCATGTCATCCAATGTTAAAACAACTCACACAATTTTTTTTTTTTAAAACAACATTCTACCCCCAACCTATTCTAAGCATGAAAGGAAAATATGCATGCAGAAATGTGAAAATGATGGACAAAAACTAATTAGAAAAGTTACACTTAAAATGATTAAAAACGAAAATGATTTTTTTTAATTATGAAGATGCGTTTCTAGAGTCACTACGCCCCATATTCAGCCATCTTCGACTCAAAAATTTGAAAATATATATTTATAAGGAGAAATTAAAAAGAAAAAGAAAAATGAACATCAAAACATAATAAAGAAAAAGAAAATGTCTGAATTTTTTTTTAGTTTTTAAAATTTTTTTTAAACGATAAAGATGCGTTTCTAGAGTCACTACACTCCATATTCAGCCATCTTCGACACAAAAAGTTAGCAACAGTTAGTTTCTACAACAAAAAAATAGTAAAAACTTAACCAAAATTCCACAATTGTCGACTATTCCCTCCCCCCAACCAGAACGAAACATTACCCTCAATATTTGAAAGGAAGAAGTAAAGTTTAGAAGACATCACCTGAGTGATGCAACACAGAAGAAAATATTTACAAGCGGAGAGTTAAATCTAATTTGTACTTCTTACTGCTGCTACTATTACCATCATTATTTGGTCGCTCCAACACAAAGGTCCAGGGGTTTGGCTCGGTCTATAAGCTTGTAACAGATCAAGTAGCTCATTAGCAGTGTGAGCACAAATAAAAAGTTTTTTCGCATGGGAATGAATGAAGTAGTTTTTTATTGCATGGTTAAGAAATGCAATAAAGCCATCATAAAAGTTATTGACATTTAACAAACCGATGGGTTTCTGGTGGATGTGCAGATGGGGGCAAGATGCTAGTGTGATAAGTGCCTTTAGTGTTGCAAGATCTCCTGGAAGGAAAATAAAAGCATCAGCATGATTAAGCATTTCAGTTATTCTTTCTTGCATACCTGAGACGACTAACTCTTCTCCAGTTGATGAGTCAGACGAACTGCCCAATGGTTTTAGGACTCTTGGGATGATGCCTAACACTTGACTTCCTCTGATAAAAGCTGCTTCTGAGACCATTTTTGATAACCCTCGGTTACCTCCTCCATACACCAAGTGTAATTTTCTCGCTGCTATGTTTCGACCAAGATCTATGGCTGCCTCAACGAACTCTTTATGTTTTCCATAGGTAAATCCAGAAAGCACTCAAAAATAATTTATGAGTGCTTGACAAAAATGAAATCACATTTAAGAGTCTTGGTGACAGTAGGTCACAGCTGTGTATGAGGTAGCATGTCAATGTCAAATAACACGTAAAGCACATGGCTCGTGACTCAAAAAGGAAACAGTAAAAGGGAAAAAGCAAACAGTAATTAAATTATTAAAGACAATAATGCAAACAATAAAACAACAGTGAAATGAAATAAAATAACAATAAAATAAAAGGATATTTATAGGTAGTTGCGACTGTGGCTCACATCTTCCTCTGGTTTTACGTCTAGAAACGGCTTGAACGCCCTCTATGGGTCGAGGATAGGCTTCCCTAATAGTTTTCTTATAAACTGGCAAACAAAGTCGTTTATAGTCAGATTCCCGAGACTATATCGTGCATGCTCTTTCTGGAATAATGGTCATAACTGGAGAATCGCTCCTTGCACATATCCACTAGGATGCGTTTCAAGAGACAAAAGGATATCATCCAATGACTCCTTATTCAAGTCATCCCTAATGAAATTGAATCTTATCTTCCCTGTTATCAGACACCATTCCTAAAGAACATGGGTTTCTATCGCAACTCATTCTGGCACACTTATGACAAGCAACAGAAATTCTTCGAGCTCGTCGTTTTCTTACATAATTTCCTTTACCACAACCAGGCATGTATGCAATAAATTTTGGAGGTAACTCACCTGCCAATCGTACTTTCACCTCGATTAACCAACGGATATCAGTAGGTATGTTATTCCTCATGAGCAATCGCATGCGTTCGGACCGAGCTTTGTAGATCGTAAGGATGGCATTCTGAGGAAGTGAAGGGAATGACTTGTGAAGCTTCGCTAAGATCTCGTTTCTGTCCATACTTTCGCCTCAGAATATCAGTTATTATGGGAAAACTGAAGTAACCGACTTGATTGTCACGGAGTACCGTTATCCGCCACTTCACCGGGGTAACAAACTAAAGCACACAAACAGAAAAACAAATTAAAACACACAAAGAAAATTAAAATCGTCCTCTTATTGAATTTACCTCAAGCTCCAACTGGATGTCGTAAACACTTCTCTCAATGTCTCTGAGTTGGCGTTCTAAACCCTCAACATAGGCTACTAACTCTGGTGGTTGTAGAGCCCAAATGCGTTGTGTTTTACAAAATTGAATCTGCCTTTTGAGATGAGTTTTGACACGTTGAAGTGGTTTAAGAATGTTCAGGAGGAACGGTCTAAGTAAGGTACTCATGATTAAAAATGATAAGAGAAAACGTAATAGTTAAACAAACACACTTATGCAAAAATAATTTCAATTAGCAAAAGAATAATATAAAGAAAGAAAAAAAAATCAATCAACGAAAAGAAAAAAAAATCAATTCAACTCTGGTGGGTCACTCAAATTTATTTCGGTGTCTTCTCCATGTGGTTGGTACTCTAGATATGGCTTTAATCTTTGACCGTTAACTTTAAACGTAACACCGTTCTTTGGGTCGTTAATTTCAATTGCCCCATGTGGAAAAACAGTATGAACAATAAAGGGACCAGACCATCGAGAGCGTAACTTACCTGGGAATAGGTGCAAACGAGAATTGAATAAAAGCACTTTCTGACCTGGAGTGAAAGACTTTCTCATAATTTGCTTGTCATGGAAGACTTTTATTCGTTGCTTGTAAATCTTGGCATTTTAGTATGCATCATTGCGAATTTCTTCAAGTTCTGCCAGTTGTAATCTTCTTTCTGAGCTGGCTTGTTGCATGTCAAAGTTGAATTTCTTGATGGCCCAATATGCACGATGCTCAAGTTCCATAGGTAGGTGGCAAGCTTTTCCATACACTAGCCTGTAGGGTGACATCCCAATCGGGGTCTTGAAAGCCGTTCTATATGCTCATAATGCATCATCAAGTCGTAATGGCCAATCTTTCCTGTCTGGCCTCACCGTCTTTTCTAGTATGTGCTTTATTTCTCGATTGGATATCTCAACTTGGCCACTGGTTTGCGGATGATACGGAGTCGCCACTTTGTGAGTGATTGAATACTTTGTCAAAAGAACTTTGAATGCTTTGTTACAAAAGTGGGCACCACCATCACTGATTATTGCTCGAGGGAATTCAAAGCGTGAAACAATGTTGCTTTTTAAAAATCCTATCACCACCTTGTGATCATTGCTTCTATATGGAATCGCTTCTACCCATTTCGATACGTAATCAACAGCAACCAATATGTATTGATGGCCAAAAGAAGGGGGAAAGGGTCCCATAAAGTCGATACCTCATACGTCAAAAATCTCAACCACTAAAATTGGATTTAATGGCATCATGTTCCTTCGTGTAATGCTCCCCATTCGTTGACACCTATCACATGAAGAACAGAAAGTGTAAGCATCTCGAAATATAGTTGGCCAATAAAAACCACATTGTAGAATTGTAGTCGTTGTTTTCTTAGCACTAAAATGGCCTCTACAAGCTTGTTCATGGCAAAATGAAAGGATATTCTGAATTTCATTTTCTGGGACACATCGTCTAACAAGTTGATCTGCACAATACTTGAACAAATACGGGTCATCCCAAAAGAAATTCTTTATTTCTGCAAAGAATTTAGCCATGTCTTGCTTGGTCCAATGTTCTGGAAGTTTACCTGTAACAAGATAATTAACTATATCAGCATACCAAGGTAATACTTCTACATTCATTAATTGTTCATCTGGAAATGACTCATTCAATGGTAATGGCTCTGTAATTGTGTCAAAATGTAGACGAGAGAGATGGTCCGCCACAACATTTTCTGTCCCTTTTTATCTTTGAATTCCAAGTCAAATTCCTGCAAAAGTAACACCCAACGAATTAGTCTAGCTTTTGCATCTTTCTTTGTGAGAAGATATTTAAGAGCAGTATGATCTGTGAATATAATTATTTTACAACCAATGAGATAAGATCGAAATTTTTCTAATGCAAACACTACTGCTAGCATTTCTTTTTCAGTAGTTGAATAGTTCAATTGTGCATCATTCAATGTCATACTAGCATAGTAAATAACATGGGCAATTCGATCAACTCTTTGTCCTAATACTGCTCCTACTGCATAATCAGATGCATAACACATGAGCTCAAATGGTAAGCTCCAGTTTGGGGGCTGAATGATGGGTGATGATGTCAACAAATGCTTTAATTTTTCAAACGACACAAGACATGAATCATCAAAGACAAAAGGTACATCCTTAGCAAGTAGATTGCATAAGGGTCTAGAAACTTTGCTAAAATCTTTAATGAAACGTCTATAAAAACCAGCATGCCCAAGGAAAGATCTTACTTCTCTGACTATTTTGGGTGGAGGAAGATTAGAAATGAGATCCACCTTGGCTTTGTCAACCTCAATACCTTTGCTCGAAATGATGTGACCGAGGACAATACCTTGTTTTACTATAAAATGACACTTCTCTCAATTTAAGACTAAGTTCTTCTCGATACATCTCTGTAGAACTAGTGTTAGATGATGTAAACATTGATCAAACGAGTCACCAAAGACAGAAAAATAATCCATAAAGACTTCAAGGAATCGTTCAACCATATCAGAAAAAATGCTCAACATGCATCGTTGAAATGTACCAGGTGCATTACATAATCCAAATGGCATTCTCCTATATGCAAATGTGCCAAAAGGGCAAGTGAAAATGGTTTTCTCCTGATCTTTTGGTGCTATGGGGATCTGATTGTATTCTAAATAGCCATCTAGAAAGCAATAAAATTCATGGTCTGCTAATCTATCAAGCATTTGATCGATAAATGGTAAAAGAAAATGGTCTTTACGTGTGACAGAATTCAACTTTCTATAATCAATGCAAACACGTCATCCTGTAGTCACTCTAGTTGGTATCAATTCATTATCAGCATTGGTAACTACTGTGACTCCTGACTTTTTAGGGACAACTTGTACAGGACTGACCCATGAACTATCAGAAATTTGATAAATGATACCTGCGTCTAATAGCTTAAGGACTTCAGTTCTAACAACTTCTTTCATGTTAGGATTTAACCGACGTTGCATTTCCCTAGTAGATTTAGCATTTTCATCAAGGTGAATGTAATGCATGCAATCTGCAGGGTTTATACCTTTTATGTCTGCTATGGTCCATCCTAATGCTCCTTTATGCTCTTTTAAAACATCCAACAACTTACCTTTTTGTTCGTCATTGAGGGATGAAGAGATGATTACCGGTAGAGTACTTTCTTCTCCCAAAAACGCATATTCCAATGTGTTGGGCAATGGTTTAAGCTTGAGTTTCGGTGGTGATTCTGATGATGGGATGAGTTTCTTCTCTGATGGTGCTAGTTGTTCAACTCTTGACTTCCTATTTATTAGTGTCCATAGATGGTGCTGAGTCAAGTAGAGCGTTGACCTCATTGACCGATCTGTCAATATCAAAATCAAAACCAAAGTGAGTTAAACATATTTGTAAAGGATCATCACTGAGGTTTGAAAGAAAAGTATTATCAACTATTGTTTCTATTAAATCCACATCAACAATTCCATCATCTGCACTGTGAGGTTGTTTGGCAATGTTGAAGATGTTCAGTTCCATAGTTATATTGCCGAAAGACAACTGCATATTTCCAGTTTTGCATTGAATGTGGGCATCCGCAGTTGCCAAGAAAGGTCGGCCTAGGATAATAGGGATGTGCTTCCTTGAATCCTGTATTGGTTGAGTGTCAATTACAATGAAATTAACAGGAAAATAAAACTTGTCTACCTGGATAAGCACGTCCTCCACAATACCACGAGGTATTTTTGTGGACCGATCTGCGAATTGTAACACCACTGGAGTTGGGTGTAATTCTCCCAGTCCAAGTTTCACAAATACAGAGTAAGACAACAAATTTACACTAGCTCCTAAATCCAACAAAGCATTCTCAATTGTGTGGTTCCCTATACTACATGAGATAGTGGGGGAGCCTGGGTCTTTGCATTTTAAAAGAATTTTATGTTGGAGTATAGAACTAACGTTTTCTGTTAAAAATGCATTCTTTTGAACATGCATATTTCTCTTTTTAGTACAAAGGTCTTTAAGAAACTTGGCATAAGATGGAACTTGTTTAATAGCGTCAAGCAAATGGATGTTAGCACTTACTTGTTTGAAGATTTTAAGAATCTCACCTGTGGATTTTCCCTTTTTGCCTTTAGCTAACCTCTAAGGAAATGGTGCTTTGGGAACATATTCTCGTGAGTTGGTTTCTTCTTTCTCCTCCAGTGGTGAGTCCTCAACATTCACAGGTACAATTTGATTTTCTTTTGTCACCGGCATCTCCACTTTGTTGTCAACTTCTTTTTCTTTTCGTAAGGTTATGACTGCTTTGACCTCTCCATGCTGTTGTGGTGAACTGGTACTTGCTTCATGTACTCCTTTAAGATTAGACACTGGTTGACTTGGAAACTTACCTTTCTCAACAGTCATTGCCAAGGTCTGAACTGAAGAAGCAAGTTGTCCCACCATCTTCTCAAGGCTTGAAACTGATTGGGCTTGTGAGTTAAAGCCTGCTCTCAACTCATTTCATAGTCCATCAATGGTGCGGTTCTGTTGCTCAATCGTGGAGTGAGTAACATTCTTAAAACTCTGGAATGCATCCTCCCATGGTTTGGGTTAAGAGTAATTCTGGTTTTGATTGTATGGTCTGAATAGGGGCTGAGAGGCTTGAGGAGCTTCAAGAATTTGTTGCATTTGTGGAGCTGGAGCTGCTGGTCCATTCTGTTGGAATCCTTGAGACCATGAAAAATTGGGGTGGTCTCTCCATCCAGGATTATATGTGTTGGAGTATGGGTTGTAATTTGATGGCTTTCTCATTACACCTATGGCATTGGCTTGATCTGAGTATGAGTCATGGTCATATGGTTCTGTTGATTTAGCAGTCGATAACGATGCTATTTGTCGAGCAAGACCTTCAACCATCTCCTTGACTTCTTTGATTTCTGAACTTGACTCACCAATGCGAACCTTATTCACTCCCTTTATTCTTCTAGTATTCCTGAGTGATCGACTCCGTTGTTGGGAATTATCCGCTTGTCGCTGGAAGAATTCCCAAATCTCTGATGCACTTTTTGACATTAGCTCTCCTCCACTTGTTGCCATTAGCCATTCTTACACATTCGGCAATAATCCCTCCAAAAAGTATTGGCATTGGTGTCATTTCTCGTACCCATGATGTGGACACTTCAAGAGTAGCCCATTGAATCGCTCCCATGTTTCGAAAAACTGCTCGTCCTCTTTCTGAGTAAACTTCAAGAGTAGCCCATTGAATCGCTCCCATGTTTCTAAAAACTGCTCGTCCTCTCTCTGAGTAAACTCTGAGATTTCCCTGCGAATAGCATTGGTTTTATGCACTGGGAAATATTTATTCAAAAATTTAGTTACCATTTGTTCCCATGATGTAATGCTATTAGCAAGCAGTGTATTAAGCCATGAACGAGCTCTATCCTTCAAAGAAAATGGGAATAATCTGAGTTTAACATCATCATCTGAAAAATTTTCATATTTAAATGTTTGACAAATGGCATGAAAATCATTCAAATGATTATATGGGTCCTCATTTTCTAGGCCATAGAATGTGGGGAGACAATTTAGCACACTAAGTTTTAATTCAAAACTCCTAGCAGCTACATTTGGGTATCTTATGTATGATGTGCTCAAATTAGCTAAGGGACTGAAGTAGTCCTTAAATGGCCTCTCCTGTGGTGCTTGTAAATTCATTCTAAATTTATTTTTAATGTGCTTGTGTGTGCGAAGTGTTTTTTCTAATTTAAGATCTATAGGTTCAAGATTATGTAATAATGACCTACGACCATGCATACAAAACAAATAAAATAAAAATAAAGATGGGAACAAAACAAATAAAAATAAAGAAGAAAGAGAAATTACAATACTAACCTTATTGCGTTATTACAACCTTACTATAAAAACACACTAAAACAAATACGTGAAATAAATTAACTAAAAATAAATTAATAAGATAAAAAAAATTACAAAAAAAATAAATAAATTGAAAATTAAATTACAAAATTTTAAAGAGAAAAAGAAAAGAAATACTAACCTTTAAATGAAGATTCACTTTTTTTCTTTTTTTTTAATAAAATAAAAAAAATTAGAAGAAAACAATTAAAAGAAATTATTCACAAAAATTAATTCTAAAAATTAAAATTACTTACCTCCCCGGCAACGGTGCCAAAAACTTGTTGTGCAAATTTTAATGTACTCGCAAGCGCACGAATCTATTGTAGTATAGACTAATGGTGACAAGTGTCGATCCCACGAGAAGGTGGATTTTAATTATGTCTAGAATTAATTTTGTAAATTGATGGTTGGATTTCTGGTGAAATTGATTTGGAATATTCTAAAACTTCGAATTAAAATGGCAAGAATAAATTCTAAAATTGGAATTGCAATGGCGAGAACAAATTGAAGAGAAATCTATTTAAATGACGTACTTGGGTATCTGGATCCGTATCAACATTCATCATGGGCTAAATAATCCTTATTAATGTCAATTGAATCATGAGGGGGGAATCCACACCTCATGAACCACGCTCTAATCAATATGGTGCTAAGCGCTTATCGTTACAAATAATAATAACCTTGTACTAGGGGGCCGGTGAAACCAAGGCGATACTAGACAAGATTAGTATTATTTGTCGACGAAAAGTCAAAACATCCACAAAAACTAGAGGGAAAGATAAAATAAATTTACCAAATAAAGCCCAAGACACATGTTGAGACTTCACCTTCAATCCAAGCTTGAAAGAAATTAGCTACTCATAATTGAACTAGGGGCAAAATAGGAATTTATTAAAATACGAAGAAAATACAAGATGGAGAAGGAATTATAGACAATGGATCCCAAAAATAGATTCAGAGATATCAAATTAGGGGGGGAGGCCCCCTTTTTATAGATACATGGAGTAAATCATGGCCATCAGATTAAAAACAATTTGGACGCTCAGGATTGCGCCACGTCATCAGTCAACAGTACGCGGTTTGACCACGCGGATGAACAGTAACACGGTTTGACCCGTGTGAACAGTAACGTGGTTTGGTTGAAAATAATCATGTGTGATGCATGCACCGTACGCGAGATTTTTCGTCCACTGATATGCTGCCACGTCGCCATCAACAGTACATAAGAATTTTAGTCCAACAGGATTGTGACACCTCATCAGTCAATACCACATCATCGGTCAATGCCACGTCATCGATCCGTCTATGTGAACAGTGTCGTGAACAGTAACGTAGACAGTACCGTACACGTGAATAGTACCGTACATGTGAATACTGCCATTTTTCTTTTATGCTCCTCCTAAGGTTTTCGATCGTCCTGAGTTCAAAAGTGATGTCTGTTTCGTCGTCCGATCTCTCCTTTATTGTGAAATGACTATAATGCCCTTAAAATACATAAAATACTTAATTAAAATAAAACACAAGTAATTAAATTACAAAAAGGTAAAATGCATAAAAGTAAGGGTTGTTAGTAAGACTTGGAATGTAAAATGATGATTTTCTCCTTTATAAAATGATGATCTTGTAAAAACATGTTTAGAGGTTGATAGTCGATGACTAAGCATTTTTTTCCTCTAACAATTTCAGAATGCTTTTCAACATAAAAAGCTTGACAAGCCCATTGAGAACTGGTGGGTTCAATAAGACCTTGGGCTAGTAACTGAGAACATTCCTGTTGGGCTAAGACTAAGTCAGAAGGACTCATTCCTGGATGGGTGGCCTGGGTTGGATTGACATCTTCATTCAACTTGAAAGGTAATTGAACAAAGAAGTGTGGATTTTTCCACAGAGGATTTGAGTGGTGAAAATCAGCATGTGACTCAAGACAAAACTTCAAAAACTTGGTAGAAATGTCTTGAAAAGACTGGGTGGTTTCAGATAAACCATAAAGCTTTAAAACATTAGTGAAGGGTTTAAACATGGACTTGGCTCGAATTCTAGTAGGAATGATTTGGAGGTGTTTTATCTGGTGAATGATATCAAATCCTAGCAAGACATCCTTATTAGGAAGATGAGAACCGATGACTTTTGTCCAGATAACACAATTTGGAAAGATTTGAATACCAATGGGTTTTTTGGTAATCAATGTAGTGGTGAAGAGTTTTCCATTGACTGCTTTGAAATTTTCTTCATAATGCTGCTAAGACTGGAACGGAAGTATGTCTGGGTTTATCATACTCCGTTGAGCTCTGGTATCAAGAAGTCCAATGGCGAGAATTGGTCTTTGGAATTTGGAGGGTAAGATGTTGAGTTTTATGGAAGGGATAGGGATGGTAGTGTCTAGAGACAAAAGTTGTTGGTGAAAAACAGTCTGAAGCTCATCATTTTTAGAATTATCAGATGAGTTTTACAGTGCGAACACTGTTTCATTAGTAGGCTCCTCTTGTTCTGAGAAATAGAACTCAATTGCATTTTTGTGAGGAGAATAATCAGTGGTGGCTTGTAAATGCTCAAGAAGCCTGATGGCTTTGTCTTTTTTGTTGGGGCAATCTTTAGTATAATGGCCTTTTTTCTTGCAAATGAAGTATCGGATTGACTTTTTCGTTTTCTGTTCTCTGAAAGAACTAGATTTTTTCCGGAAAAATCTGTAAGATTTTCTTCGGGATTTTGATCTAGGAAACAAGTCTGGATTTTTAAACTTGCGGAAATGCTTCTTCTTTTTGGTGCTGCAATCACAATCCTTCTTCTTCTTGCATTTGATCTGCAAATAAGGCTTTTTGAATCTACTTCGGAAAGGCTCTTTGTCTTTCAACAATTCTTTGAAGAACTGTTTCTGTTCACATAATTTTTCCAAACATCCTTTGGCGATCTGAAAGATCTTTCCCAAAGAAATATTGTCAAGGGTGAGATTGAGACTTGTAAGCTGCCGCTATATATCTGGTTGTAATTCTTCAGGTAAAGAAGCCAAAAATACATGTTTGAGAGTTAGATCATTGAACCCATTGCGCTTGTAAAATAAGATTGACATCCGTTTATAATGGAAATCAAGATCTTTAGAGTTGAGTGAGCAGTATTTCATATTGAGGTAGTCTCTTCATGCAGCTTCAAAGACTGCTGCTGATTCTCCAATGAATTGTTCATAAATGACAGTAAGAGCAGTTGAGACGTTGGGTAGTTGCACAAACTGTAATTGTCTGTACTCTCCTAAAGTATCAAACCAAGCTCTGAGGGATCCCGTAAAACGGGTAGCAAGTTCTCTAAGGACTGATGTTGTAGTAGCATTTGCTCTTAACATTTGGAGATTTGTCCAAGCAGCCATTTCAAATAATCGATCTCTTCATTTAGCTGTAGGGATATCATCAAAAGTGAACCATGGACCATTTGAAGGTTTATGATCATTCTGGGATTGAGCAGGCCGGGTTGGAACTAAGGATGCTTTGGGTTGGTCTTCCTCAATATCGGAAGGTACTTTAAAGAAGGGGTCAGTTCTTGAAGATTGAGCAGGCTCAGTGTCTTCAGGTTGGGCCATAAGGATTCTAGTGATGTCAGCATAAGATTTTCAGAATCACTAGATGATATGGAAGATTCAAGGGAACAGTTTGTTTCAGATTCAGTTGAATCAGCTGAAACGGTTAGGTTTGAATCAGAAGTTTGGTCTGTATCGGATGGGTCTGGGATTTGATATCATTCACCAGATAAAACACCTCCAAATTATTCCTACTGGAATTCGAGTCAAGTCCATGTTTAAACCCTTCACCAATGTTTTAAAGCTTTATGGTTTATCTGAAACCACCTAGTCTTTTCAAGACATTTCTACCAAGTTTTTGAAATTTTGTCCTGAGTTACATGTTGATTTTCACCACCCAAATCCTTTGTGGAAAAATCCACACTTCTTTGTTCAATTACCTTTCAAGTTGAATGAAAATGTCAATCCAACCAAGGCCACCCATCTAGGAATGAGTCCTTTTGACTTAGTCTTAGCCCAACAAGAATGTTCTCAGTTACTATCCCAAGGTCTTATTGAACCCACCAGTTCTCAATGGGCTTGTCAAGCTTTTTATGTTGAAAAGCATTCTGAGATTGTTAGAGGAAAAAAATGCTTAGTCATCGACTATCAACCTCTAAACATGTTTTTACAAGATGACAAATTCCCTTTGCCAAAAAGACAGAGCATGATCACTTATCTAAAAAATGCTCAAATCTTTTCAAAATTTGATCTTAAATCCGGATTTTGGCAACTTGGAATTAAACCTTCAGAACGTTACAAAACTGCTTTTTGTATTCCCAATGCTCATTACCAATGGACAGTTTTACCCTTTGGTCTTAAAACAACCCCATCTATTTTTCAAAAATCCATGGTCCAGATCTTCCAACCCATCTTGCATAGTGCATTGATTTAAATTGACGATATTTTGTTGTTTTTAGGTACACAAGATAATCATCGTCATTTGTTAAATCAGTTCTTCGATATTATCCAATCTCATGAATCATGTTATCAGCCAAGAAAAGCACCATTGCCACCAATAACATTGAATTCCTTGGAATGATTATCAAAGATGGCCACTACCAGCTAGGAAAGAACATTGCCCAAGAGCTCATCCACTTTCCAGATCAATATCTTTCTAAAAGGCAACTAAAGCAATTCCTTGGTATTATCAATTATATCATGGACTTTCTCCCTCATGTTGATCATCATACCCTCCAGCTGTCAGCCGTACTGAAAAAGAATCCACCTTCGTGGAACGACAACCACACACTTGTTGTCACAACTTTAAAGCAAATTGCGCAAAATCCGCCACTATTAAAGCTCATCACCGATGGTAAGCGAATATTGCAGACTGATGCAAGTGATGAATCATGGGGGGCCATCTTCCTTGAAGAAGCAGATGGCAAGGAACACTTTATTGCCTATGCTAGTGGACACTTCTCTGACACACAAATCCATTACTACAGTGTGTACAAAGAAATTTTAGCTGTCAAGCATGGTATTCAAAAGTTCGAGTATCATCTTATCGGCTATCACTTTCTTGTCAGAATGGACAACTCAGCCTTTCCCAACATCATGAATTTAAAAGGGAAATATGTTCCAGAAAAGATGTTGCTTCGATTAAAGACTGGTTTTCAAAATATGATTTCTCAGTGCAGCATATAAAAGGAGACCACAACCCTATTCCTGATATGCTTTCAAGACTTGCTAAACCAGACAAATCCTTGTTTTTCATATCCTCCGATTACCATTTTCCTGTTATCTTTATGGCCACTTCCCTTCCCTCACAAGCTCTCACTAAAAAACCATTTCCCATTGGAAAGACTTTTACTACAGTTTTTGCCATCCAAGAGTTCGCCAAACAAGCTGTTTTTAGGTTTTCATGAAAGCCTATCTCCTATCAGACTCTATTCCATTCTCAACCTTTCATCCTGAAAACTTGTTTCTTACAGGTTTAACCCTGGATCCTTCCAGAGAAATTTCAGAAGACGAATTAGGGTACCTTTGGTGCCTAACCGTCCTCTATGCCACCAAACTGATTGTTCCAGTTACAGCCACCCTAGAACATCTCCTCAATCCAGATAAAGCAACCTCTCTCATTTGAACACTCCTTAAATGGTTTTCTCTAATTCCATGGTGGAGACAGAAACTTCAACAATTGTCTTAAGTCCATAATTTAGAACGTATGCCATCCTCCGAAGCAAAAATGTGGACAACGGTGTTCATTATTCACAGCCATACTTCCAACATCCAAAAACAAATCTTTTTTGGACTCAAGACTAGGTATATGAATGGTTTACTGCACCTCATCCAGCAGTCATTGACAATAAACTCCAATCCAACCTGCACAACTATCTTTGTCAATTGAACCACCAAACTCCACTATACCGGAATATCTTTCACACCTCCTTAGGACCACAACATGACCTCATCATGATCCCCACTCCATCCGCCATATCCAAACCAAAGTTCTCAGGAATCATCATCAAAGAAGAAAAGCCAGACTACACTGACTTTCTTTTCCAAAACTCTCAGGACCCATGGGAAGAATTCCTTCCTCTAAGTCAACATCTCCAACAGTTTCCACAACCAACATGTATGAACCAGGATCCTCATCCCAACCCTCCAAAGTTGATAAAGCCACTCAAACCTCACCCAGCCAGGATACCAAAGAGATTGCCCTTATCCACCTTGCCGTAGTCCCCAATGTAAGCATTCAAAGCTCTCCAAAACCTTTTTTCCAAAATCCAACCGTGACACTGACCCTGATGAAATAGAAAGCTCATCCGAAGACGACTACATGAATCTCCGCTCTCCATAAAGTAGTTTGTCTTGTTACTTTCCATAAAGTCGTTTGTCTTGTTGTAATAATTATGTTCTACTTTATGGTTTTGTTCTGTATCATTATTAAGGCTTGCTTTTTACTTTCTGCTTTTGCTTTTGTCAATGTCATGCTTTAATTATTAAAGCACACTTTGCCCTTTGTAATCATGAAAGTTGTCATGATTTGTCTTTTTACTTTTGCTTTTGTAAAAGATAGGGGTTATGTCCTATCTTCTCCGGGAATTCTCCTATATAAAGAATTCTCCCTTAGCTTGTAAGGGATAGAAGCTTTCGAGGAAATAAACTCTTGTGTGATTCTAAACCACCATGAATTTCTAAACTCTCTTCTCTCTCTGTAAATGAAGCTCTCTAGAGAAAGAAAAAGAATAAAGAATTAAATTTGTTCATTTTGAAACTTAAGGAAGTATGCTCTGCACTTGCCTCTTGCTAGGATCCTGTGCATCAGAAAACTTATGATGATTTCTTAAAATAGTTTGGTACCCTATTTCAAAGACTAAGGAAAGTTTGTTTTGAGTTTTATGACCTTAAAAGAAAAATTGTAGGTTTTCTTGATACCCTATTTGAGTATATCAACAGGAAACTGACAACGTAAATTCCAGAGGTGATCCTGAATAGGCACTAGTCGGTTTGGTACGACGTAACATGTTAAGTCTATATGTGTTCCCTTAGGATACCAAAGGCCAAAATCTATGGTTCCACTCAAGTAACAAAAAATCCTTTTCCCCGCAAGCAAATGAGATTATTTAGGACATGATTGAAATCTTGCACATAAGTATACACTAAACACAAAATCAAGACTACATCAGTCAAATAGAGTAAGGATCCAATCATACTTCTATATGTTTTGACATCAACTTCCTTACATTTTTCATCTTTGTCATACTTGGTTGTTAAGCTCATTGGAGTATTTTTTATCTTTCCATCTTCAAGTCCGAATCTCTTAAGTAAATCTCTCAAATATTTGGCTTGATTGATGAAAATTCCTTCTTTATTTTTTTTATTTGAAGTTCAAGAAAGTACTTCAATTCTTCCATCATGCTTATCTTAAATTCATTTCTCATACAAGATGAAAATTCCTTGCACAAAAACTTATTAGTAGATCCAAATATAATATCATCAACATAATTTTAGACAATGAGAATATCTTGATTCTTATAAAGAGAGTTATATCAGTCTTACCCATTGAAAAATCATTATCCAGCAAGAAATGTTTAAGCCTATCATACCATGTTCTATGTGCTTGTTTTGAACCATATAATACTTTTGTTAAATTATAAACGTGGTTTAGAAATTTCTCATTTTCAAAACCAAGAGATTATTTCACATAAACTTCCTCCATAATGTAACCATTTAAAAATGCACTCTTGACATCCATTTGATATAAAATGAAATATTTATGACATATAAATGTTAATAGCATCCTAATAGATTCCAATCTAGCTACTGGTGCAAAAGTTTCATCAAAATCATTTCCTTCTTCTTGGTTGTATCATTGAACCACTAATTTAACTTTATTCTTACAACCACACCGGATTCATCAATTTTATTCCTAAATACCCACTTAGTGCTAATGACGAATTGATGTTCACGTTTAAGAAGTAACTCCCATATATTGTTTTCTCAGATTGGTTTAACTCCCCTTGCATTGTTATAATCCAAGATTCATCATTTTCCGCATTTGAAAAATATTTTGGTTCAAATTGAGTTATGAATGCAACATATTGAAAAGTATTTCTAAATGATGACCTAGTAGTTACTCCTTTTGAAGGATCGCTTAAAATTAAATCCTTAGAGTGAGAGAAAACATATCTCCACTCTTTGGGAAATGTATAAGAAGTACCTTCTTGTTGCTCCATATTTGTTTGTTCTTCTTGTCTATCTTTTTAATTTTCATGTGGTGCATCCTCTTGTTTATCTTTTGATGATTTTTCTTCTAACTCTTCATTTGCATCATCATTAAAAACAATTTTCTCCATAGAGGAGGGGTTAGATTAATCAAACATGACATGTATTGACTCTTCAACAACCATAGTTCTTTTATTATAAATTCTATAAGCTTTGCTTGTATTTGAATAACCAAAAAAGATGCCAACATCAGATTTTGGGTGAAATTTACCAAGGTTGTCTTTTGTATTTAATATAAAACATTTGCATCAAAAGACTTTGAAATAATCAATATTGGGTTTTCTATCTTTTCAAAGTTCATAGGGAGTTTTGTTAAGATAAAGTCTAATCAACACATGATTTAAAACATAACAAGAAGTGTTGATGGTTTCGGCCCAAAAATGCTTAGGTAATGCATTTTCATTCAATATGGTCCTAGTCATTTCTTGAAGAGACCTATTTTTTCTCTCAACAACTCTATTTTGTTGTGGAGTTCTTGGTGAAAAGAATTCGCGCACAATGTCCAAATTATTGTAAAATGTTTCATATGCATGATTTTCAAATTCTCCTCCATAATCACTCCTAATGCATGCAATAACATAACATTTTTCATTTTGAATCTTTTTACAAAACACTTTAAAAGCATCAAAAGCATCATCCTTATTAGCTAAGAATAATACCCATATGTATCTAGAAAAATCATCAACAATTACAAAAGTATAATACTTACTACTCAAGTTAGCATATCTAGAAGGTTCAAATAAGTCTATATGAAGTAGTTGAAGTAGAAACATGATTTTTGCTTTTAAAAGAGGTTTTTATTTGTTTACCAAATTGGCATACTTCACAAATTTTATCTTTTTGAAAACTAATTTTTGGAAGACCTTTAATTAAATTGTTTTTGGAAATCTTTGAAATTAAATCCATACTTGCATGTCCTAGTCTACTATGCCATAATCAACCATCATCATGCAATGCGGAAAAATATTTATCATGGGTAAATGCACATTCTATGTCAATGGTGTAAACATTATCACATCTATTTTCAACAAACAAAATTTTATTGTCACATGCATTCTTAGTGACACATCTAGTTTTATCGAAAATAACTTTATAACCCTTATCATATAATTGACTAATAATAATCAAGTTATGTTTCAAATTTTCAACTAAACATGCATTTTCAATGAGAGTTTGATGAAACTTTATCGACATTACCAATTCCGAGCATCTTTCCCTTTGAATTGTCTCCAAAGGAAACATCTCCACCATTTTCAATCTTGTTAAACTTGAGAACCATGTATAATCTCCCTTCATATGCCTTGAGCACCCACTATTCAAGTACCATTTATTCTTCCTCTTCTTGAAACCCTGTGGAGGAAATCTCAAATCTTAGATACCCAAACATTTTTTGGTCCTTGAGTGTTAGCAATGGTTTCTTTTGGAACCCAAACACATTTTACTCCATAATATGCATTTCTTTTAACTAGACATCTATAATTCATGTGACCATTTCTATTGCAATAGTGACAAATAATTTTATGATCACTATTGGAGGTAGCCGTAACAAAGTAATTTTTATAGTTTTTTTTGTTTCAAGTTAGGCTTATACCCAAGCTCTCTTTTATTAAACACACATTTTTGATAACTGAGTAATTTGTCTAAGTTCTTTTGACCATTTGTTAATTTTAACACAATTTCATTGAGCTCATTGTTCGTCTTCTCAAGCTCTTCATTTAAAGACATTTTTTTTTATTTCACTCCATTGACTAGAAACTTTTGGAATTTCTTCCCCTTATTCAATTTTAGTATTCGGAATGAAAGGACCGCCATTAACGATTTCTCAAATCTCATAATCTAAAGCTTGTAAGTAAATTATCATCCTAGTTTTCTAATATGGACAATCGTTTCCATTAAAATATAGTAGTCTAGTGGTTGATTGACCTTCTCTAAATGTGGAATCATTTAAGTTGCCATTGATATTTGACTCTAGACGGTTAAGTCTAAACAAGAACACCTCCCTCTGATATCAAATAAAATACTAACTAGGCAACCCAAGAGAAGGGGTAAATTGAGTTTTTAAAAATTTAAGCAACTAAAAATTTAATTCAATTTAAACAAAGCAATCAAATTTGAAATAAAAAAATTAATATGCAATGAAAAATAAAGAGATATGGTAAGAGAGAGCAAATACATCATTTTTATGTGGTTTGGCCAACCGTGCCTACGTCTATGCCTCCAAGTTCACCGGGATTGAAGATTTCACTAAAAGAGCCTCTAAAGTTTCAACAATTTTACAATTGACTTCCAGGTGTCAATAGACCTTTATAATAAGAGATTATTTCAATATCTTAACCCAAATGTCTCTCAACACTTACAATCACTCAAAACTAAAGATTACAAATGAATTTTTCTCTCACACAATGTATATGGTTACAAATGAGAGCTCAAAGTGTGAATCAATGAAACAAAAACAAGTTTAAAGCTCAATAAGAATTGTATACTCAGTAGCAAGCTCAATGATAACTGTTGGATCTCTCTTGATTTGAATTTAATTGAGTCATTTTATAGTTGGAGCTGAAAACCTAGCCATTGTTGATTTTCTGCACACAATCAGATCACCGTTAACTGTTGTCGGTTCACCATTTTGACTTGTCCAAATGACCATTGTGTTGAGATTTTTAAATAGTCGATTCATCGTTTGGAGTTATCGGCTAGTTATTTATTTCCAAAAACCTGCAAAACAAATTTGGCCAACCGTTCTTGCTAAATGGTTCACGGTTAGAATCCAATTCTTCTCTGAAAATTATCGGTTCACAGTTTTCAGTAAACGGTTCACCGTTATTTTCCAGAATCAGCAATTTAACAACCTTTTGTAGAAAATGATTTTCCAATTAAAGTTTAACGATTATCCAAATTCTTAAGCATGTCCTAAAATACTATACGGCTTTAAGAGTTTGTTTAATATTAATAGCTCCAACATGTTTAATTAATACATATAAAGTTTGTTATCATCAAAATCAATATAATAGAATTATTTATGTCAACACTATAGCTTGATCTTAATTATTTTGGCCCTTGTTGCGGCCCGATCTTAATTCTTTTAGCTCTCAACTATAACCTGATCTTAATTATTTTGGCCCTCTATTAATTACAGCCCATGTTTAGTTACTATGGCCCTTATTGCAGCCTGAGTTCAAGATTATCCTCATGACATTAGAGATTTCCTCATATCATTCATATTTTTCTCATCTCATTCAAGTTGTGCTCATTTCATTCAAGATTTCCTCATGTCATACAACAAGGGATAATAAGAAAATATAACTTACTATAAACCATATCAGTTTACAGCATTCACAATTATACCCATATTTCTAACAAACCTGAGCTCAAGGACACACATCCAATAACATGTCCTAATCTAAATAGGATAAAACAATAAAGATTTTAATTCTTGTCAAACTTGAATCCTACAAGATAGGAGATCAATTTTTATAATTCAATTATACTTCTGACTATTTTCTCTTTTATATAAAGAGATCGTTACTCAAAAGTACATATATCAAAGGTAGGACATGAGAAATAGGTATATTGGAGTAGGGGGTACAATATCCTCGAAGCATTTTTTCTTATACTCTTTTCTTTCTTATTATTTATGTGTCATCATGCTACTCTTGATCCTTAACTTAAATATCGAAAGGTCTACGCCAATAACACTTCGGCAACCCCTGATGGGTTATCATTTTGCAAGATTCCGCCTATTGAACTCTTTATTTTGAGGACATCAAGCTCTCTCATAACACATTCGTCAAGTAAACGAACTCTTTCTCAACTCTTATTGTCAATCTAGATTTTAATATCAACAAAACATTAAGTAAGTCACATACTAGAATCTTGGCTGCCAAGTTCATGAAACATTGATCATAACAAAGGATCTTAAATGATGTCTCTTTTGATTCAAAAGATGCATAAACAACCAACCAATAATTTTTACTAAGATTACAATAAAGGAAATAAAGATTATCTTAGAAAATGAAACCTCCCTTAAATCTAAACTTTTATACTATAAAATGATAAGAAGCAATGACAGGAAAAATGTATGGATTGAGTAAATATAAGAAAGCGATAGATATGAGTTCAAAAACAATATCTCAATATAGTCAGAAAATCAATGAAAGTAGAAAGAATTTGATTATCCGATAATACTTTGGCGGTACAAATCGGTATCTCAAAGGCACAATAGTCATGACCTTATATGCATCATGTGATGCTTTTATCCAATTAATACTTTCATATGGAATTAACTTTAAAAAAAAAAAAAAAGTGATACAGGATGGGCTAATTATTCTGAGCTTCGTACAAAGCTTTTAAAATTTCAGTCCTGCCCAACACCATACACCCACATGACAAAACAAACAGATTTGCTCCAGATCACGGTAAAAGACTAAAAGTACACAGGAGCAATCCAGCTCTGCCAATCTTGGTGAATGTCACGTCAAATCAGATGGTCCACAAACTCCGTCTCCCCATATTTGCTGACAGTGCTGCCACGTATGAAGAATCAGATAGCCGCTAGCGGGTCCCACAACATCAGTCTACATGCGATCCTCTCTTTAGTCTTTTCTTCCATATCCCGACCCACACGGCGGAAAATCCACCGCCGAACAGGCAAAACAATTTTCAAACCTCCAACTTCATTGAAAAAAAAAAAAACCTTTAAATACTTCAAAAAGTTCCCGAACTCGGCGCTGTCTTGTAAGAAATAATTGTTATACATTCCCAACTATCATGCACTCTCGCGTGCATCACACCCGCTGCTCATTACATAACATTTGTAAATCACGCGCAATAAAATAGCGTGGGACCCTCTTGGTTTATTTTTATAGTTTATTTTTAGTCTAATAATTAATGACAGCATTAAAACGAAGGTTATTGCCCCCAATTAAAGCAAGCTGCAAGCCAAACCAAATCTTGATTAAATTCTGTTTGTATCAATTATCTTTGCTTTTGTTTCTCTGTTTATTTCTCTGTTAGAAGAAGCAAATTGGACTTAACTCAACTTTTGAAGCTCTGAAAGTGAAGGAAGGAGTGAGCTTTCTCTTTCAGTTACTTAATTGCAAATATCTTCATTGATTTTATATTCATTTTTGTAAGCATTTCGCTTTCTTCAACTCGCTTTTGGTCATTTTCTGTTGAGGGACAAAGTAAGTACTTATCTGAAATTCTCTTGCTTTTGAAGCATCTGAAACTTAGAATCCAAGTATTTTGTTCCTCTTTAAGTAGATCTGTTTCAGTTTCAATGGTAAAATACGCCTGTTTTATTTATTGCATGCGCATGTTTTAAACCCTTTTTCGTTTTAAAGATTGTTCCTTGTCAATCAATTAAGTCGTTTATGAGCTGTTTCAGATCTTAATGCAAATTTTTGACAATTTGGTTATTGAGATGTGCCATTATTTCAAATTTAAGCACTTTTTTTTCTGGAAACCCATGTTTTATTTTGAAAAAGGAAAGTTGGTCTCAGCTTAAATGTTAATCACATAATTGAAAAGGCGGCTTTGGTTGGTTCTGCTACCAACCTCTTAGCTTCTTTTCTTTAACAGACTGGTGGGTTTCAGCTAATTTCGATAAGTTTTAAGTTTTTTCTTTGCCCAGAATGAGGAAATTGTATAGAAATTTGATGCTGATGAAGAACCCGTTGATGAATGTGAGAAAAACTGGTCATTCGCACTCAGGAAGAATGTTTAGTGATAGAAAATGGATGGTTCCATTTTTTGCAAGCTTGCTTGTATCGATTATGCTTTTATTGTCTGCAACTTTTGGGCTGTTCACCTCTTCTTTTAGTGGCGATCCGTTGCCATTCGACATTATTTCATTTGCAAAATCAGATGATTCAAGTGGGTATTTTGTAGAATCAGATATAAACAAATCATTTGTTACAAATGGGACAGCCAGGACAGAACCCCCTAGATTAGCTTATCTTATTTCAGGAACAAAGGGTGATAGTCATCGAATGATGAGGACATTACAGGCAGTTTATCATCCGCGAAATCATTATATTTTGCATTTGGATCTTGAGGCTCCACCCCGTGAAAGATTGGATTTGGCGCTTTCTGTGAAGAATGATCCAATTTTCTTTGAAGTGGAGAATGTGCGTGTAATGTTGCAATCCAATTTAGTGACATATAAGGGGCCTACAATGATTGCTTGTACGCTTCAAGCAATTGCAATTTTGTTAAAGGAGAGCTTGGAGTGGGACTGGTTTATAAACCTTAGTGCTTCAGACTATCCACTTGTGACACAAGACGGTTAGTAATGGAGTTTGTTGTTTATTTGCTTCATAGTTGGTTTACACATATATTATACTTTCTTGTATAGGCTACTGCATATGTTGTCATGGAAGTTCTGTTGTGGGATTTATGATATTAAGAATAGTGAGTAGTATAATTGTTGCATTAGAGTGATGATATAGCCACAAATTTTTGTACAAACTGATTTGGAATTAAAATATAAAATAATAAAAACAAATCATGTGGATCAAGAGGTATCTAATCCAACTAATTAAATCATGTCACATCAGTTTGTACAAAAAAATTTGTACAAGAGCTTGTAGCTATATTATTACTCATTCTCTTAAGAGGGAATATACAGATGCAGGCTTGCTCATAGATCAAATTAATTTGCTGGCTGAGAATGATGAGTTGGAGATTACCAATGTAACTCTTTTAACAAGATGTTGAATTAGGGTTGTGATTTTTGAGGAGATATTTTACCTGAGAATTCTACATTGCATTACTCTTTGAGACTGCTGCTTGTACTTAAGATTGTGAATGAGATCCTAGCTTGAGGATAAGAACTTTTTATGTAATTTTCACTGCCCATGTGGATGTGATATTTTCATGTAACTTGGTCTTTTTATTGCAGTTCCTTCTTGTTGAAACCCTCTAGACAATCCTTTAATTACTACAGTGTGTTAATGTTATATAGTCTTTAAACATGCTTAATTTTATTAACAGAGGGTTGGATCTATCTTATGTTCCTAGATGGATATGTGTGAAGTTAGCAAGTCTATTGATCTTCTCTGCTTCCACTGCTTTGGGCTGAATCTGTATGTGGTGTCAGTAGATAGAACATTTGTAGTCCGTAGTCATTATGGCAGGCCAAAATCTGGACAGAACTAAAGGCAGTTTCCGGCTGGGTGTTGTCCCCAAAACTTTTTGCCTATTTTTTCCATCACAATTGAAGATGATTTCTTGGTTCTTTATCTTTTGAGGCTTAACAATTCAGTACCACACATGATCAGTCTTTTGTGTTATTTTTTTTATATATTTTGAGTCTTATGAAATTAAATTTGATTTTGTTCTGATTGTGCAGATATGCTATATGTTTTCTCAAATATGTCTAAGAATCTCAACTTTATCGAACATACTCTGATTTCTGGTTGGAAACTGTAAGTAATTAATTAAAAGTGGCTTACCATATTTTATTCTAATGCTTATATTTTACATCTAATATCAACTTCGGGCATACCATATTTGTGTACATTTGTATTTGCAATTTTGCAGAAACCAAAGAGCAAAACCGATCATTGTTGATCCAGGCCTTTACTTGTCTAAAAAATCTGATATTGCTTGGACCACTCAACGCCGATCACTTCCCACTTCTTTCAAATTGTTTACAGGTAAGTTTCAATTATTATATCCATTGGTTTGTCAAGTGTGCTTCAGTAGTTTCTAGTAGAATCTTGGTGATAGTTGGTTTATCATTGCTTTGTTACAAAGTTCATGATGAACTATGATCTTCAAGTTTAAAATAGCATACTCTTAATTCACAAGACCAAGGGCGCACAACCATTCTGTTAGTTGAAAGTCTGTAATACAAGATCATATTGTATGGAGGCTTCAGCATGAGTATTTAGAGTATAATACTTCCTGCCTTGATCTGGTTGGAGGACTGATGCTATGGTGATAGATATACTAAGTTGCATAGATCAATATTGTCTTCGCCTGAGATGCATATATGTTAACTTATCAAATTCTGTTTTATTGCATTGATTTCTTGTTTCGATGAAGATCTGAAGCATATCTCTGTGCACAAATAACCAGTTTCAGACACATTTGGATTTCTTCTATGCAGGTTCAGCGTGGGTAATGCTAACCCGGAGATTTGTGTTGTACTGCATATGGGGATGGGACAACCTCCCTCGAACTCTTCTAATGTATTATACAAATTTTATCTCTTCCCCAGAAGGGTATTTTCACACTGTTATCTGCAACACTGAAGAATTCCGCAACACTGCTATTAGCCATGATCTGCACTACATTGCATGGGACAATCCTCCCAAACAGCATCCTGTCAAGTTGACAAAGAAAGACTTTGACAAAATGGTTAAGAGCAATGCTCCGTTTGCTCGCAAATTTGCAAAAGATGATCCGGTTTTGGACAAGATTGATAAAGAACTTCTGGGTCGCACAAACCGATTTGCACCTGGGGCTTGGTGTATTGGGAGCTCAGAAGGTGATGCTGATCCCTGCACTTTGCGGGGCAATGATTCTATGTTTAGGCCTGGCCCAGGTGCTGAAAGACTGCAAGCACTGCTTCAGACATTGTTATCTGAAGATTTTCGAAAAAAGCAGTGTTCATGATAAAAGGTGAGATTTTGTTAACCTCAAGTGTACATGAATTCATCAATCATACAGTTGTAGCAGAGCTGAATTTTACCTTTAATACAGGAAATGAACATTCAAGTTACAAATATTGTCTGCTCTTTTGTTGAAGTTTTAAGCTTCTTGAAGTGTACATTGTGTGAATACTACCTGTTCTTCAAAGTTACTTCAAACATGTTATAGTCGTTAAGTTGGCAGCCCATATAACAGCGGACTGGTAAGAGCCCGATGTGGGAGTGTTTATTGCTATTAGGCACTTTTCCATGTTGATGGTTCATAAAGTTTGTCAAAAAAAAAAATGCCTTAAACAATTTCACTAGTTCTTGTGATGCTGTTAAGAAAAAAAGAACATGGTGAGAGTCTTTAAACAAGCGGGGGAACCTGAAAGGAAATGTGCTTAATACATAAATGCTGCATGGTAAAGGCACTGTATGAAAAGCATTCACAAACTGACCCTTAGGCATAGAAATCAAATACAGTCTAAAAAGTGTGAATGCCTTGTTATAAAGTAAAGGAAAATAAGACATTGATGGGTGATGCACTAAAAAGTGTGACACAAGTAGTATGTTCCTACACTGCTAGTACTAGTGTTGGTTCCTACAGTACATTTTACTTGATTGTATACATTGTCGAACAAACTTTCTGGATGGTGCAACATGTGAATCATGTGTTCAAATCTCCTTATCCAAACGTGGGACAGGTATGTTATGGTATTATCTATTTATTTTGAACACACCAAGATATAATTTGAAAATGGCCATTCAAAATTGCAAGGTTCCAATAGCGTAAGCTTGTTATTTTTTGGTGGTAGCCTATGTCAGCAAACTGAATATTTCAAAGTTGGAAATTATTAGAAAATGTTCCAACAAGTGTATCATCAGTCAGCATTAGCAGTCGCATTAATCAAATTCATGTACTTTTCAACAATCATTTCTGGTGAAAAATCAGTGAAGTAGCCCTTCTCTACATCCAACCCTGCTTCAGCTGCCAGCTTCTCTACCCGGTTCTGGACTCTATCCGCTCCTACCTGGTTGGGCTCCAAGAGCATGCAAGCTATCTCAGTTGAGTCCTCACCATGAACCAAGCCCAATGTTTGAACTGTTGGCAGTCCGCCACCCCGAGCACTCACCATACGAGCTATCCGACGAGTGGCAGCGACATCCGTGGACATGATAGGTATGTTGTACAATGCAACCCATGGACGTGCTCCGATCATTGCAATGCCTCTGGCTGGAGACACCTGAATTGGGCCTTCATTGGGTCTCTCCGGGAGGATTTCGGGCATTGTCCAACCTGCCCATTGGTTGCCCATAGAGTTAGGCCTGTAGTAACCCAGCTCACGCCTGATCGTATCCAGGGGCTTGCCTGTTGGGTGGGCTGCTGCGTACAAAAATACTGGCACTGCACCACGTTGAAAGTAAAATGTAAACGCATTCATTGATGCTCCTTAAAAAAGATAAGACGAAAAACATTTGTTTTTGTTATGCACTTGCCTTGAAATCTACTGCCAATATCTGCTGCCACTGCTTTAGCAAGCCAAGCTGCTTCATCTAATGATGCCCAAGCCAATGGATGAAAAACAATGTCATCAACAACACCAAGCCGAGGGTGAGCCCCAGAGTGTGTCTCAAGGTTTATGGCTCCATAAGCAGTATCAGCCATGGCTATAATTGTTTGCTGCAATGGACTATATATTGCAGTACCTGTGCTGTCATGAACAACATATGATACAAGTGTATAACGAGCCCTGTTATAAATTCGATCCTCGAATTTGTTTACAATGACAGTTTCTGTGTCAAGCCTTGCAGCTCGTTCAATTGCATCAAGAGCTGCGAGGTTACGTGATTCGGAAATGAAGAGTTTACAGCATACTAGTATGGACTGATTAGCAATTTTTTTGTTCTTGTTTTTCTGACAACAAAAGGAAAAAATGCGATTAGAAATTTAGAATATCAGGAGTTTAATTGTGTCAACAAGAAATATGTTACTACATAATACTAATCCATATAGAGAGAGAGAAATGTTTTAATTTAAGATCTAGATATTATTAAAGTCTGAAAAAATAAACAAAGTCAAAGATTCTAAACTCGATCACTACAATATGTGTGTGTGTGTGTTTTATTATTATTTTTTTTATTTGTTATCAAGCAGGTTAAACTTGTTGAATCTTACCAAAAACTTCTTTTGATTTTTTAATAGAAGTATTACTTCATTTTTTTTCCATCAAGAAACTTTCTGTATGGCCTACAGATGAATCACGTGTTCAAGTCTTTACTTCTAAATGTTGGACAAGTGTGAGGTGTCTTATTTTTTTAATATTAAATAATTTGGTTCTTCCCCTGATTTATCAAGAAACAACTGGACAATGCGCATTCACAACAAGCTCATAAATCTTGATCAGAATCCAAATGTTTAATCAATATTTATGCAGTGCTAAAAAGAAACTCAACAGAAAGAAGAAAGAAAATCAAGAAGCTACTGTAATGTCTTAACATTAATCTGCCTTCAAAGGTGGACAGCTTCTTAGAAGATGTCTGTCTGGTAAAGAAATCATTAAGAAGTTAAACAATTCTTAATCAGTCTTGAGGAAAGAACACAACTAAAAGATCAGAATGATGTCCAATTAAAAATAGAAGACGAAGAGATTAAACCTAGCAGAAAGTAAAGTGGATCAAGACAGAGGAATCCATACCTTGCTTCCAGGGCCAAAATCCATGGCCTCTGTTCTCTCTTATCTCTCTGTTGATAAAACTGAGTTTCGCTGAATTGACGGAGAGGAAAACCCCATTTATAAAGAAGCCATTGAAGGAATGATCCTTTTACTTGACGTATGCCTCATTAAATCAGCACTACAAAAAAAAAAAACACATATTTTATATATATATATTGAATTTTTAATTAAGAATTTCTAACCTTATTAAAATAAGAAATGAGTTAAAAGATTAAAAAAAATTAAAAAATTTTAATAATAAAGAATCTGTACTTTTTATGTGCTAACTTATCCTTAATTTTACTATGATTACGAATACTTGATTGGAGTTGCCGATTGTTAATCGTAACCAAAGCATACGTACACATCACATGGACGATGGATTCACCGACCATCAAGTTTCATCATAGGGGCATGCAAAATTTTAATCAATCATGCAATTCAATAGAACTATGAAAGAAGAAGCAGCATCCCATATGCATGTAAGGAAGCCCATGGAAACGGAATTGTATCATTTAGCTTTGAAATTTAAATGGGTTTGTGTTAGGTAAGCGGCACGTGAAACAAATTACTGTGACTCAAAACAATTATCACCATCCATCAAGATATTTGTTAGATCTTTATATTTCTTTTGTTAAAGACGAGCCCGGGCGGGGAGATGCAGCATATGCTAGTAGCTATAGAACAAAAGCGTTGCTATCCGCATCAGTAACTACAGAACAGAACAAGAAGCATCTGGGCAGTCTTTATTACCCCAAAAACAAAAAAAAAAAATCCATGAATGGACCTGCTTGTTGGTTTTTGTGGTATTATTGTTTGTGGACCTTTCTCTACATAGCCATTACTGAAATTTTTGAGCATTTAATAAAATATGACCTGGGTTGGATCTATATTTAGGATAAGGTTACAATGCGGTAACTTGGGGTGAGGCCATAATGCACTAACGAATCACAAATGGATTAGATTGGATTACACAAATGCAAAGCCAGAAAAGAACAAGAATATTGAAGTAAACAAGGAAAATGGCATTTATTACAACTTACAAGTAGTGATACGAAAGCGGCAAACAGAGAAAGTCCGAACTGAAAAAACAGAAAAAAAAAAATGAAAACACAATTTGATACTTGTGCAGATAACCGCTACCTTATCTTCTAGCGATGTGAGTGTTCGATTACCATATTTTTCATTTGAGGCATAAAACAGAGCAATGAATTATTTATCTAAAATAGAATTCATCGTTGCTGCCAACTACTTAACAGAGGGCATTGCAATAGTTAATATTATGTCAAGTTTGCTCTGTAATTTCGGTGAATAGTGTGTAAATCCACATCAGCCAATGACAACTGAGAAAAAAAATATATAAAAATTAACAAAAAGGTGGAGGCTTATCCACTTTCCGAGTCATCCTAGCGTCATATCCATTACCCACTAACGTTTTGAATTGATTTCGTCAAATAAAACCAGCTCCCCTACAAAAGAGCTTATTTTTAAATTAGTTGACCCCATGTGCATCTCTTGTTGGGCAAGTGAAATGTTTCCTACTTTCCTTATCTCAGCCAGTTGACTCTTCTTGAATTCTCTAGAAGATCTGCAAATGAAGTGCTGTTAATATTATAAACCCAGGCCGTGAAAGTATACTAGGGCAAATCAGCGCTGCAACCAAGTTTCACTAGAGGAATTTCGTTTTCATCAAAATATTGTAATTGGGTTTAAAGCTCCATCTCACAGCTACATTCATTTGTTAAGTTGCATGGACTGTGGTGGGCAGAACAGAAAGTAAGCTAACATCATTGCATTTTTTAATATTCATTATCTACATAAAAAGAGAGCCCAGCCACCAAGCAATCTCTCAAATATAATGTAAAATCTGTAGCTTTCAAAGATAATGACAGGGTTGATTAAGAACAAGAGAAACTCATCTGTAGAAATCAATACATAATATTTAGACAGAAAGTAAATAAAAAATATGAACAGCTACATCTTTAGCAGATGAATTCAATTTCATATAACGTTCAATTATTTCTTCCTGTGAAAGGTCAGTATAATATCCTTTCCCCACAGCCATACCCTCTACTGCTGCAAGCTCATCGACTTCCACCTGAACTTGATCTCCTCCTATTTTACTTGGTTTCAACAGATTACATTCTACCTCTGTGATGTCTTCACCATGTATAAGAGCCATGGCTTGTACTGAAGCAAGTCCACCTCCTCTTTCACTTACTTGCTTTGCTATTCTGCGAACAGCAGCAATATTTGTGGATAAGACAGGAATGTTGTAGTTATCAACCCACCTGGTTGATCCAATTACAATGACACCTTTTGATTGAGTCACTTGATCAGGACCTTTATCTGGCTTCAATGAAAAAGACTCTGATTTTAATCCCCCTGCCCACTGGTTTCCAGCTGAGTTAGGCTTGAAATATCCCAGTTCTCTTCTAATTGAATCAAGTGTCCTTCCCTCTTCATGTGCAGCTCCATATAAAAAGGTAGGGACTGCAGGACATTAAGGATCGCCAGCAAGCGCAAGGGAAAATTCCCAAAAGAACAAAAAAGTTCTCATGAGATAAAAGATGCATTCTGGTAACACAATTCGATATTTAGGCCCACTAGATATAGAGAACTGGCAATATACAACGGAAACACTCCATGTTAAATGAGAAAAGACCTCACTCCATGATTTCCTTTCTCCTGAACAAGAAGGTTACAAAAGAAACAATAAACATTAGAACTCTCTAATGTTTACTATCTGTGTAAACTTAAAGTGCTTGGTTATCGATAATTCTGGCTTCTGAAGTTCGCTTATCAAGATAATAGGATAAAGTACTAAATTATATTTGACACACCCCTTAGACTGGATGAGGGTACAAATAAAACATGCTGTTATTTCACCTTTAGATGGCCATTTCTCAGTGAGAAATTGTGTAGAGAGAGCAAAAGTAACAAAACCTGCACCCAAGTTTTTACATGTCCTGGCACCCAATTCATTCAGTCTTTTTCAGCTTTGCTAAAATCTACTAGAAGCTACGTTCATTGGAGTTTCCAGGATACAAACCTTGAAGACCAGATCCAATGTCTCCCACCACAGACTTTGCAATCCCAGCCACTTGGTCCAAAGGTGCAGAAGCCAAGGGATGAAAGCATATATGGTCCATGACTCCAAGCATAGGATGACTTCCAGAATGCATACCTGGCTCAATATTCTCAAAAGCAGCTTTAATCATGGCAAACACCGTACTTTTCAGAGGACAAGAGTCTGGAGACAGCGTTGGAGCCAATTTGGAGACCACTGTATAACCAACTCTATTGTAAGTTACATCTTCAAATTCGTTGACAATAATAGCAGCTGAAAATAGTCTGGCAGCTTGTTCAATTGATTCTAGTGCAGCCTTGTTTTGACTTTCAGATATATACACCTTGCAGCAAGTAAGCATCAGCTTTAACATTTTTCTCCACCTTGGTGCATGCCACCATTTGCACAACAAAGAAAGATTGGGCTAATGAAATGCCATTATCAGGAACTTATGTGGCCATAATCATTGGGAACCACCCTCTAGCAACTTAAGAAGATAAACTTTCAAGCAACACTCCAGAAATAGTAAAGCTGAAGAAAATCGGAAATCTAGATGTCAGCACAGAATAGCCATCTCTGCTTAAAACTATATTGTGTGAGAAGTATCATAACTATTGATACAATTTAGACTGCAAAATAAAGCCTGTATAAACTCAAGTAAGAAAAGCCAACTTGTAATTTTTTATACTTAATCCATATTTGAGTTCACAAAACACAATAGCCCTACATTAGTACATCATGCTGCCCAATATGCAAAATTCTTTCAAGCTATGCCAATCTGCCTCTTTCAGCTCCGTTTCATTTTCCAGGGTGTCCAATATAATAGTCGAAGGTTGATTTTTCTCACATAACAATTTCATCTCGATCAGTGATGCAAGGAACTCATCACATGTTCCATCACAATGTCACCAACATAGCTAAACATGTTAAGTGTTCCAGCAAGAAACTCATGTCTACTCAATATTGATCATACTCGACCAGAATACTTACCAACACACAAAACCTCAATGTACTGATTATCTCTTCATTCTTGCACACATGTGTGCCCACATGGATGGGTTACTATGATAAGAGAAGTGTTACTGGAAATTTACTTAACTTCAACCTTCAAGGCAATCCATAGTACTCCCAAAAAAATAGTACAATACAAACTAATTAAGCAAATACTTGGGACTATAGTTATATCATATCAAATTATCCAAGGAAAAAAGGGAAAAAAAAGATTAATATAACTATGCGTGCGTTATCAACAAAATTATCCGATACCCAGTACATAAAAAGACCCGCTTTCGACTCAAAACTCAATCTCTTTGGGTTTAGGGTACCCGTCATACTCCAATTTCACACCTAAAGCAGCCCGAATAATTCTAAATTTGAGCCTCAAAGCCTCCATGATCTCTTGAACACTCTCATTCTCCGGATCGTTAACTGGGTATTTCTCAATCAACTCTTCCATTTGCTTGATACCCTTGCGGACCCGAGCCGAGAACCGGGTCGGAGCGATCCGAATAGTGGAGTTCCACACATCGACACAGCCCTTGTAAAAGCCTAGTTCCTCGCCAGTTTCAAAACCGTGTTTCAGGCCTACATCTTTGGCCTCTTCTTTTCCGGTGGCAAGGCCGTGAGCGTAGCCTTCGTCATAGCCTTCTTTGAGATGTGTCTGCTCTAGGTTCAGTGAAGAGTCGAAGATGTCTTCAATTGAATTAGAATTGTTTGATTGATTATGCGAGTCCATTTATATATTAAAAAAAAAAACCCAGCGTTTTAGAGAGAAAACAAACAACTGAGAAACTCTTTTGCTTGGTTTTTTTATATTTGTTGAGATTTGGGATTGCTTTTTTACTTTCGTAGTGTAAATGGAGAGATGTGCAGTACCTGTTTGTAAAACAGTCGCTGAGAAGAAATATGGCTAGGCTGTTGGCGATTGTTTTTGTGACGGTTACGAACCCCTTTTTTTATTTTTTTCGTTTCTTCATCATCTTCATCCCCATCAACGATTCAGTTAAATTTTTTTTAAAAAAATAATGATGCAAACATAAATTTTTATATAAATTAATTTAATATCAATTAATTAAATACATATAAATATAAATAATAAAAACAAAACATATAAATTAAAAAATATTTAATTTAATTAATTTAATCATGCTACATTAATTTATAAAAAATAAATCGTATAAAAATTTATAATTATATTATTACTCAAGAAAAAAAAGAAATCATTTTTTATAAGTAGTACAATTAATTATTTTCTTCTTCAAAAAATATAAAAAGGATAAATCTCATTTAAAAATTATTTAAATTTTTTTTATTTATATAACTCTTCAAAGTAAAAATATTATTTAAAGAGCTATAAATTTTTGAACTAGAGCATAAATATCCAACAAACCTAATACATACGTAGATTATAACAATTTAAAAATAATATTAAAGATGTGATTATTCGAACTCAATAAAATAGTCATTAAAATCACTTTTTAATATTTTTATGACTAAATTTTCCCTAAAGTAAACTATAATTTTAGACAAGAAATTATAATTGAATGAAATTCTTATATTCCAAGTTTAGAACCAGAATAAGGGCAGAGGAATTTATATCAAATCCCTCTTAAAAATTCAAGATTTTACCATTAAAAAAAAATGTTTTAGATATTTTCGAAGATTTACATACAAAGCATGCTTACGCACCATCATCAGTTATGAAGAAGTATTTACATTTTATATGAAATAAAACAAAATTATATTTAATTGCCAACATATATTTTTAGTGGATTCACAATATCCGATGAATCATTTAACTTTTCTTCAATTCCTAAAATTAGGATAAAGATCTCTCTTAATCTAAGTTCTCATAAGTTTTTTAAGATCTTGTCATGTGTCTTTAAATTATAATATATGAATAGTATTTAACTATTAATTTATTTTCTTTATTTATTAACTACTAATCACTCACATATATTTTTTTGCTCATGAGGATATCAGATTATAAGAGAATTATAATCATTAAAACTAACCAATTTTTCAAGTGATTGAATTTGTTATTTAGTATGATTCAGATACTCATACTGTAAGTTGAATTTCTTTTCAATATCATTTCATGATAAAAGGTTATGAGATTTTTGTTCAGGAATAGAAATAAAGTTGGAGTAAGCTATGCAATAATGGAGAATTTGGATAAAGTCACAAAACCAAAAAATGTATACATATGAAAACTGGGAAAAAATGTAACAAAAATATTTAGTAAGGTTATCTTAGGTATTTTAACGGGTTTATAGAGTAAAATATAAATTTTTAAAGTTTGAAAATAGATTTGTCAAGTATATAAGTTTATTGAATATTTTAATAATAACAGTGAGACCTACTAATATCTATGTCATGAATATTTTAATCAATGCCGCCTGAGATATTTCTTAATAAAAATTATAAAATTATTTAAATCTTCTATAAATTAAATCAGCTTTTCAAATTCTAATGTTGCCATTAAAAAATTACGGTGTGCTTCGTATTATTTTTCAAATGGTGTTTTTATTTTTATTTAATAAACTAGAAATAATTAGTTTTTATTGAAAATAAAAATATATTTTAGTTGATTGTTTCTAAAATAGTGTTTGAAAATGAAAAAGTGAAAATATATTTGGTTGTTTGTTTGAAAAGGTGAAGACAATGAGAGAGGGTGAGAGAAAATGTATTATAATGAAAAAGTTTTAATAAATTAAACTTTTTTAATCATGATATTGTTTGTAATTTTAAATTTTTTATTTTATAAAAATGAGATAAAATTATTTTTTTAGAGAAAATTAAAGTTTTTTAAAATTACCAAAATAATACATTATCATTATAGAAAAAAATAATTAAAGTGATTAAACAAATAATAAAATTATATTATAAAGTAAAAATTGGCCATGGGTTCACACGACAAGTGATATGGTTTTTGTCTTTCTATTGTGCAAGTGTGTCTTGTAAGACTTATTTGCAGAATGAAAATTGGACAACATCAATTCCAAGTTCTCAAATTTTCTTTTATAAAGTTGGGGTCTGCCTACCGTGCAACAATTGCACGGGTATCCCCTTTTTTGTCTTTTTCCAACTCAGCCAATGGATGAATGGTTGAAGTGTTCAATGGCCAGGATGTGTTCAATTGGTTATTAACACTTAAGTCCTTACTGTTTATTACAAAATCATAAAAGCTAAAAGTTTTTAAATATTCACTTACATAATTTTTGTTGTTTTAAATTTTTTAAAGTTTGATCCATTAACTTAATTTGATCATAAAAATAATTGATGGTGTAAATATAATAATGTAATATCACATAAAATTTTTAAACACATGAAAATTTGATAAATGTAAATAATATTTTTTGTTATATAATATATATTTAATGTAAAATAAATAAATTGAATATGTTTTAAGAATATAGGTTATTAACCTTTATACTTTAGAAAATTATAAAATAAAAAAGGTGAAATTTCAAAATAAGAAACATGTAAAAAGTCTTAGGTTGTAAAATTTTATTATTTTAATATTACAAAACTTTACTTTTTTATTACATTTTTGTTTTTAGCATTAATTGACATGTTAGTTTATTTATACATACAATATGTTAATTTACCTATAAAATATCAATAAATATATAGCCCAACAAAATTATAGAAAGATAAATAAAGAATAACATAAAAGGAAGTTAGTTTATTTTTTTAAGAATATTTCTTGAGAATTATCATTTTTTAAGATATTTGAGCTTGTGAATCTTGTTGTAATGATAATTTATTATTTATTCTTGATTTAAATAATTGATTAGTAAATTTATTGATTTCCAAATGCTCTTTTAAATATAGGGTAGTTGGTTAATTTTTATTATATTAGCCTAAATTTTGTGATGATAGCTAATCAACCATTATAAAAGATGTACTAGGATTATTTTTACTTTCTCTACATCCCTCTAGACCATCATCACTCAAAAAGTTAAAGATCCGTTTGACACACTATATTATATTGTATTATGTAATGCACATGTATTATATTATATTATATTACATTAGCAGTATATTATAATAATTATAATAAAATTATGCAACATTTGGTAATTGGTATTATCCTGTACTGCATTAATTTTGTACTAATATTAAACTAAAATTACTTAAATTTATTATTAATTATATTAAATTATTATTTTCATATTAATTATTTTTAAATAAATATAATATGATATAATAAAATAATATTATAGTATAATTTTTTTTATATTTTTTTTAATTTTTTTATAATAAAAATAAGAAATAATTAAAATATATATAATGCTTAATTAAGGCAAAATAATAATAATGACAGTGGTATTATTTAATAGTTAAAACCAAAAAAAATTATAAAGTTTAATGATGATGATGACGACGACGACGACGACAACATTAATATAAATATAATAATTAGAATAATAAGATTAATAAATTTATTAATATTAATAAAATAATAATTCAGTAATAAATTTAATATATTTTAAAAATAGTGACGGTAATAAAATCAATAAATAATAATAATGATAACTAATTAAAGCAATCATAACAATTAAAATAATAAATTTTAATAATAATAATAATAATATTATAATAATAATAATAATGACATTAATAAATAATAATAATAACAGTTAAATTTTTTTCAAAAGTCTTTTATAATTTTATCCAGAGAAAAGGACCTATATATAAAGATTTGTAACATATAGTATCTATTCAGTTTTCTTATAAATATAGGGTAGTGTAGTATAATTATTGGAAAAAGACAAAATTCAGTGGTACCGTGCAACTGTTGCACGGTAGGCAGACCCATAAATTTGAACAATGAGAACAAATCATTCTTATTTGGAATTCAATATTATTTAAATACAAGTGAAACAAACAAATTTTACGCTTCCTCGGTCTTAGAAAATGAAAAATTACAAAAGAAAAACAATACAAAGGCACCCCTTACATTCTTCTTATTGGTCAATTTTAATTTTTATTGCAGTAAAAGAAATTAGTCCGATACCATGGCTTTCGGGTAAAGTTTTTGTTAGGAAAATATGTTTTTTAAAAGTATATATGTTTATTTAATTGTAATAAATATTTTTTATTAATAAAATTAATGAGGTATTTTATTCAAATATTTTAATTGTATTAATATTTTTATCAAAGTTCATTTAATCATATTACATGTATTTATGTGATCACCATGTGAATTCACAGAAGACATAAATACAAGTTTCTTATGATTAAATAAATTTAGTTCGCAATTGATAAATAAAGTTGGGCACTTTATTTAAGTATAGACTGTAATGAATTCATTGAATGATTTGTCTTAATCATATATGAATTTATTAATGTAGTACGACTACATTGAACAGAATCACATATGAGATTTAATTAACTTTGTAATAACTGTCAGACTTATTAAATCTCATAGGCATTGATTTTACTGTAATCTTAATCTTGAGTTAATTATGATTTCATGATTGTAATTGTTATTCCATTTGAGTTACCAATGGGCACGACATATACTTATGGTCAAATTACCCGGTATCTTAGTGGGAGCAATTATGAGTATTGGAATTATAAATTAACAATATACAATTTGTACAACACATCTCTTGATGAATTTTCGGCACTTGATCATAAAATTCTCTGGCCAGAGCGTGTCAACATATTTAGTATATTGAAAATGATCATTAGAGAAAATCAGTAAGTATCAAGGAACAAGATGTAATTAAATTGATTGGACAGTTGAGATATCGATTTAATTAATAATGTAATACAAAGGATTGTGCAGTAAAGAAATCAATGTGGCTTGGGACGAATTATTATTCGAGTATACAATTATGGAGGTCAATTCCAATCTTTTAGTGGAGTAAATTTGTAATTAAATAATTAGGCTAGTTTAATTACAGGCCTAATTGTTATACCCACTATTGTATGTTCCCAAATGATCCTTGGGTTAGCTCATTTAATTGACTGCACCATTACTGGATTAATAAGAAAGATAACTAGTTATTTGGATCAAACGCCTAAATATATCATTTAGTGGGAGACTCCATTTAATTAGCTTAGCGGGAGACTCCATTTAACCTGAAAGATCATTGGTGACGGATCGTGATCTAACAAGCGTGGTGGTGACAAATCGTGATCTAACAGGTGTGGTGGTAACGGATCGTGATCTGGGAGCCTAAATCACTTTAGCGGAAAAAGGTAAATCAGATTTTCAAGGTACAATTCCTAGATTACAAATTCTTATATATTATATGAGAGTGATTTTAAAAAGGTTTTATAAAAATTAAAAAAAAACTTATTTTTCCCCAACAGTTTTATCATCAAAAGCGACATGTGGTTGTAGCCAACACATGCTTTCGCCTTTGGGCAATGTGAAATTGGCAATGACCTTATTGGATCGCGAGGAATTTGGGACCCTTCAGTTTGCGGAATCTTCGCTGTATCCTTTCATGTGAGATATCGTAAGATATAAATGTCTTCATCATACTTCTACATCATGTTACAAATTAATGTAATGGCATCCTTGATCAAATTAACATTAAATAAGCACAAATTTTTTTTCCTTAAAAGGACTTCTCTCTTTTTTTTTAATGACTTGATTATGCATTTGGCAATAGTTTTTTAAAAAGAAATAAATTTGTTTTTGTAAAATTAATTATTTAAAAATATAATATCAAAGACCTTTCCATTTGCTTAAATCTTTGTACATATAAAAAATTAAAAATGTAAAGTTTATATCTCAACTTATATGGTATACATAGTGCTTACTGCTTTCATATGATTCACTATGTAATAATAAGATTACTAAATAGGTAATCATGAGTGTGTTCAGCACACCACATTACATGTGATTGTATTAACTAATGTAATGTAATCTCGGGTTTTGATAAAATTACAATACACCATAATACGAATAGTGCAGCATTAAACAAACTAGACTTTCCCTCAGGTTTGTTTCATACGACACGGATCACATTAGTTTTTTTAATTAAAATAATTAAAATTTAAGTAAATTATATATTATTAAAAAAATAAATATTCTATTGCCAGTACTAATGACTACTGGCAACAGTTCAAGGACGGCCAACCACGATGGCCACTGTATAACAATATATTTTGTACTGAAATTTGGTATCACTAGAATTTTTATTGTTGAGTATACTCAACGGAATAACTATTATTGGCAAAAAAACTTCCGTTTACCATATATTTATGGTAAAAAATTTGAAAACCAAAACCTGACTATCGATCTTTGGTGATTAAAAACTCATTTGCCAGTAATAGTTGCACCATTCGTAACCCCAACAATAAAGATTATAATCGTACCAAAATATAGTTCAAATGTCAATAAAGTATGGCAGCACGTTGCAAACGTTGAAAATTATTTATTTTAATTATAACATTTAAATTACTAATTGAACATACGTAAATAAAATATAAATTATTCTTAAACAATTGATTTAATATAAATATTAAAATAAAAAAATATAATATAGTCTGTAATACTAGCAAACATAATATTGTATTACAACTTAATACAATATAATTTAATACAGTTTAATGCAATGTAATATACTGTGCCAAACACATATGTGTTTGGTAGCATACATTACACTGTATTTCATTGTATTAAAATATTATTTTTATGCTAACCCATGTTTGGCTGCAATTTCTAGTTATATTGTACTACCTTAAAAAAGTGGCTAATAAAATCAAGGTATATGAAATAAACTCATTGGGAGGGGTAGGGTTTAGGTTATATTGCATGAACATACTATTAATATTTTAAATATATTCATTAAACTTTTATTATTTAAAAAATTAAGTCAATTTTAATTTGTTAAATATTAATTTATATTTTTATTTAAATACAAATTTAATCTAAATAATATAAGATAGTAATAAACCTAAATATGTATTAATCATTTAGTATTTACTAAAATACCAAATTTAAAAATAACTTTAAATTAAAAAATTGCATTTGACATTAATAAACAAAAATAAATTTTAATTTGATAATTACATTATAATTTATATTATATTATTATTATGTTTATATTCTTACAATATAATATTAAATTATACTATATTATATAAATATATAGAAATAAATTATATAATACTATAATATTTTTGTATTTTGTCATTAATAATAGTATATTATTAAATTATTTTTATATTATATAAATTAATATATAAAAATAATGATTCAATATGTAATTTTTAAAACTAATAATAATGATTCAATATGTAATTAATAATATTAAAATATTTTAATATTATTACAAAATTATATAATTTTATATAATGTAGTCCTTACTACAGTATTAAATTACTATTTAATGTAATGCACTAGTCTAATACAAGCAATACAATTAATATTGTATTCCAAACGTACCTTTAATGCATACTATTTTTTTAATAATATCATTATATTAGTTGTGTATAAATTATGTGTCCCAACCTACTTCATTGTGAGAATAACATCTAATTTATATATATATATATATATATAAAGTTGGGACTACAAAAGGTGATATGGCATCACTATTTCTTATCTTCTCATATTCTCTATTATCTAATAAATTAGTTGAAATTAAAAAATAATTACATTACAAAATATTAAAAATAGAAAATAATTATTAGATTATAAATGATTACATGTCTTTTCCTCTTTTTATTTAAATTGAACAATATGTAATCATTAATAATAATTAATTACAAGTCTAGAAACATTTATTTGTTTTATTATGCCAACAATTAAATTTTAGTGGCTTAAAATACATCAATTAATTAATATAGGAAGGAAGATTCCTTCATCTTTCCTCAACAATGCCATTAGAGCCCAATTTTAATATCATAATCTCATATTTAATTATTCAATCTTTTGTTTAGTGCCTTTTGACTTCTTTAAACTCTATAAATATTAAATATTTAAAATTTGTGGCATCATTATTTCTTCCTCTTTCTATTTAAATCCAACAATATGTAACCATTAATAAAAATTAATTATAAGTCTTTTGAAACATTCATTTATTTTATTATGCTACCAATTAAACTTTAGTTGCTTAAAATACATCAATTAATTAACATAGGAAGAGAGGTTCTTTCATCTTCCCTCAATAATGCCACTAGGGCCTAAGTTTAATTTTAATAATTTTAATGTCTCTTGCTCTTTCTATTTAAATCCAACAATATATAACCATTAATAATAATTAATTATAAATCTTTTGAAACATTCATTTATTTTATTATACTAGCAATTAAACTTTAGTAGCTTAAAATACATCAATTAATTAACATAGGAAGAGATGCTCTTTTATCTTCCTTCAACAATGCCATAAGGGCCTAATTTTAATGCCATAATCTCATATTTAATTATGCAACCTTTTATTTAGTATCTTTTGGCTTCTTAAAATTTTATTATGCTAGCAATTAAATTTTAGTGGCTTAAAATACATTAATTAATTAACATAGGAAGAGAGATTCTTTCATCTTCCCCCAACAATGTTCTTATGACCTAATTCTTCTTATTCTAAATTTAAGTTTTATTTGCTTGTCATCATCAGCAACATAAGTCGATTATGATGCAACTACAATTATAATTAATGAAGAATGACTACTTATCTTCTCTGGTGCAATTCACTATATCTTCGCAGCAATCCACAAGTACTGTATGCAAATAATTAATTTACAATTTTCTCAAATCACTTGCACTTTCACATTTTCTTCTTCTTTTAACCAAAAAAAAAAGCTACTTTGATGCGAAACTATTATCTTAATTTTTTTTCCTAACAAGCCAAACATGATCCCACATTCAAAACGGTGCGCTTTCATATTTAGGAAAAATTATGGGCAATATTTTTGGATCCAACATCATTGTTATTCTTTAAATATGTAAAATTTGATATAATTTATTTCTATATGCGTTGTATTTGTCCAGATGTGGCCAGATCTTATACAGAAGGCAAAGGATGTAGGGCTCGATGCAATTGAAACTTATATTTTGTGGAATGCTTATGAGCTTCAACGTCGTCAGGTGCCAATTATTATTATTATTATTATTATTATGTGCGATATTTATTATTATTGAAATAAACATACAAAATTAACTTGTTTAATCTTCCTTTTGAGAAGAGATCAAAACGATTTCTCAGGAAATTTGAATTTCATCAAATTTTTAATTTTTAATTTGATATTTTCAAAGCCGCACGAAGCGTGGTTCTATTTCCTAGTTATTATTATAAAGGTAAGCTATTTGAACCCACAATTTTACTTATTAAACTTATTTTGAAATTTTTTTTTTGTATTTAAATTTTGATCTGATGCAAAAATGCAGGAACGTGAAAAAGAAGCAATCAAGTAATAAATCTATATGCAAAAGAGAAAGAGTAGATATGGTTTATCAAAAAATGGGTGCAATTAAATTATAACTTTTATTTGTTTAATTTGTTCAAATTCTATTGTTCTTATATGCAATTTTATTTAAGAATAGATTAATAATTAAAAATTTTGTTGAATGATAGGTTCAAACTTCAAATAGTAAATAAGTTTAAATAGTCTCAGAATTACTTGTAAGTTGTAACTTCTCACAATCCTAATCAAAAGTAGGGGCATAATGGTAATGGGCACTGAACGCATGGAAATATGTATACACTATACAATTTGTCAATGGGTCTCCAGAATCAGCGCCAAGAAACAATTCCCATGCTTCTTTACCTTTATAAACACCTCTTGAGAGTGAGAGTGAGCGAGTAGTTGCATGGTTCTTTTTGCATGACAAGCAAGCAACGGCCCGCATTCTCATTTAAACCTTTATGAAGCAAAAGCAACATATATTGAATTCAAGAAAGAGAATAAAGAGGGGTGGAGAGAGAGAGAGAGAGAGAGAGAGAGAGACCCATTTCCTTTTTTTCATTTCTGAGAAAGAAAGAGATATGGACCATGGGTGGATCTCATCATAACAAGGCAAATAACAATGGCAGCAAATCATCATCATCATCATTAGGGAAGCCATATGGGTTGATGTTGCTTTTGGCATTTGGGGCTGCCTTGCTTGGTGTTATGGTGCTTCACAAGCTCAGGGAGAGACGCATTTTCACCCTCCTTGTCAAAGAGAAGGATTCTCAGCTCATTTCCCTTCAACTTCTCTTCCAGGTTCTCTCTCGCTCTCGCATGCATGTATGTTCATTTTGACGTGTCACTCTCTTTGTATGCCACCTATGATACTTCATGCAAGACTTTCAACATTTGTCTTAATTCTTATTGATGTAGCAGGATAATTTTGTCCTTTTATTGACAAAATTATATTGATTCTGACAAAATTTTAATAGAATCCAAGTTGAGAATTCAAGTTTGATTTCATGTGATTAAGCCCAACCATTGCCATTTTATTAAATTTGTATCAACTTGCCCTGACTAGGTTCTTCTGTGTAGGTTTGACCTAGAAATATTGCTCAATTTTCAATCTTGATGAGAAGAATAACCCATTTAATTTACTCAGTTGAACGCAAAGGGTGGATCAGGTTTCTCAGAATCATCTCATCAAGTAAACGGCAACCAAGTGAATTTAAAAAAAAATAAAGAAAGAAAGAAACAAAAAAAACACCTTCAATTTCTTTACCTTAAAATGTAAAAAATGCAATAGAAGAATTGCTAGATCAAGGCATCAAGCCATCAGCAATAGAAGTTCTATCCAGGTATTATACCATATAGCAATTTATGCTCTTGAGCCAATATTTGTTTTAATTCGCTGAGTTGTAGCTATAATGATTTGGTTGTAAAGTGCTAGTTCAGTTTTTCGTTCACGCAGAAGGAAATGGAACATGGCAAAGAAATGAAAAGGAAGAATGGAGAGATGAAAGTGAAGTTATACTCCCTCAGAACCTAGAAAATGGAGCTTGACAGAAGGCTTCTCGAGATGCAATCTACGATTGACTCCCTAAAAGATGAACAGAAGGCTCTAGAGTCTGCACGGGAGGAGAAACAGAATGAGATCAAAATGCAGAGAGAGCAGATAGATGCAAGCAAAGAAAATTCCCAACTGATTGTTCTAAAAGAAATCTTGAAGCAAAGGGAGGCTGAGATTAAGGATTTAAGGCACCAACTTGAATATCGTGTTAATGTCTGGTCAGTAAGTGCCGATGACCCATCAAATCCACGTGTAAGTTTGACTGATACCTCAAATGTGCTAGAAAAGGATAAATCAGAATCTAGTTCAAGTAAAGAAACAGGTGGACGGTTACACGACTCTACCAAATTCAATGACGGTGAGAATTCAACAAGAATTGATGATAGAAGTGAAAAATGTTTGGGAGATACTATTAGCAGGGAAATAACAGTTGAACCTTTGGAAAAGCAAGGCATTTCCCAAGACGAAGGCTTTCAAAATGAAGGTGGTATACAGGGAAAAGGCATTAATGAGGGCGAAGGAGAGAGAAAGAATATTGGAAATTCCACTGAGCAAATTGTTGATGATCAAGCAACAGTTTTGAAACCAAGAGATGACAGCAGTGAAGTAAAAGGTGATCTTCAACATACAATTACAGGAGAATGAGAATAAGAGAAACTAGAAAATTCACAAGATGAGATGAGAAGCAGGAAGTTCAAGCAACTTCCAAATGTGGGATGAAGTTGGAAGTGCTGGACTCTAGAATAAGATTGAAAGGGAAGAATGGTCATGTGAGTAGAACAAAAGGAAGGAGATGGAGAGCAATGACAAAAAATAGAGTTTCTGAAAACAATAGAGTGTCAAGCATGAGTAGCAGAAGGTTTTATAGACTTGATCAAGATGAACTATGGAGCAGAAGTGAGGGACAAGTTTCAACTGAGGGACTAGAAAAAAGAGAGGGGAAGAAAACAGGTGAAAATCCACAGGAACTAAGCAAGGCGATGGATGCCAAATTGTGAAAGGTGAACCCTGAAGATACTGAACTCATGGAAAAGAGAGATGAGAATGCTGATCCAAATCAACAACTGTAGCAACAAAATGCTCTAGACAAAGAAGTGCTTACGGATAGAAATGTTAATGAAACAACATCTAACATTTCAACTTATGCAGAAAAATGGTTCTCCAATGAAGATAAACAACCAGAAGAAGAAGCCAACAACATCCATCAAAAGTTGAACAAGGATGACAATGAACAAGAAAACAGAGCAACACAAGGGAAAGACAGGGACAAACATCAACTGACAGATAATACTGAGGCTGCAGATTATGCAGAAATTAGAGACTAGATCAACTAATGGTGGTTCTATAGAGGAATCCGCTTCCAAGTTCAACCTGGAAGAAGAAAAATAAGAGTATAAGGAAGGAATAGACGAGTCTGAGTTTTAGTCTTTTAGCTGATTTGCGGACTTACAATATTTTTCGTTCTTCTTCTTCTTTGCTCTTGAAATAGAGATGCTAATATAAGACAATTATTAGTTGTTGTATGCTTAACAAGTTGACTAGCAATGCTATTAGGCAAGCACTATCTTACCAAGTCAAGCACCATCTTACCAAGTAGTCATTGACGTCTACTTCTCCATGGAGAGAAGTACATCGGCAACATTAAATATTAACCAGTCTATTATAGCATAAACAATATCACTCTTGGATCTAGTACATCTTTCAGAAATCTTTTAAAAGAAATGCACTTATAAAGGAAATCTTTTAAAAGAATAGCATATTATTTGCCAGTCTTCTATTACAAGTTTGGATGACATAAGCTATTGTGGAGAAAGGCCAGCTACTGATTTATTGAATGACACATATATTCTCATAATTTTGTTAAAATCTCATAACAATTAGTTTCTTATAGAAACATTATCTTATAGAATAATATAGATATGTTACTTTGCCCTTCCTTATCCTTTCCTCCTTAAAACTTGGGGAATCTCCTATTGTCAACTCCAATCAAGCAATAATAACAAAACTAGCTAGTTGCTGTAGACAGACAGACCAGTTCACATTGTTATCACTCTGGTGTTAACCATAGCTGCATCAACACATGCCAAAGTTTGAATTCACTTGAATGTTTTACACAATGGTATTTATGCAATACTTCCATAACATGATTTTACCGGAGAACCATTAAGATAATTATCAAAAACAACTAGTAAAGCAACTGTCATTTGCCAATCAGGGCCACCAAAATCCTATTAGTTTCCCATGAAATATTACGTTGGTTTTTCTACCAAATACAATCCTTTGACTGTATAAGGAATGTTAAAACATAAAAGAAAGGCATGCGGCCTAATGATAAAAAGTTGAATTGATCTATGGAACCTGTAAGTTAGCAAGAAGCACGTTGTTGTGATTAAACCGAATAGTTTATTGATTTGTCAAAGATCTGTGCAGGTGACAGTGATCAGTCCGCAGTAAAAAAAATGATAATGTACTATTTCGGAGAGATTAACGACTAATGATCACTTTAGAGAAAACATTTGCTCCATGTTCTTTCTCCAAACTCATTATCTTCCATAATATCGATGCTTATATTGTCACAGCAACGGAGGAAACATAAGAGCAAAGGTAAATGGTATGTTTCTTATGATTTCATGTATATTGTGACAATTTATAGAAGTAGGTTATCATATCAGACCTACACTGCACACACTTTCTTGTGTCATCAATAAAATTTGGAAGTCAAAGATAGCATTTTATTATTAGATGAAAAAGTTGGTGCATCAAAAACTCAAAATAACTTCAAAAACACAAGCAGATGAAATAGGCTAATTGTCTTGAACAAATCAATTAACCTCTACTTATAACTGTCCATTTAACCTCCAGTAGAAAGTAGAAATCATACACTGCTAGCAGTGCCAACAAAGAAATAGTGTCCAAAAACTTTAAATGTTCAATTGCCATACATTATTACCAGAATTCTGGGAACATACAAAGCTCCACACCCCAATGTGCCGCTTCTACCGGTTTCTGTCAATAAACAAGAAAGAATCAAGAAAACTTGTAACCCTCATGTGGCTGACCAATACAAATATTAGCATTTAATTAGAAAGGCAACAAATCCGTGCTAAATAGGAACAAGCCGGTTAGGTAGGTCAATTTTGATAATTTCCCCTTATTTTTACGAACTTAAGTCCATCCAAGCTTATCTCCTAACTAGATAAATAATGCATTTGGATTGTCTAATTTCCAATGGCAAACCAAAATAATGAAGAGAAGCACTGCATTGAGTGTAAGAATAGAACCATAAGCTTTACAATAGCGTGCAGGACCAACTTCTGAAACAAATTGAAAAGGCCACGCAGTCCATTGTTTCCTCTAGAGGCCTTGAAACACATTAAATTAGTGATCTAGTTTGTTTAACTCCATAATCTTAGGAAGGATATAAAATGGACTTCCACTAAGGTTATAACATTCTCCTTCCACTAGCCATTTCATATCATCATTTTGAAATAATGAATCAAAGGTCAAGCATTCCAGTTCCCATTTGGAATTTAATCACTATAAATAACATACTTTTACTTTGTGATAATGAAACAATATTCATCAAAATATCCATGTCTCAGATGATTAATTTTCGTACTAAGTAACTAACAAAATAACTCAACAACATTCAATGCCTTAGGTCATATTATGCAAGCAAAGTAATGAAAATGGTCACATTTGTAAATAAAGCACAGGTACCTCTTCCTTCTTGCCTTTGCCTCTGGTAAAGAACTTGTACACTCCAAAGAAGAGTAGACCCCAACCAGATAGAGAGACAATTACAAACTGCAAAATACAAATATATCCAGTCAATACTTTGTTTCCCAAGCACATAACCCCTCTATAAACCATCAGTTGACAATGCTTTTCAGTGTACTTTTGGAATTGTTAAACTTTTAAATAGCTATAAGTTTTTGCTTCGCTATAAATAATTTGAAGACCTTAGTTAAAATTGATGAAAGTGAGTTTTGAAATCAAAAGAATTTGATAGGTGCTTTGAAAAAAAGTGTTTGAGGATAGAAGCACTTGAGGTACATTTTGGAAAAGGAGTTGATAGAGCTCCTTCTTAAGAAAAACTTTCACGCGCTTCGGTAGTTTTACTCAAAAACAGCTATCTATGGAAGCACTTCCAAATGCGCACACATAGATAATTACCCCAAAGAACAAAATTTTAATAAAACATCAATGACAATGAAAATTAAAAGAAAACGAACTCACATTTTCTTCCTTCCATTTAGAAAGGCTCATTGGATCTTGCCATAAATTAACCTTTGGTGGTCCATGGTGATCTGCAGTAAATCAATTCGACAAAGAAAAAAAAAAGAATCAAAACATTGTAAATTAGATCAGGATTCAACAATGTAAGGTGAAGACATAATGAACATATATAAGGTAAATAAATATAAAAGAATTGATTACCAACAGAGCCGGTAAGACCCCGCCTATGAATGAGTGAACTGGCTTGAGCCGATGGTCTTAAGGAGGAAATTCGAGCTAGAGCCAAAGCAGCTTGACGAGCTGCGATGGTAGCCATGCCTTCTAGCTTTCAGGCGAATGTCGATGGTGGCTTGTTGAGTCGATGAATCAAGGGCAATGACAAATAAGAAAAATATTTAGCTAATGCGATGACTGATGAGTTTGAAGTAAACGACGACGTGTTGGTGGGGTTTGATTTGCTGGATTGGCAAACTTACGGATTTCGTAATTCATTTGAATCAATTCCCAATTAGGTTAATTACTACCAAGTGACACTTGTTTTGACATATTTAAAAATTGTGACATGTTTTAAAAATATTTGAATAGGTGATAAATTGCCGTTAAAATTAACAATTTGATTCTTTACAAGTAAATTGACAAATTTGCCCCACTTGGTATTTAATTTTTAAGGGTAATTATTAGAAACCTCCCTTGAGGTTTGGCGTATTCTCAATTTGAGAGATTGTATTCGCGTATTATCAACCACCTCCCCTGATGTTAGTAACCTGTTTGTTTGACTGTTTATTGATTGATAAAATGACAAAAATACCCCTGTCGTGGGAAAAAAATCTTTCTGTACACAAATTAAAGATTGTGCGTCAATAATAGCATGTATGTTTTGGCGCCAAAATGGTCAATAAAAATACCAAACCACCCTTTTGACTTCTCGAAAGATGAACCAAAATGGTCATTCTTGCTTACTGGAACACAAATAAGGAGGTTTGAGTGCAATTTGAAGATGAAGTAATATTTTTGGTTTAAAGATTGCCTTCTCAAAAGATGGCACTCTTTTATTTATAGTTAAGCATAATTTTATTTGTAATTGATATTGATCTTCAATTATAAAATTCTTAAATTATTACATTGATATAACATCAATATAAATAATATATTGTGTATCTTTGTTCATATGGATTATACGTTTTTATATGAGAAAGTTTTGTGTATTATCTAAAAGTAATATTGTATTTCTCTAGCATTTGTTCAAGGCTATTTAGTGATTTATTTATAATTATCAGCATCTTCAAAATGCTACAAATCATTCAAAACCATAGCATTTTTACTATACTATGATAGAAAATTTGGTAGTATTTTTTAAGTGCTATAAGACTTTAATATGTAACTTTTCCTGTGCTACAAGAGACAATTTGGTGACATTATTTGTGTTCTACAAAATATAAAAGGACGCAACAACTCATGAAATTTTACCAACCCACTCCACTTTAATACCATCATGGAAATAAAAAATAAAATCCAGTAATCTCAACATATTAATATACACTTCAAGTTATCTCCAACATTCAATCTCATCTTCAATTTCACAAAAACTACCATGCATCCCTATTCAACAATTAGTAGTAGTAGCTTAAAAAATTCAAATTTTTCCACACCCATTTTCAATCATTCATGAGGCAGCAATATGTAGGTGAAGCCATTTTGAATCAAAATCAATTGAAAACATATTCACAACAATCATTAACCTACAACTAACGCCAATAGATGGGAAAAAAATGAAGCATTACTAAGATATTCTCAAAAAGTTATCGATATCAATTATACAAATTTTATCAAATTGATTAGTTCCAGTTGATAAAATTGACATGCATAGTAATAAGTTATTTTCATACCTTTTTCATGGCTCAGACAAATTGGGGTTGTTTGTGGATCAACGGCGAAACTCACTGGTTAGCCTTCTTGCACCTGGCGGTCGTGATTCAGTCGTCCCTAATGTTGGCATCTTCGAGTTCGTCGTCATTGTTTCTTGCTTGTGGCACCCTTTCTCTATTAAAACAGAACAAAGATGGAGAAAATGGATGGAATGTTGTTCTCGGTAGCTTTGGTTTGAAATGAGTAAGGAAATGCCCATTTCTCTTTCTTTTTTGGTGGAGTGATAATATCTTTTTCTATTTTTTACCTAATGGATGTGAACAAACTTCAAACCATTCTTTCTTTTTTGGTGAGTGATAATATCTTTTGGTTAAATGCTTACTTCTATTGTTTACCCAATGGATATGAACAAACTTCAAACCATTCTCGGAATCCAATGTGATAATTTAAAGTTTGTTAGATTTTTTTATGATTGATGAGTTCTATTACCATTTTACCCTCACTAACTCAAATTATACTAAACGGTATACTAATGTCAGGGGAGGTGGCTGATAATACCCGAATACTGAAATACTAACTAAGCAAACCCAAGAGGGGGGGTGAATTGGGATTCTAAAAATTATTCAATTCTAAAGCAAAACTCAATGCAAAATCAACACAATTATAAAGCAATAACAGATAAATCAATCATAATATAAAAAGATAAGGGAAGAGAGAGCAAACACAATGATTTTTACGTGGTTTGGCAATCCCCGCCTACGTCCACACCTCCAAGCTCACCGGGCTTGAGGATTTCACTAAGCTAGCCACCCAAGGCTTCAAACGCTTACAATTGACTTCCAAGGTGTCAATAAACCTTTTACACCAAGAGATTATCCCCAATCTCTTAACCCAAGTGTATCCCAACACTTACAATCACTCAAAGTAAAAGATTACAAATTATTTTTCTCTCACACAATATTTAAGATTACAAATCAATGCCCAATGTGTGAATAAATGAAGAGAGAATGTATTTAAAGCTCTATGAAGATTGTGTTCTCAGATGTAAGCTCAGTGGTTGTGTTGTGATCAACCTTTTTTGAATTTGAATGAACTTATTTATAGATGGAGCTGAAAAACTAGCCGTTATTCACCTTTCGCTCACTGTCGGCTCGTCGTTAATGGATGTCGGTGTTGTGCAAATTTTAATGTACTCGCAAGCGCACGAATCTATTGTAATATAGACTAATGGTGACGAGTGTCGATCCCACGAGGAGGTGGATTTTAATTATATATAGAATTAATTTTGTAAATGGGTGGTTGGATTTATGGTGGAAATGATTTGGAATATGTTAAAACTTAAATTAAAATGGCGAGAATAAATTCTAAAACTGGAATTGAAATGACGAGAATGAATTGAAGATCAAATCTATTAAATTGACGTACATGGGTATCTGGATCCGTATCAACATACATCATGGGCTAAATAATCCGTATTAATATCAATTAAATCATGAGGGGCGAATCCACACCTCATGAACCACGCTCTAATCAATATGGTGCTAAGGGCTTATCGTGCCAAATAATAATAACCTTGTACTAGAGGGCCAGTGAAACCAAGGCGGTACTAGACAAGATTAGTATTATTTGTCGACGAGAAGTCAAAACATCCACAAAAACTAGAGGGAAAAATAAAATAAATTTACCAAATAAAGCCCATGACACATGTTGAGACTTCACCTTCAACCCAAGCTTGAAAAGAAATTAGCTACTTATAATTGAACTAGGGGCAAAATAGAAATTTATTAAAATATGAAGAAAATACAAGATGGAGAAGGAATTACAGAAAATGGATCCCAAAAATGGATTCAGAGATATCAAATTAGGGGGGGAGGCCCCCTTTTTATAGATACATGGAGTAAATCATGACCATCAGATTAAAAACAGTTTGGACGCTCAGGATTGCGCCACGTCATCAGTCAACAATCCACGGTTTGACCACGTGGATGAACAGTAACACGGTTTGACCTGGATGAACAGTAATGCGGTTTGGTTGAAAATAATCATGTGTGATGCATGCACCGTACGCGAGATTTTTTGTCCACTGATACGCTGCCACGTCACCATCAACGGTATATAAGAATTTTAGTCCAACAGGATCGTGACACCTCATCAGTCAATGCCACATCATCGGTCAATGCCACGTCATCGATCCGTCTATGTGAACAGTGTCGTGAACAGTAACGTAGACAGTACCGTACCCGTGAATAGTACCGTACATGTGAATAGTGCCATTTTTTCTTTTATACTCCTCTTAAGGTTTTCGACCGTCCTGCGTTCAAAAGTGATGTCCGTTTTTCCATCTGATCTCTCCTTTATTGTGAAATGACTATAATGCCCCTAAAATACATAAATTACTTAATTAAAATAAAACATACGTAATTAAACCACAACAATGTTAAATACATAAAAGTAAGGGTTGTTAGTAAGACTTGAAATGTAAAATGATGGTTTTCTCTTTTATAAATATGCATTTTCTAACACTCAATACACCCCCTAACCAGCTTATTGCTACTCCCTAGCAAATAAAGCGAAAACAAAATTCAAATTCAAAATGATTTTTTGTGTTTTGTGTTTTTTTTTTTGAACACTCGTATTTATTCAATCAGATTAATGATAGAGATCAAATAAAAGTATAAGCATTATCTCCAATCTAAAGAAACATCACATCTACATCAACCATCCACATGAATCAGCCCAGTAGACTTTGTTATAACTACTTTCAAGAATGACATGTCAAACCCCAAATTCTCACTGGAAGTAGTGACACTCTCACAAAGAAATTAAACCCAATAAAAATAGTCACTCCAATGAATGGTACTTGAGAGAGAAAATAATAAAGAAGTGATATCACATGCTCTCACCAAGATGAAAGAAATATGTCCTTAGCTTAGAAATAGCACGATCTCAAGTCAAATAAAAAAATGCTAGTCAACCCAATTTATTTATTTATTTATATATATTTTTTTAATGCACTACTACATCTTTTAGCCCATATAACTAGCTTCTACTTCAGACTATAGTTTCCTAAAATCAAGAAGGACTTTTATTAGGACGTAACGTAGGCTAAGGACATGGCTAACAAAGAAGGGAAATAAGGAAAACAAAGTGTATGTTTGAGAATAAATGCAGAGAATTTTTATTTTTTTGAAGTTGCAAGGTGGATTTCACCTTTTATTGTTATTTTTTTTATTTTTCTTTTGAAACAACAACTTTTGTTTTGTTTTTTTTTTTGGCATAACTTCACTGAAAAAAAATATTTATTTACATTTTTCTCAAACATAAATAGGGGATAAAACTTATAAGAAATTGGGTAATACTCCAAATCGGAGTGGGTCAAGATGATAAATTGACAAAGAAATTTTTTGTTTTGTTTTTATTTTTTTTAAGGCTCAAAAGGGTTAATAATGGATATTTAATAAAAGGAATGGCTATAAAGGCTCAAACGGATCAAAGATGTCATTTCCATCATCTTTTAGGGCTCTAAATAATCGTCCATATCTACTAGTTAGATGGGCCTCCAAATGTAGCAACACACATTTTTTTTTCTTTTTTTTTATTTTTATTTTACAACAATTTTTTTTAAGGGTTAACTCAAAAGACAACTAGAGATCGTGTATAAAATAATAAACTGCTAAGCTGTATAGAGAATGGGCAAAATGGTTACTCTCCAAGAAAATGATAGGCTCAACAACTCACTTGGCACTTATTTATGACATGTTCATTCTTTCAAGCAACTCATATTCATCTCCGACATCAACATGTAAAGTAGCAAACATAGCGTAACATCACTTAAGACCAAAGATAATACAAATACTAAAATTTGAAATTAATCATGTCATCCAATGTTAAAACAAATCATACAATTTTTTTTTTAAACAACATTCTATCCCCCAACCTATTCTAAACATGAAAGGAAAATATGCATGCAGAAATGTGAAAATGATGCAGAAAGTATAATTAGAAAAGTTACACTTAAAATGATGGAAAAAGAAAATGATTTTTTTTTTAAGAAGATGCGTTTCTAAAGGCACTACACTCCATATTCAGCCATCTTCGACTCAAAAGTTGGAAAATGTATATTTATAGAGGAGAAAATAAAAAGAAGAAGAAAAATGAACATAAAAACTTAATAAAGAAAAAGAAATTTTTTTTTTGTTTTTTATTTTTTATTTTTATTTTTTGGTTTTTTTTTCGAACAATGAAGATGCGTTTCTAGAGTAACTACACTCCATATTCAGCCATCTTCAACACAAAAAGTTAGCAACAGTTAGTTTCTACAACAAAAATTTAGTAAAAATTTAACCAAGATTCCACATTTGTCGACTATTCCCTCCCTCCAAACAGAACGAAACATTGTCCTCAATGTTTGAAAGGAAAAAGTAAAGTTTAGAAGACATCACCTAGGTGGTGCAACACAGAAGAAAATATTTACAAGCGGAGAGTTAAATCTAATTTGTACTTCTTACTGCCGCTACTGTTACCATCATTATTTGGACGCTCCAACACAAAAGTTCAGGGGTTCGGCTCCGGTTTATAAGCTTGTAACATATCAAGTAGCTCATTAGCAGTGTGAGCACAAATAAAGAGTTTTTTCGCATTAGAGGGAATGAAATAGTTTTTTATTGCATGGTTAAGAAATGCGATAAAGCCATCATAAAAGTTATTGACATTTAACAAACCGATGGGTTTCTGGTGGATGTGCAGATGGGCTCAAGATGCTAGTGTGATAAGTGCCTCTAGTGTTGCAAGATCTCCTGGAAGGAAAATAAAAGTATCAGCATGATTAAGCATTTCAGTTATTCTTTCTTGCATACCTGAGACAACTAACTCTTCTCCAGTTGATGAGTCAGACGAACTGCCCAATGGTTTTAGGACTCTTGGGATGATGCCTAACACTTGACTTCCTCTGATAAAAGCTGCTTCTGAGACCATTTTTTATAACCCTCGGTTACCTCCTCCATACACCAAGTGTAATTTTCTCGCTGCTATATTTCGACCAAGATCTATGGCTGCCTCAACGAACTCTTTATGTTTTCCATAGGTAAATCCAGAAAGCACACAAATGTTCTTGAATTGTCTATTGGGAGTAGCCGCCATTGCGATATTTCTCAAAAACAATTTGTGAATGTTTGACAAAAGAAATCACATTTAAGAGTTTTCGTGATAATGGGTCACAGTTGTGTATGAGGTAATATGTCAGTGTCAAATAACGCGTAAAGCACGTGGCTCGCGAGTTAAAAAGGAAACAGTAAAAAAGGGAAAAGTAAACAGTTATTAAATTATTAAAGACAATAATGCAAACAATAAAACAATAGTGAAATGAAATAAAATAATAATAAAGTAAAAGGATATTTACAGGTAGTTGCGACTGTGGCTTACATCTTCCTCTGGTTTTACGTCCAGAAACGGCTGGAACGCCCTCTATAGGTCGAGGATAGGCTTCCCATCCAGTTTTCTTATAAACTGGCAAACATGGTCGTTTATAGTCAGATTCCCGAGACTATATCGTGCATGCTCTTTCTGGAATAATAGCCATAACTGGAGAATCGCTCCTTGCACATATCCACTAGGATGCGTTTCAAGAGACAAAAGGATATCGTCTAATGACTCCTTATTCAAGCCATTCCTAATGAATTGAATCTTATCTTCCCTGTTATCAGACACCATTCCTAAAGAACATGGGTTTCTACAGCAACTCATTCTGGCACACTTATGACAAGTAACAGAAATTTTTCGAGCTCGTCGTTTTCTTGCATAATTTCCTTTACCACAACCAGGCATGAATGCAATAAATTTTAGAGGTAACTCACCTGCCAATCGTACTTTCGCCTCGATTAACCAACGGATATCAGCAAGTATGTTATTCCTCATGAGCAATCGCATGCGTTCGGACTGAGCTTTGTAGATCGTAAGGATGGCATTCTGAGGAAGTGAAGGGAATCGCTTGTGAAGCTTCGCTAAGATCTCGTTTCTGTCCATACTTTTGCCTTAGAATATCAGTTATTATGGGAAACTGAAGTAACCGACTTGATTGTCACGGAGTACCGTTATCCGCCACTTCACCGGGGTAAGAAACTAAAGCACACAAACATAAAAACAAATTAAAACACACAAAGAAAATTAAAATTGTCCTCTTATTGAATTTACCTCAAGCTCCAACTGGATATCGTAAACACTTCTCTCAATGTTTCTAAGTTGGCGTTCTAAACTCTCAACATAGGCTACTAACTCTGGTGGTTGTAGAGCCCAAATGCGTTGTGTTTTACAAAATTGAATCTGCCTTTTGAGATGAGTTTTGACACGTTGAAGTGGTTTAAGAATGTTCAGGAGGAACGGTCTAAGTAAGGTACTCATGATTAAAAATGATAAGAGAGAACGTAATAGTTAAACAAACACACTTATGCAAAAATAATTTCAATTAGCAAAAGAATAATATAAAGAAAGAAAACAAAATCAAATCAACGAAAAGAAAAAAAATCAATTCAACTCTGGTGGGTCACTTAAATTTATTTCGGTGTCTTCTCCATGTGGTTGGTACTCTAGATATGGCTTTAATCTTTGACCGTTAACTTTAAACATGACACCGTTCTTTGGGTCCTTAATTTCAATTGCCCCATGTGGAAAAACAGTATGAACAATAAAAGGACCAGACCAACAAGAGCGTAACTTACCTGGGAATAGCTGCAAGCGAGAATTTAACAAAAGTACTTTTTGACTTGGAGTGAAAGATTTTCTCATAATGTGCTTGTCGTGGAAGACTTTCATTCGTTACTTGTAAATCTTGGCATTTTCGTAGGCATCATTGCGAATTTCCTCAAGTTCTGTCAGTTGTAATCTTCTTTCTGAGCTGGCTTGCTGCATGTCAAAGTTGAATTTCTTGATGGCCCAATATGCACGATGCTCGAGTTCCACAGGTAGGTGACAAGCTTTTCCATACACTAGCCTGTAAGGTGACATCCCAATCGGGGTCTTGAAAGTCGTTCTATATGCCCATAATGCATCATCAAGTTGTAATGACCAATCTTTTTTGTCTGGCCTCACTGTCTTTTCTAGTATGTGCTTTATTTCTTGATTTGAGATCTCAACTTGGCCACTGGTTTGCGGATGATACGAAGTCGCCACTTTGTGTGTGATTGAATACTTTGTCAAAAGAGTTTTGAATGCTTTGTTACAAAAGTGGGCACCACCATCACTAATTATCGCTCGAGGGAATCCAAAGCGCGAAACAATATTGCTTTTCAAAAATCCTATCACTACCTTGTGATCATTGGTTCTGCATGGAATTACTTCTACCCATTTCGATACGTAGTCAACAACAACCAATATATATTGATGGCCAAAAGAAGGGGGAAATGGTCCCATAAAGTCGATACCCCATACGTCAAAAATCTCAACCACTAAAATTGGATTTAGTGGCATCATGTTCCTTCGTGTAATGCTCCACATTCGTTGACACCTATCACATGAAAAACAAAAAGTGTAAGCATCTCGAAATATAGTTGGCCAATAAAAACCACATTGTAGAATTTTATTCGCTGTTTTCTTAGCACTAAAATGGCCTCCACAAACTTGTTCATGGCAGAATGAAAGAATATTCTGAATTTCATTTTCTGGGACACATCGTCTAACAATTTGGTCTGCACAATACTTGAACAAATACGGGTCATCCCAAAAGAAATTCTTTATCTCTGCAAAGAATTTAATCTTTTCTTGCTTGGTCCAATGCTCTGGAAGTTTACCTGTAACAAGATAATTAACTATATCGGCATACCAAGGTAGTACTTCCACATTCATTAATTGTTCATCTGGAAATGACTCATTCAATGGTAATGGCTCTATAATTGTGTCAAAATGTAGACGAGAGAGATGGTCCGCCACAACATTTTCTGTCCCTTTTTTATCTTTGAATTCCAAGTCAAATTCCTGCAAAGTAACACCCAACGAATTAGTCTAGCTTTTGCATCTTTCTTTGTGAGAAGATATTTCAGAGCAGCATGATCTGTGAATACAATTATTTTACAACCAATGAGATAAGATCGAAATTTTTCCAATGCAAACACTACTGCTAGCATTTCTTTTTCAGTAGTTGAATAGTTCAACTGTGCATCATTCAATGTCATACTAGCATAGTAAATAACATGCAGAATTCGATCAACTCTTTGTCCTAATACTGCTCCTACTGCATAATCAGATGCATCACACATGAGCTCAAATGGTAAGCTCCAGTTTGGGGGTTGAATGATGGGTGATGATGTCAACAAATGCTTTAATTTTTCAAACGCAACAAGAAATGAATCATCAAAGACAAAAGGTACATCCTTAGCAAGCAGATTGCATAAGGGTCTAGAAACTTTGCTAAAATCTTTAATGAAACGTCTATAGAAACCAGCATGCCCAAGGAAAGATCTTACTTCTCTGACTGTTTTAGGTGAAGAAAGATTAGAAATGAGATCCACCTTGGCTTTGTCAACCTCAATACCTTTGCTCGAAATGATGTGACCGAGAACAACACCTTGTTTTACCATAAAATGACATTTCTCTCAATTTAAGACCAAGTTCTTCTCGATACATCTCTACACAACTACTGTTAGATGATGTAAACATTGATCAAACGAGTCACCAAAGACAGAAAAGTCATCCATAAAGACTTCAAGGAAACGTTCAACCATATCAGAAAAAATGCTCAACATGCATCGTTGAAATGTAGCAAGTGCATTACATAATCCAAATGACATTCTCCTATATACAAAAGTGCCAAAATGGCAAGTGAAAGTGGTTTTCTTTTGATCTTTTTATACTATGGGGATCTGATTGTATCCTGAGTAGCCATCTAGAAAGCAATAAAATTCATGGCTTGCTAATCTATCAAGCATTTGATCGATAAATGGTAAAGGAAAATGGTCTTTACGTGTGACAGAATTCAATTTTCTATAATCAATGTATACACGCCATCCTGTAGTCACTCTAGTTGGTATCAATTCATTATCAGCATTGGTAACTACTGTGACTCCTGACTTTTTGGGGACAACTTGTACAGGACTGACCCATGAACTATCAGAAATTGGGTAAATGATATCTGCGTCTAATAGCTTAAGGACTTCAGTTCTAACAACTTCTTTCATGTTAGGATTTAACCGACGTTGCATTTTCCTAGTAGATTTAGCATGGTTTATACCTTTTATGTCTGCTATGGTCCATCTTAATGCTCCTTTATACTCTTTTAAAACATCCAACAACTTACCTTTTTGTTCGTCATTGAGGGATGAAGAGATGATTACCGGTAGAGTACTTTCTTCCCCCAAAAATGCATATTCCAAAGTGTTGGGCAGTGGTTTGAGCTCGAGTTTCGGTGGTGATTCTGATGATGGGATGAGTTTCTTCTCTGATGGTGCTAGTTGTTTAACTCTTGACTTCCATTTATTAGTGTCCATGGATGGTGTTGAGTCAAGTAGGGCGTTCACCTCTTCAACCGATCTGTCAATATCAAAATCCAAACCAAAGTGAGTTAAACATGTTTGTAAAGGATCATCACTGAGGTTTGAACTAAAAGTGTCATCAACTAATGCTTCAATTAAATCCACATCAACAATTCCATCATCTGCACTGTGAGGTTGTTTGGCAATGTTGAAGATGTTCAGTTCCATAGTCATATTGCCGAAAGACAACTGCATATTTCCAGTTCTGCATTGAATGTGAGCATCCGCAGTTGCCAAGAAAGGTCGGCCTAGGATAATGGGGATGTGCTTCCTTGAATCCTGTATTGGTTGAGTGTCAATTACAATGAAATCAACATGAAAATAAAATTTGTCTACCTGGATAAGCACATCCTCCACAATACCACGAGATATTTTCGTGGACCGATCTGCAAGTTGTAACACCACTGGAGTTGGGTGTAATTCGCCAAGTCCAAGTTTCACAAATACTGAATAAGGCAACAAATTTACACTAACTCCTAAATCCAACAAAGCATTCTCAATTGTGTGGTTCCCTATGCTACAAGAGATAGTAGGGGAGCTTGGGTCTTTGCATTTTAAAGGAATTTTATGTTGGAGTATAGAGCTAACGTTTTCAGTTAAAAATGCCTTCTTTTGAACATACATATTTCTCTTTTTAGTACAAAGGTCTTTAAGAAACTTGGCATAAGATGGAACTTGTTTAATAGCATCAAGCAAATGGATGTTAACACTTACCTGTTTGAAGATTTCAAGAATCTCACCTGTGGATTTTTCCTTTTTGCCTTTAGCTAACCTCTGAGGAAATGGTGCTTTGGAAACATATTCTTGTGGGTTGGTTTCTTCTTTCTCCTCCGGTGATGAGTCCTTAACATTCATAGGTACAATTTGATTTTCTTTTGTCACTGGCATCTCCACTTTGTTGTCGACTTCTTTTTCTTTTCGCAAGGTCATGACTGCTTTGACCTCTCCATGCTGGTGTGGTGAACTGGTACTTGCTTCATGTACTCCTTTAGGATTAGGCACAGGTTGACTTGGAAATTTACCTTTCTCAACGGTCATTGCTAAAGTCTGAACTGAAGAAGCAAGTTGTCCCACCATATTTTCGAGGCTTGAAATTGATTGGGCTTGTGAATTGAAGCCTGCTCTCAACTCATTTCGTAGTCCATCAATAGTGCGGTTTTGTTGCTCAATCGTGGAGTGAGTAAGATTCTTGAGATTCTGGAATGAATCTTCCCATGGTCTGGGTTGAGAGTAGTTCTGGTTTTGATTGTATGGTCTGAATGGGGGCTGAGAGGCTTGAGGAGCTTGAGGAATTGGTTGCATTGGTGGAGCTGGAGCTACTGGTCCATTCTGTTGGAATCCTTGAGACCATGAAAAATTGGGGTGGTCTCTCCATCCAGGATTATATGTGTTGGAGTATGGGTTGTAATTCGATGGTTTTCTCATTACACCTATGGCATTCGCTTGATCTGGATATGAGTCAGGGTCATGTTGGTCTATAGATTTAGCAGTCGATAACGATGCTATTTGTCGAGCAAGACCTTCAACCATCTCCTTGACTTCTTTGATTCCCGAAGTTGATTCGCCAATTTGAACCTCATTTACTCCCTTAATTCTTCTAGTATTCCTGAGTGATCGACTCCGTTGTTGGGAATTATCCACTTATCGCTGGAAGAATTCCCAAATCTCTGATGCGCTTTTTGACATTAGCTCTTCTCCACTTGTTGCCATTAGCCATTCTTGCACATTCGGCAATAATCTCTCCAAAAAGTATTGGCATTGGTGCCATTTCTCGTACCCACGATGTGGACACTTCAAGAGTAGCCCATTGAATCGCTCCCATGTTTCGAAAAATTGCTCGTCCTCTCTCTAGGTAAACTCTGAGATTTCCCTGCGAATCGCATTTGTTTTATGCACTGGAAAATATTTATTCAAAAATTTTGTTACCATTTGTTCCCATGATGAAATGCTATTGGCAGGTAATGTATTAAGCCATGAACGAGCTCTATCCTTTAAAGAAAATGAGAATAGTCTAAGTTTTACATCATCATCTGAAAAATTCTCATATTTAAATGTTTGACAAATGGCATGAAAATCATTCAAATGATTATATGGGTCCTCATTTTCTAAGCCATAGAATGTGGGGAGACAATTTAGCACACTAGGTTTTAGTTCAAAGCTCCTAGCAGCTACATTTGGGTATCTTATGCATGATGTGCTCAAATTAGCTAAGAGACTAAAGTAGTTCTTAAATGGCCTCTCCTGTGGTGCTTGTAAATCCATTTTATTTTTAACTTGTTTGTGTGTGCGAAGTGTTTTCTCAAGTTCAAGGTCTATAGGTTCAAGATTAGGTAATAATGACCTACGACCATGCATGCAAAACAAATAAAATAAAAATAAAGATGCGAACAAAACAAATAAAAATAAAGAAGAGGAAGAAATTACGATACTAACCTTATTGCGCTATTACAACCTTTCTATAAAAATACACAAAAAGAAAAAAATATAATACGTGAAAAAAATTAACTAAAAAAATTAATAAGATAAACAAAAATTACAAAGAAGAATAAAAATAACTTGAAAATTAAATTACAAAATTTTAAACAAGAGAAAAAGAAAAGAAATACTAACCTTTAAATGTAGATTCACTTTTTTTTAAGAAAATAAAAAAAATTACAAGAAAACAATTAAAAGAAATTATTCACAAAAATTAATTCTAAGAATTAAAATTACTTACCTCCCTGGCAACGGCGCCAAAAACTTGTTGTGCAAATTTTAATGTACTCGCAAGCGCACGAATCTATTGTAGTATAGACTAATGGTGACGAGTGTCGATCCCACGAGGAGGTGGATTTTAATTATATATAAAATTAATTTTGTAAATGGGTGGTTGGATTTATGGTGGAAATGATTTGGAATATGCTAAAACTTAAATTAAAATAGCGAGAATAAATTCTAAAACTGGAATTGAAATGACGAGAATGAATTGAAGATCAAATCTATTAAATTAACGTACTTGGGTATCTGGATCCGTATCAACATGCATCATGGGCTAAATAATCCGTATTAATACCAATTAAATCATGAGGGGGGAATCCACACCTCATGAACCACGCTCTAATCAATATGGTGTTAAGGGCTTATCGTGCCAAATAATAATAACCTTGTACTAGAGGGTTGGTGAAACCAAGGTGGTACTAGACAAGATTAGTATTATTTGTCGACGAGAAGTCAAAACATCCACAAAAATTAGAGGGGAAAATAAAATAAATTTACCAAATAAAGCCCATGACACATGTTGAGACTTCACCTTCAACCCAAGCTTGAAAGGAAATTAGCTATTCATAATTGAACTAGGGGCAAAATGGAAATTTATTAAAATACGAAGAAAATACAAGATGGAGAAGGAATTATAGAAAATGGATCCCAAAAATGGATTCAGAGATATCAAATTATTGGGGGGAGGCCCCCTTTTTATAGATACATGGAGTAAATCATGACCATCGGATTAAAAACAGTTTGGACGCTCAAGATTGCGCTACGTCATCAGTCAACAGTCCACGGTTTGACCACGCGGATGAACAGTAACACAGTTTGGTTGAAAATAATCCTGTGTGATGCATGCACCGTACGCGAGATTTTTCGTCCACTGATACGCTGCCACGTCACCATCAACAGTATATAAGAATTTTAGTCCAACAGGATCGTGACACCTCATCAGTCAATGCCACGTCATCGATCCGTCTATGTGAACAGTGTCATGAACAGTAACGTAGACAGTACCGTATACGTGAATAGTACCGTACATGTAAATAGTGCCATTTTTCCTTTTATGCTCCTCCTAAGGTTTTCGACCGTCCTGAGTTCAAAAGTGATGTCCGTTTTACCGTCTGATCTCTCCTTTATTATGAAATAACCATAATGCCCCTAAAATACATAAATTACTTAATTAAAATAAAATATACGTAATTAAACCACAAGAATGTTAAATACATAAAAGTAAGGGTTGTTAGTAAGACTTGAAATGTAAAATGATGGTTTTCTCCTTTATAAATATACATTTTCTAACACTCAACAGTCGGCTCGCCGTTTGTCTAGACAATGTGACCGTTGGGCTGGATTTTCAAATTGTCGGCTCCCCGATAACTGATATCGGATCGCCGTTAGTGTCCAGAGAATTCTGTTTGTTATCAGCGAACCGTTAACACAATGTCGGATCGCCGTTAGTGTCCAGAGACTGATCTTCACTTCTGCTTGTTGTCGGCGTACCTTTAACCAGAAGTAAGAACTTCTGCTTGTTGGCGGCGTACCGTTAACCAGAAGTCAGAACTTCTGCTCGTTGTCGGCTAACCGTTAGCCAGAAGTCGGATCGCCGTTAGTGTCTAGAGACTGACCTTCAATTCTGCTCATTGTCGGTGAACCGTTAACCAGAAGTCGGATCTTCTGTTCGTTATCGGCTAACTGTTAACCAGAAGTCGGATCGCCGTTAGTGTCCAGAGACTGAATTTTAATTCTGCTCCTTGTCGGCGAACCGTTAATTAGAAGTCAGCGAACCGTTTGCTACAGTAACTACTACAATAACTGTTTTTGCAAAATTTCCATTTGGCTGCAAAACTTTGTAACTTTATACTATGGCTCAAAGGCTTTATGAAAACTTGTCAATTAATTTATTCACATGATTTCAAGTAATACTTATTATCATTTACAAAATCATAAAGCTTTTTCAATTTGAAATCATTGATCAAAATATAATGTCTTAAAATAAGAAAGATTGAGAAATATATGAAAACTATTTTGAACTCTTTAAAAGACTAATATATTTTAATCACGTTTGTTATCATCAAAATCAATTAAAGAAATATTTAAGGTAACAATCTCCCCCTTTTTGATGATGACAAACTGTTCAAGAAAATACGTGTTCAATTTTGCTCCCCCTAATTAAAATATTTACCCAAAAATATGCCCTTTACTTTTTTAAATTCATAGAAACAGTTTAAAAAACCAGAATCCTTCATTTTTTAAACTCATAGAAACAATTTGAAAAAACAGAATCGATTGAGCACATAACAGATTTAGCTGGAAACACACATTATCTCCCCCTTCATCATAAAAAAGAAATGAACGTGAAGAGAATAAAAAGAAAAGTTAAGAATTTCGGCAGAGCTTCCCCTGAAAAATGAACATATCCTCAACAAAGGCAAACAATTAATAACACTTCTATACAAATATACCAAACTTTTCACCCAACCTCCATTCCAACAATCAAACACATTATCAATAACATGAAGAGCAATAAATATCCATATCGTCACAATCAAAATCAATCACAAATGAAATCCACATATCCAACAAAAGACATTATAAAAGCATCACACACATAATTAAAATCTAAATATCATAATAAACTACATGGAATGCGGAATGTTTGTGCGAAAACCAAAAGGGACAGAAAAACTAAGACGGTGGCTGAGAAGAGGAACTGCCGGGGTCGTAGCCAAAGTAGCCAAGAATACGACGCTGCCCAGCCAGTAACTCCATCTGCTGATCTGAAATTTACTGCCGAAATATCGCAAAGTCAGATTGAAGCTGCTGCTGCTGGTGAGACAGAACATCCACTCTGTCGAGAAGCTGCTGGAAACGATCCTCAGGAACAGCCGATGCTGCAGGAGGCATAGCAGGATCAGCGGCTTCGTCATCCTGTGAGGATGCTGCGGCTGTGGGAGGAGCTGCTGCTGTTGCTGCTGGAGTGGCTGCTGCTCGGCGAGGGGCGCGTGGTCGAGTGTCAAGACGAAAGTCTGGTAACTCCTCTTCGGAATAAACATCGTTAAGCATGCGGTTATCATCTGGAGCCACCAACATATCCGCATTCTTAGAGGAGGATACCTTGACCCACTGGCCTTGCTTCAAATGGAAGCCAATTCCCGAGATTATTTCCCTTCCCAGCTTTTTAGTCTCCACAAAAACGGGTTCAGTCAAAGGAACATGAAAGTGTCGGAGAATTTTACTAATAATACTTCCATAAGGAAGTGATCTATTTGACACAGCAGTAGTGGACAGCATGTGACGCACAATCGTGAATGAGAGATGTACTTCCCTTCCTCGGATGAGGGAGTCAAGTAAACCAATATCCAACCTAGTTACCTCATCAGCATGTCCATGCCTAGGTGTAATCATGTGATGGAGAATACTATGAAGGATACGAACTTGAAAAGGTAACAATTGAGATCGAAAGGGCAACGAGCATATATCATCAGAGAGGTCACGATGTCTATAGACATTCCTAACACCCTCATTATGTCTAAATTGATTAAAGTGAAGCTCTTTCCTAGCCGTGTATAGGTTTAGCCCTTCACAAGATATACCAAGAATACGATCAAGTTCAAACGTATCAAATTCAATCCTAACACCTCCAACATGAGTTATAACTCCATCCTTTCGATTATGTCTAAATTGACATTCCTAACACCCTCATTATGTCTAAATTGATTAAAGTGAAGCTCTTTCCTAGCCGTGTATAGGTTTAGCCCTTCACAAGATATACCAAGAATACGATCAAGTTCAAACGTATCAAATTCAATCCTAACACCTCCAACATGAGTTATAACTCCATCCTTTCCATTAGCAGAAATCTCCATATTACAGTAGAACACCCTCACTAAGTTTTCAAAAATACGTTCTTCAATGCCTAAAGCTTCATCCCATTGTCTAAGCATTAGAGGCAAAGATCTACCACAAATAGTTATATCGGAGAAATCATCAATGTCCATATAGTATGAGGGAGTTACCGGTTTTCCCATGAATTTCTCGTGAAATCGATGAGTCAACTGACCATTTGGAAAATGCAGGTTGTCAAAGTCTTGATTGAGAGGTCTGGAGGAGCTGGGAGCAGCCTGCTTGGTTCGGGCACGTCTTGGTCGTGAAGCCATAGATGATTTTAGACGAAACTTGGGTTGGACGAAATGAGTTTGAGAGATGAGAGAGTGATTGAGAGTTGAAATGTGATTGAATAGAAAAGAAATTTGGGTCAAATTTGAATAACTGCGGTTCGACTGATTCTAGGGTTTCAAGATGGGATTTTTAAATTTTGACGAAAAAGAGGGTTTTTGATCGGTTAGAAAGATGCTAGAGATGATAGAGATTGTTTGTAAGGCTTCGATTTGGTGGAAAATGGCAAGAAAAGTGATGGATTTGAGAGAGAGAGAAACTGGTGCAGTCGAGGGTAGAGTGAGAGAGAGAGAAGGCAGACGAAATGAAAGGGGGAAGACAAAGGACTGTTCAATAACGCGAGATAACGGCAAGCCGTTATGGAGATATCGGCAAGCCGACAGCGTCCAGAGAGTTCCCAAGAATTTTCATGAAATCGGCAAGCCGTTAGTCCGTTATCGGCTAGCCGATAATTTCCAGAATTCTAGCCATAGTCTCTGCCCGAAAACGGTTAACCGTTTATTGAAATAACGGCAATCCGTTTTCTACAACTTATGATTTCGCACATTTATTTTATTATTAGGCCAACAATCAAAACATTTTAAGATCATTTCATTGATCCAAATTGTTTTAAGTGCCAATTAAATGCATAATTCATGAACATATATTTCAACACTTAATCAAACATATTTATAAATACACATACACCACATGTATATTACGATTGAGTATTCCATAGATATTTAAGCATCAATTCATAAATCAACCAATGTTAATAAACTCAATATCATGAGTAAAGATGTTAATGTGAAAATTTTATCATCCCAAGTTCATGCTGAATTTTTGAAAATTATTCTTTGCAAAGAGGTTTTGTAAAAATGTCGGCAAGTTGATTTTCCGTAGAAATAAACTCTAATGCAATATCTCTCTTTTGAACATGATCTCTCAAGAAATGATGTCTTATTTCTATATGCTTGGTTCGAGAGTGTTGAATGGGATTCTTTGAAAGGTTTATAGCACTAGTATTATCACACTTAATAGGAATTTGTTCAAGATTAATGTCATAATCTCTAAGTGTTTGTTTCATCCAAAGTGCTTGTGCACAACAACTTCCAGCAGCTATATATTCAGCCTCGGTAGTAGAAAGTGCAACAGAATTTTGTTTCTTACTGAACCATGAAACAAGTGCGTGACCTAAGATATGGCAAGTTCCATTAGTGCTTTTTCTATCAACTTTATAACCGGCAAAATCCGCATCCGAAAAGCATGTTAGATCTATATGAGTTCCTCTAGGATACCAAAGTCCAATATCTATGGTTCCACTCAAATAACGAAAAATTCTTTTAACAGCAAGTAAATGTGATTCCTTGGGACATGATTGAAATCTTGCACACAAATATACACTAAACATGATATCGGGTCTACTTGCAGTCAAATAAAGTAAAGATCCGATCATACCTCGATACATCTTGATATCCACTTCTTTGCCCTTTTCATCTTTGTCGAGCTTGGTGGTTGTGCTCATTGGTGTATTTTTGGTCTTTGAGTCGTCAATGTCAAATCGTTTGAGTAGATCTCTCACATACTTGGCTTGATTTATGAATATTCCTTCCTCATTTTGTTTTATTTGCAGCCCAAGGAAGTACTTTAGCTCTCCCATCATACTCATTTTAAATTCACTGCTCATACAAGATGAAAACTCTTTGCACAACAATTCATTAGTAGAGCCAAAAATAATATCATCAACATAAATTTGAACAACAAGTATGTCTTTATTCTTATGTTTAACAAAAAGAGTGGTATCCGCTTTACCCATGGAGATATCATTTTCTAACAAGAAATTTTTAAGCCTATCATACCATGCTCTAGGTGCTTGTTTTAATCCATACAAAGCTTTAAACAACTTATACACATGATTTGGAAATTTTTCATTTTCAAAACCAGGGGGTTGTTTTACATACACTTCTTCCATGATATAACCATTTAAGAAAGCACTTTTCACATCCATTTGAAATAAAATGAAATCTTTATGACAAACAAAGGCCAATAACATTCTAATAGATTCTAGTCTAGCTACGGGTGCAAAAGTTTCATCAAAATTGATTCCTTCTTCTTGGTTGTAACCTTGAGCCACTAATCTAGCTTTATTTCTTACAACCACACCGGATTCATCCATTTTATTTCTAAATACCCATTTAGTACCTATGACAGATTGATGTTCCGGTTTAGGAACTAATTCCCACACATTATTTCTTTCAAATTGATTTAACTCCTCTTGCATTGTCATAATCCAAGATTCATCATTTTCCGCATCCGCAAAGGATTTGGGTTCAATTTGAGAGATAAATGCATTATGTTCACAGGTGTTCTTAAGAGATGATCTAGTAGTAACACCTCATGAGGGATCTCCTAAAATTACATCTATAGGATGAGAAGAGACATACCTCCACTCCTTGGGGAGTGTTTGGGAAATACCTTCTTGTTGCTTCAGCTCCATATTTATTTGCTCTTCTTGTCTATCCTCTTGATTTTCTTGTGATGCATTCTCTTAAGTCTCTTTTGATGATTCTTCTTGTAAATCTCCATCTGCATCATCATTAACAACTCCTTTCTCCGCAGAGGAAGGGTTAGATTCATCAAACGTAACATGCATGGATTCTTCCACAACTAAAGTTCTTTTATTGTATACTCTATAAGCTTTGCTTGAATTTGAATACCCAAGAAAAATGCCAACATCAGATTTTGGATCAAATTTACCAAGATTATCTTTTGTGTTTAGAACAAAACATTTACATCCAAAAACTTTGAAATAACTAATGTTGGGTTTTCTACCTTTCCAAAGCTCATAGGGAGTTTTGTTGAGATGAGGTCTAATCAACACCCGATTTAAAACATAGCAAACGGTGTTGACGGCTTCGGCCCAAAAATATTTAGGTAAAGCATTTTCATTTAACATGGTTCTAGCCATTTCTTGAATAGACCTATTCTTTCTCTCAACAACTTCATTTTGTTGTGGAATCCTAGGTGATGAAAATTGATACTCAATGCCATGATTATTGCAAAAGTTCTCAAATGCATGATTTTCAAATTCTCCTCCTTGATCACTCTTAATGCATATAATATCATGTCCTTTTTCATTTTGTAATTTCTTATAAAACACTTTAAAAGCATCAAGTGCATCATCCTTATTGGCTAAGAATAATACCCATATATATCTAGAAAAATCATCCACAATCACAAATCCATAATACTTGCCATTTAGATTAGCATGTCTAGATGGTCCAAAAAGATCTATGTGAAGGAGTTCAAGTGGTTTTGAAGTAGAAATATGATTTTTATTTTTGAAAGAGGTTTTGATTTGTTTTCCAAATTGACAAGCTTCACAAATCTTATCCTTTTGAAAACCAATTTTCAGAAGACCTTTAACTAAATCATTTTTCGAAATATTTGAAATCAAATCCATACTTGCATGTCCTAATCTTCTATGCCATAGCCAACTATCATCATGTAATGCGGAAAAACATTTATCAAGAATAGATGCACATTCTATGTCAATGATATAAACATTACCACATCTGTTACCAACAAACAAGATTTTGCCATCACATGAGTTCTCAATAACACAACTAAGTTTATCAAAGATAACTTTATAACCTTTGTCACATAATTGACTAATGCTAATTAAGTTGTGTTTCAAGTTCTCAACTAAACATACATTCTCAATTAGAGTTGAGGAGACTTTACCAACATTTCCAATTCCAAGAATTTTTCCTTTTGAGTTGTCTCCAAAAGATACGTCTCTACCATTTTCAATTCTGGTGAAGCTTGAGAACCATGCATAGTTTCCGGTCATGTGCCTTGAGCAACCACTGTCCAAGTACTATTTATTTTTCTTCTTCGTTAAGCCCTACAAAGAAAAATCTCAGGTTTTAGGTACCCAAAACTTTTTGGGTCCTTGAGAGTTAGCAATGGTTCCTTTTGGAACCCAAATGCATTTTACACCATAATATGCATTCCTTTTCACGGGACATCTATATTTCATGTGACCATTTTGATTACAATAATGATATACAATCTTATGATCATTTGTGGAGGTAGCTTTAACAAAATAATTCTTATAATACTTTTGCTTCAAGTTAGGCTTATATCCAAGCCCTCCTTTATCAAAAACGCATTTTTGTGAGTTAAGCATATTGTCCAACATCTTTTGCCATTTGTAAATTTCAAAACAATTTCATTCAATTCATTACTCTTTTTCTTAAGCATTTCGTTCTCATTTTTCAGCTCATCTATGTGTGATTCTAAATGCTCATGTAAGATCCTAGGTTTCTCATTTGATAATGCAATTTCATCATGCAATGTTTTGTTCCCTATTTCTAGGCATATAATTCTAGCATTTAAAGATTCATTTTCATTTTTAAGATTTGTCATTTCCTTTTTAACACATACATTCTTTTTACCAATCTTCATCAACTCATTATGTAAACTTTAAAAGCATCATACAATTCATCATAGGTGGGATCACTTACCTCATTGAGATCATCATCCCCTCTTATTGCCATGAGTGCTAGGTTTGATACTTCTTGCGATCCTTCTTCATCACTATCATCCCAAGTTGCAACCATTGCTTTCTTCTTGAGTTTGTTGATAAGTGGGCACTCTGATCTTATATGTCTAGGCTTCTTACATTCATAGCATGTGATTGCCTTCTTCTTCTCCCTATAGTTCTTGAAGTTTCTGAAATTTTTCCGCTCTCCGGTTTTCTTGAAGAATTTTCTGAACCTCCTTACTAGCATGGCTAGCTCTTCATCATCCGGTTCACTCTCCCCATCACTCTCATGTTTTGAAGCTTTGAGAGCAATGCTTTTCTTCTTCTCTTCATGTCCTTTTTCTGCAGCTAAATCCTCTTCATATGAAATAAGAGAACCAATTAGATCATCAAGAGGTAAAGTATTTAAATCTTTAGCCTCTTCAATGGCAGTTCTTTTGGGTCTCCATTCTTTTGGAAGTGACCTAATGATTTTCTTAACTTTCTCACTATTTGAGAAGGTCTTCCCCAAGGCACCTAGAGTGTTCACTATATCTGTGAATTTAGTATACATAGAATACACATTCTCATTTTGTTCCATTTGGAACAGCTTATGTTGATGAGTGTATCTACTGATTTTAGACTCTTTAACTTGATTTGTCCCTTCATAGACAACTTTAAGTTTATTCCATATTTCTTGTGCACTTTCACAACTAGATACTCTATGGAATTCTTTCTTATCAAGGGCACAAAACAAAGCATTCATAGCCTTGAAGTTTAGAGACATCTTTCTCTTCTCTAACTCATTCCATTAACTCAACGGTTTAGGAATATCATCTCCCACTTCATTTTTAAAAGTAGGTATGAACGGACCATCACAAACAACTTCCCAAATTTCATAGTCTAAGGTTTGTAAATAGATTCTCATTCTAGTTTTCCAATAAGCATAGTCATTACCATAAAAAAATGGTGGTCTAGTTGTAGATTGCCCTTCTCTAAAGGTTGAGTTATTTAGGGTTGCCATGGATCTTTTACCCTTAGACGATTAAGTCCTAACAAGAGAACAAAGCTCTGATACCAATTGAAATACTAACTAGGCAAACCCAAGAGGGGGTGAATTGGAATTCTAAAAATTATTCAATTCTAAAGCAAAACTAAATGCAAAATCAACACAATTATAAAGCAATAACAGATAAATCAATCACAATATAAAAAGATAAGGGAAGAGAGAGCAAACACAATGATTTTTACGTGGTTCTGCAATCCCCGCCTACGTCCACGCCTCTAAGCTCACCGGGCTTGAGGATTTCACTAAGCTAGCCACCCAAGGCTTCAAACGCTTACAATTGACTTCCAAGGTGTCAATAGACCTTTTACACCAAGAGATTATCCCCAATCTCTTAACCCAAGTGTATCCCAACACTTACAATCACTCAAAGTAAAAGATTACAAATTATTTTTCTCTCACACAATATTTAAGATTACAAATCAATGCCCAATGTGTGAATAGATGAAGAGAGAATGTATTTAAAGCTCTATGAAGATTGTGTTCTCAGATGTAAGCTCAATGGTTGTGTTGTGATCAACCTTTTTTGAATTTGAATGAGCTTATTTATAGATGGAGCTGAAAAACTAGCCGTTATTCACTTTTCGCTCACTGTCGGCTCGCCGTTAATGGATGTCGGCTCGCCGTTTGTCTGGACAATGTGACCGTTGGGCTGGATTTTCAAATTGTCTACTCGCCGATAACTGATATCGGATCGCCGTTAGTGTCCAGAGAATTCTGTTTGTTATCGGCGAACCGTTAACACAATGTCGGATTGCCGTTAGTGTCCAGAGACTGATCTTCACTTCTGCTTGTTGTCGGCGTACCGTTAACCAGAAGTCAGAACTTCTGCTCGTTGTCGGCTAACCGTTAGCCAGAAGTCGGATCGCCGTTAGTGTCCAGAGACTGACCTTCAATTCTGCTCATTGTCGGTGAACCGTTAACCAGAAGTCGGATCTTCTGTTCGTTATCGGCTAATCGTTAACCATAAGTCGGATCGTCGTTAATGTCCAGAGACTGAATTTCAATTCTGCTCCTTGTCGGCGAACTGTTAACTAGAAGTCAGTGAACCGTTTGCTACAGTAACTGCTACAGTAACTGTTTTTGCAAAATTTCCATTTGGCTCCAAAACTTTGTAACTTTATACTATGGCTCAAAGGCTTTATGAAAACTTGTCAATTAATTTATTCACATGATTTCAAGTAATACTTGTTATCATTTACAAAATCATAAAGCTTTTTCAATTTGAAATCATTGATCAAAATATAATGTCTTAAAATAAGAAAGATTGAGAAATATATGAAAACTATTTTGAACTCTTTAAAAGACTAATATATTTTAATCACGTTTGTTATCATCAAAATCAATTAAAGAAATATTTAAGGTAACAAATACAATCGCTCAAACTAATAATACGCCAAACCTCAGGGGAAGTTTATGATAATTACCTTAATTTTTAAATAAAAATTTATAAAATTAATATTTTTAGAGGATATAAAATTAAATTTAAATGATTTAATTCATGCATTTTTTTTGTCTTTGTTTAATTCTACTTACGCACCCTTGGTTTAAAAAACAAAGAATTAGAGATGCCAAGAGAGAAGTATAATCGAGCTTTGATTCTTATGGTTCTCCAACTAATGATCACAAACTCAACAGTTAGCATAAGATTGATTTATTAGTGTATAATAGTATAAGCACTTCAATGGGCTAATTCATTAATAGGAAATAATATAATTCTAAGTCTAATTATGTTTTGCAACTTCATATCCAAATTAACAATAAAGTCACCAAACTAAACAAACCTAATAAAATCCTACAACAAAATTTTCAAACCTTAAAGTTCCTAAACTTAATATGACAGTGGCGAACTAACAATGACAGAGGGCTTCCTGAATGGTGGTGGGGTTGCTTCACAAACGGTGTCATTGGGCATGAGCAACTATTGCAATCTATAGCAGCAGCACTATCGCACTATCTAGATCTCAACCTCAAGTTGCTACTACTTCACAAACGGTGTCATTGGGCATGAGCAACTATTGCAATCTATAGCAGCAGCACTATCGCACTATCTAGATCTCAACCTCAAGTTGCTACTGCTTCTACTTTGGCTCTATGGTCCCATGGATGTGGAGAAGACAAAGGTTGAAGAAGACGAAGGCTAGAAAAAATGAAGAAAGGAGAAAAAAGAGGAAAAAGGAAATAGAAAAAGAACATGGAGAAGACAGAGAAAAATGAGAAAAAAAGGAAAAAAATTACGTCTTTTTTATTTTATCCTTGAGCCATTATAGTAAACGGCCAAAGTTAACGAATTGTCACCCATATGAATATTTTTAAAACGTGTTACAATTTTTAAATACTTCAGAACAAGTGTCATTTGGAGGTAATTAACCCTTTCCCAATCTCAGACATTGATATAGGCTTAAAAAAAAGTTAGTAAAATTGCACTAAAAGGTAAAAAACGATGAATAACACTATAAGGCTACATTTGGAAGTGGAAATTAACGAAAATGACTACAAAAGTTTAACTAATTATAAAAATAACCACATATTGTTTTTTATCAAAATTAGCCAATAACCAAAATTTTAGACCAAACTATCCCTGTCATTCTCACTCAAGGTCACCGAAATCTCTCACCTACCACCGGCACCTTAAAGCAACATTAAAGTCCATCACCAGCGACCAATTTCACCGAAATCACATCCAACAACAACAATCCCACCGAAATCATGTCCAATAGCAGTCAAGATCTTCATAATCAATGGTTGAAGTTCAAAAACCTTAAGTTAGCAATTTTAAATATATGCTTTATTTTATTATTGTGTTATGTTATGGTTGCATGTTGTTGTTGTGTGTTGCTGTTGTATGTTGTTGTTGTGGTGGTGGTGGTGGAGGTTGTTGGTGTTGTTGGTGCGGTGTCGGGGTGCATTGCTAGGAATTTCATGCGACATCACGCAAATCTTCTCGGCTTTATTGGTTGTGCATAAGTCACCACCAATGATTCTTTGGTGTAAAATTTAGAACAAAGGCTTATGTAATCCACTCGCATGGTTAGGCAAGCAGTAATTGCATGCGCACAAATAAGCTGATCAAGTTGAAATACTCTTTAGGAGTAAGTTTTGTTACGTATGTCAACTATCCCCTCCTTAATACCACCGCTAAAAACATGAAATTGATACTGAGACACCAGACAAACGGTCATTCTTTTGACCAAAATTCTCATGTCAGAGACTCTTTCATCTGCCCATGTTGTTAGACGAGTACTTATTGATTCAACCATAATTTTACTATTATAAAACCATTGCTGCAATATTTTCCTAAAGTGATCAATAAGATGAGTTATAAGAAATTTGTGCAGTTCCTCATGAAAGAATTCATGCTCTCCTTAATATTGGTGGTAAAAATATTGTACCTCGTACCTTCAAACTCAGACGTTACCTAATTACGTGGCCACATTATTCTTTAAATAGTTAGCCGCACTTGCGTGGAGCTGCCACAACACCTCAAGTTGTTTTTTTAATTTTTTCGTGTCCATATACTTTTTCTGCGTTTATAAAGGCAAGCTCAAATTCATCCTAAAGAGTTTTGGACAACTTAAATTTTGACTTTATGTTATCATTGACATGATAAAAACAATGTCATGGGTAGCAATGCGAAATACTTTCAGAATGGCTCTCTTAATGGTAGTACATCGGTCAAAGAATTTACTTTTGCTGCGTTTATAAAGGCATGCTCAAATTTATCCTAAAGAGTTTTGGACAACTTAAATTTTGACTTTATGTTATCATTGACATGATAAAAACAATGTCATGGGTAGCAATGCGAAATACTTTCAGAATGGCTCTCTTAATGGTAGTGCATCGGTCAAAGATATTTACTAACTTCGGCCTATCGCTAATCACTCTATATAATTTCATCATAAAACATTTTCAAGCATCATTATTTTCGAATCCATGACCCCGATAGCTAATAGATACAATTAATTGTTTCCATCTAGGCATATTGCAACAAACATACTTCCACGATATAGCCTATTTAGATGAGTACTATCTACAATAATCACTGGCCTGATGCACTGTATGAAACCCTTGATAGAAGACCTAAGAACTACAAAGTAGTATAAGAAATTATCATTCCATCCCGCTGGAGGTGAGTAACTATACCTTCACTTGCTTTGGTCAAAACATGAGAGTATTTAAGAAGTAAGTTGTATAACTCTATAAGGTTCTCTCATACTATTTTAAGCTCAACTTCCTTAGCCTAATATGCTTGTTAATATGTTAATTGGGCATTGTATTCCTGCTTCATTTATGTTCTGATGTCATTCATAGTGTATATCTATTTTTCTTGAATAAATTTATCCGCGATAATATGACCAACAACCTTAGCTTCTTACTTAATGAACACCACCAAGCAACCTCATTTGAACAATTGTGTACATTGTCAACTCTCCTCACTACCTAAGGAATATTTTGCTCATTCGAAACTCATGTTGCTCGAATACGTCATTTACATGAGTTCGAAGAACAGTGAGCCTCGAAATGTGTTGTTATGGACCGTGCAAACTTGAAACCAAACTTATCCCTTAAGACAACTTTGCATAGTTTCAGTATTAACTCATTTTTCTTGGCAAATAATTTACCCACTTTAACATCATCAGAATTACAACTTCTAATTAAGTTTAGAGCAACCAAGTTCATTACTATTTATCTGTAAAATCTCATAAACTCTTGCCAGAAACTGATCAAACATACAATCTTTTTAAACCAAAAAAATTGTATTATTGTCATTCATGTACTCCATATGCCTATTCGTCAACGTCTCCCACCAATCGTCGTAACATAATTAAAGTACAATTGAATCCATTAAGCCTGAAAAAATTTAATAAAAAAAAAACAAATGTGGTTACACACTACAAAATATGATAAAGTGAATATTTGACATATTTTACATGGATGTCGCACAAATGAAGAATATGTGTGATATGCAAATTGATGTGCAACAAGTGCCTGTTGCATTTAAATTAAGGCAAATTTTTGGTTTGACCATGGGGGAGACCGACAAAAAGGTTGTGGTTTCGATTCGTCTCATCGCAAGCTTCGAAATGGTATATAATATGCTAAAAGTAGACACATATATTATAAGTTATGACCTCCAAAAAATACGCATCACACATATTGTAATTTTGTGGGACATACTGAATTATGTGAGAAAGGCTAGGCGACAAGTACCTATCGCACAAAAATATAGTGGTATTTGTGTGCAACAGGCGTTTGTTGCCCAACCTGTTGCACATAACCTGAGTTTCATTTCCAACTCGAGTTTCTACTGTTTTTAATTTTTTTTATTTCTCAACTCAAATTTAAGTACTTTAACAAATTACATTATTTTATGAATGCAAAATAACAATATTTACAACAAAATCTACATCAATTTTGAACTTAAACCCTAGGCTTAATACATTAAAAATTTATATTGTGTAAGAACATACACTAACCATTAAGATGATCTCCAATTGATGATTTTATATTTCTATTATACTGAGAATGTTGAGATTTATTGATAGTGTTGCAAGTGTTGAGGTTTGTTGAGAGTGTTGAGGGCAATTTGGTCCAAAATACTGGTATTTGCTAGTTATGATAAGAAAAAGTTTGAGGGGTTAAATTTAAAAAATGCAAAAATATTGTGGCCATTTTCACAAATTTGCCCATTTGGATAGAAAGATTGGATTGAATTAACTTTAAAATTAAATTGGATCCGATTATATTGAATTAGATTAGATCATATATAATATTATCTTTTGTTTGGTACATTATTAGACAATACTATGTTAATTTAATTTAATAAAGCTGAATAGCTATTTAAATAGTATAATATTTTTAAAATTTTATTGATAATATTGACTTTAATATTTTCAATATTATTATAAAGAAATAGTTGATTATTTTTACATTTAATATTCAATACTAGTTTAAATAAATTAATGAATAAAATTTTGATATTCTATATAATATACAATTATAGGTTAAAAAATTATGAAATTAGATTCTATGTTCAATTTTTATTGAAATACTAGGTTAAATGAAAAATAAAAGAGTGATAAAGAGGACACAAGTTCTTTATCTAATTTTATCCCACCTAAGCCATATAAAAATAAGGACTAATAATCCTATTAGTTTTGAACTAAATTTTAGTCAGCGCTATTAGTCAATGACATTCAAATATACCTTAGATTAGATTATTTTGTTAGTTCCAAAATCTAATCAAATCTCACAATTTATCCAAGCTCCCAAATATAGCCTAATAGTACAACACTATGTTGGGCTTAATATAATTTGGATAATACCCTATGAATTTCTTACAATTGGAAGAATAAAAAGAATAAAGCGGCTTCACACAATAAGGTCTGATTATAAAAGAATAGAATTTTATAAATTTGGCTTGGGACTTGTTCATTAAATATCGAAAGTCTTAAATTTATTAATTTTAATTTTATAAATATAGTTATTCATATTTTTGTAACTTATGTATGATTTTTCGATATTTATATCTTAATATTTAAAAAATAATTTTTTGTGACTATTATCTAAATGATAAAATATCTTAATGGAAAGTAAGTACCATATTCTAAAAAGATCTCTATTAAATATATTTATTTCCTAAACTATAAAACATAATGTTTTTATTCTTTTGACTTATAATGACATAAATGTTAAATAATCATGTTTAAGTTTTTTTTATTTATAAAAATAAATTAGATGCCACTTATATTCGAATATTAAAAAAAGTATAATTCAAATATTTGTATTAAAACTCATCCAAACATCAATTAAATTCAAATCTATGCAGATTTCAGATGAAAAAAAAAATGTTATCTCAGTCTGTCCAAGCCCAACAGGTTAACACCAAAAAAACCAAAAAAATAAAATTACAAAAACCCACCCCTTTACAAAATAAAATCACCTCATAACCTCCTGACGAACCCATACTCTAGGCCATCAAAACCTCGATGCACCACTATCTTTACGTCATAACCTTCCGATTCAAACACGTGAGAGACATCATCTAAGGACCTGGGATAACGGTCCTCCTCATTGGATAGCAAAGGCAAAGCTAATAGACCTATCTCAAAAAAAAAAATTTAATTACAAAATTATCCTTATTGGAACCTACAAGAATTTTTATATTAATTAGTTGTATGATCGCTTCAACGATTCGAATTTTATGTTAATTAGTTGAATTCATGCCAAAGTTCATTCCACTTTCAACTTCAACCTCTCATCTTTTTATGTCTCTCTGACATTCAAGCCTTTAAAATTCACATCAAGGAACAATTAAAAATTCTAGAGGAAAAGAAGTAAATAGCATACACATTTTACAAAGTTTTCTTGTATGATAAAAGAACATCGAATTAGAAAAAAAAATCAACCTACCCAAATATATATATATACTAGCTCCAGTATTGGATAGCACCACAAGTAGGGTTGATAAAAAAAGCCTAGCCCGACTCGACTTAGGTCTGCGGATCTAAAGCCTGACCCGCATGGGTTGGGCCTAGAAATGGGGTAAAAAATACAAAGCTTGCATAGTTTTAGCCTAGATAAAGTCTAGAAAAAAGTCGTGACTTTGAATTTATAAATAAAAAATAAATTAAATTTAAGTAAAAAAAACTCAAAATATTACATTAATATATTTTCTTATGTTAGTATTTGTGATTTATTATGTTGCGTTACTAATATTTTGTATATTAGAATATTATTTTATTATGTATTGGATAATTATCTCTAATTTAATTTTTTTACTTTAAAAAATATATTTTATATTTAATAGAAAAGTGTAGGCCCGGCCCAGTCGGGCTTTTAAAGAGCTTGGACTTATTCTCAATAATATGGGTTTGAGCTTGAGCTTGGAAAAGCCCAGCCCAAGCCCATATTTTACCAACCCTAACTACAAGTTCACAACAACACACCAACATCACTGCCACTAACAGAAATAGAAACACAAAAACAACAACAATAATAAGATAAAAAAAGAAAGAGAAAATCCAATTAGTTTAGAAATTAACCGATGAATATTGAGTTTTTATTTTTTAAAGAAACCAAAAAACTTGAAAAAAAAATTGATCATACATTCAAAAATTAATTAGTTGAAATGAATAACAACAAAAATGTTGTTTTCTAGCAACAATTTTCTAAATTACAACATCGTTTCAACAAAAGAACAAGCCTTCGCTAAGGAGCAATCTTGCCAAAAGAATTTGAAATGAAGAAAACAAACAAGATTCAAATGGACATTGGTAATTAAAAAAAAAAAATCACTGAGGACTATTAACAATAAGAGTTGATATGAGTGGAAAAAGAAAAACAATAATGAGAACAATGCCAAGCAATATGGCAATACAAGTCCATTTCCTGGAGTCCTTCTGGCTTTCCCTAGCGAACTCCAGCTGCTCAGTTCCTCTCTTCACAAACGAATTAGCATGCGCCACGTGGCTCTCGATATCATTCAGCTGGTGCCCTTGTGCCTCCACCAATGCAAACATGTCCAAGAAGACCTGATGAAGCTCAAGCAAATTCTTCTCAATCTCCTTCACAGCATCATGCCTCTCTTGTATCTCCGATATTGTGTCCATAATCTGCCCTCTCCCCTGTTCTTGAATTGCCTTCTGAAGGAAGTTCTCACTCTCCCCACTGGATATCAAATTGTCAATCATTTGTTCATCTGCTTGCTGCCCCGTTACTGTAAAATACCTTCTCTCAATTGTTTCCTTATACTCAGCTGTCATTTTAGCCCTCAGATGCTGAAAATCATCCATGGTGTCCTTCAGTTTCTTTCCCAAACCAGCAACAACCGAGGTCCTGGTTCTGTCCACAGATGATCCTGGACCGCACCCTGGAACTTTTCTGTTAGCTGCATTGGATTTTTCAAGAGCCTCAAGCTTTCCCTTTATAACTTTGACCCGTTTCAGGACTTGCTCAACGTCGGAATCCATTCTGGCTCGAATCTGCTTCATGGTTTTTGCGTTGTGGGCAACTTTGGTCTCTTCATTTGATTCCTGTAACCTTTTGTAAAGCTTCTCGACCACTTTCATATCCTCTTTCACATTCTCCACGTCGTCGAAGAACTTGTCGAGATTTTCCGTCTCTTTTCTAATCTCCCCGCCGGCCTCCAGGTCGACATTGGAGTATCTCTTGAATGAGTTCGAAATGAGGTCGTTCATTTCGGCAGATTTTTTTTCTTTTTTTCCCTTTTTTTGGGTTAAATTTATTATTTGACGAACAAACGGGTGTTCAGGGGAATAAAAATCCCCCGAATTGAATGAACTTTCTGTTTTCTTTCAAGTTTTTTTCTTCCTTCTTCTCCAAGATTATATACTAACGGATTGTTTGGTAATCTTCCATTAAAATTTGGAGGAAGAGGTAGAGATGATGGTAGAAGCAAAAACTTCATCAAGAGAAGCAATGGGGTCGCGTTGGGGTTGGGGGTCTCGTGAATAATCGAGGGCTTGGATCAGTCAGAGGCTTGGAGTGATTAATTCTCTGTGACCAGCCAAATCAATAAAAGGACGGTCGCTAAAGTAGGAGATAATTTTGCCACATGGCAGCTTCTGCTTCAAAAAATATTTGGAACTGGATTTGACCACGTCTTAAGTCATTCTTAATAAGACCGTTTTTTTGTACGATTTGAACCCATTTACTGATTTACACTAATCTAATTTATGCTGGCTGTCATACAAGTTAATGTGTTAAAGAAAAAAAAATTAAATTCTCCATTAATCTTGGGAGCTTAATGAAGATGTGTCCTTTATCTTATAGCTGCGTCCTCAAACAGCAAAGCATGTCTGAAGATACTTGGAATTGTTCTTAAACAAAGTAATAGCGTGCAGTCAGATACTTGAAGGTTGACTTGACAGCATGATCTTGAAATATTTGAGTGTCGGATACAATCCATTTACACTATGATCCAAGTGGTGCTCAAACTTTCTTTCAAAGATATTTGAGAAACCATAATATTGGGGACTACAAGTTATGATGATCAAAACTAGATTACATCTCCATCAAATCCTAGTATACCGAATGTCAGCTTCCGAGTATTTCTATCTATCGTTCAAAATTCTTGTTCAAAACACATGAAATAAGTTATGAAGAGATTTCTTCGTCTTGTTTTTCTTGAAGCTGCTGCAGTTTTTGCCATGATATCAACTGAATAATGTAACATTTTAAACTCCTCTCTTGAACCTGCGGACAAAAATTTAAGAGGAAATTATCCTAAAAGATTCCAACCAATTAAGAAGTTGCATACAAACATAGGTTCTTTCCCCAAAGATGAAATTGAAAGATCAAACATCTATTTTTTTTTTTAAGTTTTTTATGTGTAGAGAGAATTAATATTTAAAACATAATATTTTAGAAGATATTCAGCGCTGCGTTTGTTTTACCTCTAACATTGCTACGGTCCTAGAAAGTTCAAGAAATTCCTCCATGAGCAATTTCTCTTGTGCAACAGTCTTTGCTAACTCTGAAAGTAACAACACGGTCTCTTCAGCCTACCGACAAATAACTTGGAAGTTAAGTTTGTATCATACACAAGGCCTAGGTATTGGTTCAGCATGGATACAGAACTGCTTACCGATGGTGAAAAGCTAGCTAGCATTGACTTGATAGAAGCTGCAACATCAGAAGCATGGCGAAGAGCAATGGCAGCTGCTTGTGAATCCAACTACAAGTTTGGTTTTATTAGTCAAAACTATTTTTTAGTTAGCAAAAAGAACAATTCAAAAAACACTTTTGCGAGTTTTGAGTTTTACGTACCTGTGCTCCTTCAACAACAGGCACCCTGCAAACGACAGAGTGCAAACCTTCTTTCGTCATTGAAACGGCTGCTTGGTGTTGCCTTTCCATATCTCCCCAGGATTCTAGTGGTTTAAGCTACACATACATATAATCATATATTGATATTTGAATTTGATCATTTAGAATAAGAAAAAACTAAAAGAGCACAAGATAGTATTTGTGAAGTTACAACTCACTTGAGACTCAAGTACAAAATACAGCCTCATTTGAAGCTTTTCCTTTTCAAGCTGTAATTTCTTATGTATCACTGAATCTTGCAACTTCTTGAGACTTCCCCGGGCACACAACAAAATGTTCTGCAAAATCATTGCAGAGAGTTACATATAGAAGAAATCGAATAATATTATAGTTTTATAACACTGTAAGCTGATTATCTGATTATGAACAATGTAAACTCATTCTAATTCTTTTAGCACTATGCAAAAACTACTAAATCTGATTCAATTTGTGTGTGTGTGTGTGTTTTTTTTTTTTTTTTTTCATTTTAGAGACTTATTGTGAATTTTTAATGACAACCTGAAAAATTCGCGGAAGAGTATTGAATACATCCATCAGTCTGAGCTTCAAACCTCCCAAGAAATACGCCATGTGCAGGGCATCCCAATTCAATTGTCTAATATGATAGTTTCATATATCTACTAAATCAAATCAAAATTTCGATCAAATCACATATGGCAATATACTAAGATTTCTAATTCTTTAAGAAGTTTATCTAAAAGATTCGTGATATGAATGGGTGGGCGGCTATTGTAATAAAATTGAGTATATTTTCTACGTCTACACTAAGTTAAAAATGGATTGCATCAATTCAATGTGTTCTTTTATACCGATTATCTGGGCATGTTAATGTATTTTATAGGCAACTTGTCAAACTGAATACTATTTTGGTTAAAAAAATTAATTAATCTGCAGTGGAGCGACATTAAGCTCAAACAAGACTAAAAGGATAAAACTTGATGTCGCCGGCACCAAACAGAATTTGCCGGCCTAATTATTATACTACCCTTTTAAATTAACATTACTTTACTCAGAATCTAGGATTAAACATTCAAAAATAAATTTTTGTAATACAAAAATTTAGGTGCATGCATTCTTATTTTTTTAGTAGACACATTACTAAATTATATAATTTCATAAATAGATGAGTTTTTAATGCTCTATAAAATTATGTGGTTTAATTTTAGAGAGAGAGAGAGAACACTCAATAAGACTTAAGAAATTAATCAGATCGATACCTCCACTTGATTAGTAATATTCCCATTGACAGCATCAGATCTAGCATTTGCAAACCGCCACTGGAACAATCGATTATGAAGCAATCTCAGCTGATGAACACTCTCCACATCTCCTGATGGCATCGGCGACGATGAGCTTTTCTTACTCTTGAACAAATCCAACCCCAAATTCAGCAATTTCTCCACACCCTTGGCCCTGGAAGTACTATTAGGCGGCCTCAAACTCGAAAACGACATAGGTCTTTGCTTGCTCTCTACGGACATAGGCGGGGAACCTGATCGCCCCGGTGACAAGGCCCATTGTGATGTTGCACTTGCATAGCCCGTTAGTGAATTAGCCCTCGTAATCGCGTTCTTGATCGTTGACATTTTCATTCTCGGAGACCTATCTAATGAGAGCGTATTCTGAATGTCGGAGTCTGAATTCATTCTTTTAGGCCTAGTAGATACATTATAAATATCCTGCATGTATTTTGATGGAACTTCAATACCGGATTTTGAGGAAACTTTAGTACTGATCCCCGGAGAGTTACAATCCGTGGTTGAATATTTGTGGCTACATTCAGATTCTGACTCAAGATTGTCAAGAAAAGAGTCTCTTGGTCTTTGATTTGATTTACTGTAAAGGGCATTTTCATCAAAAGATAATCTTCCAGGAATAAAATTACCTGAGCCTGAAAGTGAAGAAGAAGAAGACGATGATGATTTTCGTGAAAACTTGAACTTTCCTGTGTACCTCATGGAACCTCCAAGAATCGGTCTATGATTTTCCTTTGCACTTTGTTTCTCTTTCTCATTCTCGAACCTATTAAACTCACTGCAACTTCTTTGCCTACCAAGAGAGAAGATATTATTATTACCCGATAATTTTTTATGGTCAAGATAGTCTTTTAATCTCTCATTCCCAAGATGGTCGGCGAGACTAGTACCAAGGTTCTTGTTTGACGGTGATGAAGAAGAAGTAGTGGAAGAAGGCCAAAGGCCTCGAATGAAACCTGATGATATGGATGAGGAGGAGTCTTGATCAAGACTACGATGCTTTCGGGTATCCGGTGGAGTTGTTGATGGCTTTGTGCCGGCGCGATGTGGATGTGGAGAGCGAGCTTGTTTTGGAGACTGGATTGGCGTGTCACTCGATGGTGTTGCTTTTGGAGACAGGAATCTCGAACTTACTTCTCTTGATTTTGGTCTTCTTGTCTTGAGAGATTGATCTGTAAACGTTGAATCATTAACACCCTTCATGTTGGTAGGGGTTGCTTTCGGGATTCGGATACAGAGATTTTTTTTCAGGTTTTGTTTAGTTTGAAAATGGATGAGAAGAAAACAAACATTTGAAAGTAGCGGCAAAGTAGATATAGATAGATACACACAGCCGGCGAACCATAAGGCTTATTGTTTTGTGACTAAAGTTACTTAAATATCCCACCGTAATGACTTTTAAGGAATTTTTTTTTTTTTTGTTTTTGGGAGAGGCAAAAGAAAGGGTAGAATTGAGAAATTACTTGATGGTTTGAGTATTTTTAGCGACGTCGGGCATAGGGATAGCAAATTTATCCGGATCCAGATGAATTCGGATAATCCGGGTCAGGTTAAATCCGTATCAGAGTGCAAAATAATTCGGATCCGCAATAAATTTTTATAACCCTGATATATCTGGGTCCAATTCCGGATTTAGGCTAATCCGAATATCCGGAACCCAGACTCGGATATCATATTTTAATATTGTTTTTTAATTAATTTTATTGATTAATATAAATACATACATAAACAAAAAAAATCGTAATTTTATCTAGGTTGCTACCATCAGTCCGTCACAACTCACAACTAACAGGCTTGGCTCTTGGGTTCTTAGCTTCTTGCAACCGCGATTCGCCGCCGTCAGAACTCAGAAGCTTGGGTTTGCCACCATCGTCTGTCGCAACTCGTACTCTCGGGTTCACCATTCACGACCGTCGCAGGCTCGACTTCTTGCAGCTCCAAACAACGATCCAAGTTTTTACCGTCGCAAGCTCGGGTTCGCGGTTCGCCACCGTCGCAACTCGTACTCTCGGGTTCACGACCGTTGCAGCCTCCTATTCTTGCAACTCCAAACAACAATCCAGTTTGCTATCCTTTCGTTTTGATTTCATTATACTTTGTTATTTGATTTTATTTATGTTAAAAATATTGTTCTTACAATAAAAAGATTCCAAATGGTTTATGCTTTAATGGACTTATATTTGTAGTGGTTTAATTTTTTTATTTGAAACATTGAAATTTATGGATTTAAATTAATGGATGTGTTATTCGCTTATTGCTTAGAAATTTGTATTGTTTATGAATGATTTACAATCTGGAATTTGGATGGTGTTATTGTTTGGAAATGTATTAATTTTTTATTTTTAACAATTGATTCATTGATTCGGGTTCAAAATTCGAAATTCAAAAACCCAAATTTTTCCGAGTTGAACCCGTTGCCATCTCTAGTTGGGCAGTAGTAGACAAGACTAAGAAATTGGCATTAAACAATTTCATTCTCTCCTCAGAAAAAGAAAAAAGAAAAAAAAAAAAAACAGTTTCATTCTGGATTGGACTGCCGGCGTTGTGTGTTCCAAGTGAGAATCGTGTGCTACTGACACCTGGCTAATATATATATATATATATATATATTGATAGCACGTGGCTAATATATTTTGTTTAAGAGTTCTGCTATTTACCCCGGGTCAAATCCCGGGTCAAACCCCGAAACTAATACAAACGACGTCGTTTCGTGCATTTTTTTTTGTTTTCATTAGCATCAAAACGACGCCGTTCGAGCCCCTCATCACTGTCTTCCTTCCTCTTGCTAAAGCTAAACAACACAGAAAACAAGAGTTTCAGCAGCTGGGGCCGCATTCTGATACAAGCAAACGAAAAGCACAGAGCCTTACTGAAACACTCTTTCTGCAATGCAATTTTAGAACAAAAAGTTTCATTTTCCCATGGGGTGAAGCAACCATAAATTTAGTAGAAGATTTGATGATTTGCAGGGTCTACTCTGTTTTGGACCCTCTTGAACTGATGAGTTGAAGCAAGTAGAAATGAAATTCTGGAATAGCAAGAAGTCGAATCGAACGCGCAGCCTTTCTTGTCTTATGATTGTCAAGGTCCGTTTTCCCTAGTCCTGATCATACAATTGTGAAAATCTGTTATTCCTTCAGCTGCGCGTTTAGCTAGAGGCATTCAAATTGCACTTGCACCGCCCATTCTTTATGAAGATTTGACTACGTTTATAGAAAAGCTCGTGTCTCTGACGGATTTAATCGGTTGTAAGAGTGAAGATCGTGAATTAAACACTAATATCGCCTCACCGTTGTCACCAAGCTTAGAATTGAAGAATGAAGCTAATGATTCCCCTGCTCTGCCACGTTTTCCTCCCAAATCTAATTTGGAGGTTGCAAGTGATTTTGGTCATGAAGATAATCTGACTGTTGCAGAAGCTTACCGTTGCCGGTTCATCAAAGAGACTTGTGAATGAGAGGGAGGGAGGAGGGTTTTTGGCAGAGAAGCAAGGATCTTGGCATCTTTGAAGAAGATGATGATTTCAGCTTGATGCGAGCAAGCTCACATGAAAAAGAGACAGGGAAGGGAAATGGTGAAGTGAAGGGAAAATGATGAAGGGAAGGGGAAATATTTGACAAGTAAAACGAATCGGTTTTGGCTTTGTTATAAAACGGCGCGTTTTCATTTTAATCAAAACGGTGAGTTTCAATTCGGGGCTTGGGTTGGGGCTCGATTCGGGGGAAATAGCTTTTTCCTTTGTTTAAAAGGGCGATAGACCAAGAAATAAATGCTGCGAAAACAAAAGCATATTCGCCGTTGCCGGGGATCGAACCCGGGTCACCCGCGTGACAGGCGGGAATACTTACCACTATACTACAACGACTTGTTGTCAAGGAGCCTTCAATAAAATATAAAGCTAAAACTTTTTTCTATATACACAAAAAATGAAAAACAGAGATAGAGGGGACCACCAACCCACGAAGATCCTGGAGCAAGTTGTTTGCCAATAATGTGAATTGTGAAATGATTCAAACGAACTCCAAACACAATCGAGTGATTTAAAAAAAAATGTGAATTGTTCATAATGTTTACAGTTCAATTAAGAATGTTGTCTCAAAGAATATAGTAACTGGACAATCCTTTTAAGTAATTGATATGACAATCTATATACTAAAACTAACAAATAGAACCGCCAAGTACCCATGTTACAAACAGCCATGCTTGATTTTACAAAAATCGTACAAGCATTCCCGACGACAAAATCTAGTTCTGATTCATCAGGTATTTTGTGGAAGTGGCTAAACTTACACATGTCCAGAATCAATGAAAGTTGCACTGCTGCAATTGAGGATGATTATAATCAACATACTTCTCCCACAAGGGCTTGTACTTTTCCATTCCAATCTTCAACCACGGCTTTGAGTTTCCATTGTAGTGAAGAACAGCTCCTTTCTCTATCAACTGCGGATCGACATTGGTATAGCCCAACCCCAGTACATGCCAAGCGGGATTCAATGGTTCCGTCAAGCCATAGAATGTCAATAGTCCAGGAGGCAGAGTACCAAGTTTCCACAATGTCCTGTCTACGTTCCTTTCCTGCCAGTAGTGGTATATACCAGTTACATTCCTTTTCCTCCACTCAACTAAATAAAAAATGTTCATCCCAAAAGCCCATCCACAAGCATCAGGATCAAAATGTTCTCTTATAAGAGGGTGTGAGTAATTCAAGTATTTATGGTATCTATGAAACGTCTCCATGCACGTCTCGACAGCTCCATTGACATTACCATTTAAGTTGATGGAAAACAGAGCAGATAGGTCTTTCTGAACAACAACATCATCATCCAGGAAAACCACCTTCTTCAACGCAGGGAAAACTTCTGGGATATAAAACCTCAGATGATTAAGCATAGACAGATATTTTGGGTTACGGAACTTGATTGGAGTCCGACCTCCATCGTTATTACCAGAAAAATAATAGCTCTGTGTTTCAGAGTCTTGAAGCTGCTTAAGAACCGGAACATAAGAAGCATTCAACCATTTGAAGTCCTCAAACTTCTGAACCTCAACAGTTACCCCCCTAAAACTTTTAATGGCAAACCAAGCCTTCATTGCGGCATAGTTTATTTCATCAGTTACAAGATGAAAGACAATCATATCTGGATTCTTCGAGTTTGAAGCAGTTGAATTGACTACAACCAAAGTTGCCAGGATGTTGTCAGAAAAAACACAGAAATGATAGAGATTGTTATCTGTAAGTTTCTCCATTTGTTTCCTCTCCTTAAGTTTCCTTTGCAAATTTTGATTTCCAAACCACTCAGTGGTTAACCTAACACCAAGGCAGTATAGACTTTTTGGGACTTCTTCAGCAGCTATTTGTCCATACTTCGAACTTTTTTCATTCACAGAACCCATCTGTTCTTCAAGTCCTTGAATTTTAGCTTTTAGCCTCATGATCATTGTTGCACTGTCATAATGAAACTGCTGAGCTTGGTAGAGTAATAAAGCCATATCACGAATTGCAGTTTCTGTTTCTCTGGTTGTCAAAGGAGTCCGTCTTGTTGCAGCATTTGAGAGGAGGACTTGTGAATTGCGGATCTGGGCACTTAATTCCCATGCAAATTGAAGGTTGTTGCTTTCTTTTGCAATCACAACAAATGCTTTGGCAAGAGAAATTTGGTCTGTAAGTTGCCTAGTAACCGAGTTAGCACTCAACATTTCATCAGTAATATTCAGACCTTCCATTATCCTGTCATGCCTGTCATATCTCTGCAAAGCACAAATTTCCTTAATTTTCCAATAAAATTAAAAAAAAAAATGCATAGAAATCTGTATCATTGTAGTAATGGCAAAACTCAATCTTGTCTTACAAAATCCTATAAGATAATGTTAGCTTCATCAAACAACTGGATTAGAATAATTTACTACCTGGAACACAAAATTGAAATCACAATTATTTTGATAGAAAATGTAAAATTCAGCAACATCAAAATTGTATCTTAATTCTAAAAAGTTTTACCAGAAAAGCAAACGTTGGTAGGATTGACTTAGTATCCAATAAATTTTACATCGTAAGTGAAAATGTAAAATCATACAAGAGGATCCTTGCATCAAAATCACTGAAACTAGTGCCATGCTGGGTGCACGCAAGCTGGGAAAATATCTAATGCAAGTGGGTAACTGGTTAATCTAAAATTACATTTCACACATCATATTCGCATAGATAGGAAAAAAGAAAAGAACATTGTCATATTAGAAACCTGATTTGGTTCTATGATTGTATTATGATACTAGTTTATAAATTTGTTGCCTTTATACAAAAAGATGATCTCAGTGGCATGAGATATATATAATTTAGGCTCACAATGAATAACCATTTAGATCTTTCCCTAGCTTTGTAAACAAAGGTCCAACAAGAATAATTGCAAATTAACAAACTAGAAGTTGCAAGTCAGTGCATCAGCATTAGTCCACCACATGCTAATGGTTCACACCTTCTACTTCAAGATTCTTGACCATAAGTACCCCAACCTTTTGTGGCATACAATACGGTTGCAAGATAAGAAAGAATCTCATGATACAATTTTTTTAAGTAGAAAAATATATTCATGATACGCCTCCAACTTCGAAAACCTAGGGTGCAGTGGTGCACAAAATTAAATAGAATTAGTCAGTCACCAACTTGATAAAACTAGTAGCTTAGCTATCCTTTCAAGTTTTTGCTTATTCTTGAAAACTTCTGCTGTTGTCCATTGCAAGAGTGAAGCTATTATAGAACAAAAAGTGAGTACAACGAGAAAGAAACACTCATTTCCACATTATGCTTGTACAAATTGAGACAATTTTACGAACTTGTCAACTAACAGCAATATATAATTCCTTAAAGAAGACCGATGTAATCTAACTACAAAATCATCCATTTCTTGGTCTTATGGCCAGCTGCCTCTGCTTGCATGTCTCCTCGACAAACTAAATTAAAAGGTAGTGGTAGAAAAGCTAGGCATGTTGTCACGCAATAAGCCCATAAATACAAATATGGTTAACTATTCCAGCAACATGTTTTCAAAACTTTAGCCTCCAATAACCATCGTTTTAGCAGACTGGAGAAATAGATCTTGAAATAGAAAAATCAAATTCACAAAAAAGCAACAAAAAGTAATATATTTCTGAAGCAATTAAGAATGAAATAAATGAGCATTCACGAGGAAAACTCAATGAAATTTTTTTGTAGATATCTCCACATCCTTACTTAACATTCAATATTCTCCCTTTGAATGTTTTAAGATGAATAGGTCCTAACAGTTCTTCCCTTTTTTTCTTGAAAGTTTCTACAATAATTTTTTTTTTTTTTTTGGGTGCCGTTCTTTGTAGCAAAGGCACCCCTTCAAGCTTTCTGTGCCTTATGTTAATTGTTGTTGCTTTCTAGGAACTTCCTAACCAATTAATATATTCTAAAAATTTACCTAATATTTTACTTATAATATATTCTTTTAGGAATAGGCTTTTCTAGCACACAATGTTGAACAATTCATCATAAGCAGTTTGATCCATGACTAAACTCTCTCAGATTCACTAACATCTGATACAACACTTGTATTACACAAAGCTACTACTCTGCAAAATTTTCAAGTTAGTTCATTGAGGAACAAGTTATTATAATTAAAAATCTTCCTAGCTCAAAATCATCTACCTTTCCTTTTAATATCATCTCTTAAGCTATATTTGATAGCACTACTATGTACCAATGTAGTGCATGTTCCTGTCCTGTCAATTAAACACAGTACCTTGTCTTTAATTACACCTAAAATATCCATCTAATTCTCCAACTCTACTAGTAAAGTATCCTCATCCTAGCAGGGCAAAGCATTCCATCAAATGATCCACAGGTCCCATGGCATGTTCCAAAACTTTTAGCTGATATATTCAATACATCAAAGTTGCACCAATTGGCTCTTCTGCAAACACACAATTCTATCCCCTATCCTCTTCACATATACAACTTCCTTCAATCGATAATATTTAACACGCACGTCCTAAAGCATGGATGACCAGTAAACAAAAAACTTGCAACACTGGGGCATTCATTACAGTTGTTTATCAGTCTTTTTATTTCTGTCAGAAAATTGCAGCAATTTAAATTCTGTGGTGATATAAAACAAATGACAGAAAACGGCAACCATAAGCATATTAAGAAAGCAATTACAGTTACTTTAGCATGGATGTCATCTCAACAAAGTAATTTTCATTTCCCCATTTTTAAGATGTACGCATTTTGTAAGATCCCAGATAAAACTATCAGCTGCATCAATCACAAACAAAATGCCACATCAAACAGCTTATTTCATGCATCACTTTAAAGTCAACACTGACTTAATCCCCAAGATCAAACGATAATTTTACTCAAACCCCAGTTAAGCAGACTGCTTCTTTCCTCTACTTTCTCAGCAGCCAAACAGAATTCAGAATCTAAAAATGAAGAAGTAAAAAGAAAAAAGAAAAAGAGAGGGAAAGATCTCGACCTTGGGAAAAGTGGGCCTTGATTCAATCTGACTCTCTTTGCTCAAAATAACAATAAAGAGCAAAACAGCAATCCCACACAATGTCCACCACACCACGTGTGATATCCTCCTCCTCACTGGCCTACGAAAATCCTGACCCCTTCTTCTCATTTCAATTCCCTATTTCTGTTTGTTTCCAGGGAAAAATGCTTATAATATTTCCTGAGACAGTAAGGGATTCAGCAGTAGCAGAGATGATATGACAATCCTGTGGATCTGAAAGAGATTAGGGTTTCTATTTATAGGGGGAATTGGACTTCTCGGAGTTGAATTTGAATCCTTCAAGAGCTTAAGAGGATTACTGAGAAGTGAAGTGAAGCGAAGCGAAGCAAAGCAAAGTTTTTTTTTTTCTTTTTTGCTTTAGTTTTATTTTCTTTTTCCTTGACAAAGACAGGAATCAGTTATAGGATCTAGAACTTAAAAATGGCTGCGAATTTTTCAAATTATTATTATTATTATTAATTTCCACACAAAAAAAAAAAAAAATCTGCTACAAAATTTTAACAAGGAGTGGGCATTTTACGGCTGGGTTCGGTTCTGATAAAAAATTGAACTGAACCGAAATCAATTAGTACTCAGAAACTTGAAATCAAAAGAATTGAATTATAGAATTGAATCGAACCAATTTATTTCGGTTTGGTTCTATTCTAAATTTAGGTTCAATTCTGTATTTTTGGTTTAGACATTTTGGATATTACATGTAGCTACAGAAGTTTTTTCAGATTGATTTTATTATTAAGGCCTGAGCTACATATATATTTTTTAATTTATTTAGCACCACATATATTTTTTTTTAATTTGAACTCTGAAAAATCAGAAGCATACTTGCATGATTCAATTTTACAGTGCAAAAATTATCAAAAGAAAAATATCCTACATGACCCGACCACAAACTGTACAAACATAAAACAATTAAGTACTTTCAATTCTAAGAAAAAAAAATCAACTTTAACTTAAGATAATAACAGAAGTACGTGCACCATAAAGCCACAAACAGCTGCAAACATTAACATATGATTTGTGTAATTTTTTCCTAAATACACTAATAGCTCAGATCAGCTGAGATCACAACATAAATAGTAATAGTAGCAGTACAGCATCATAAATTACCTTGTTCACACAATTTAAAAAAAAAAATCTGCTACAAAATTTTAACCATAATCTGTTAAATTAAAATATTAATTACTATATTACACAGAGTTACAACAGCTTTTCCAGATTGATTTAACCATTAAGACCTAAGTTATATTTTTTTCCAATTCATCTCAGCACCATAATTTTTTTTCACCTCTAGGTCAGATTGATTCAATTCATTTGAACAATGTAACAGCACCATAATTTTTTTTTTCATTTGAACTCTGTAAAAGCAGAAGCTACTTGTATTTTGTATTATTCAATTTTAGTGCACCAAATTTACCAAAAGGAAAATATCCTCTATGACATGACCACAAATGCACAAATATAAAACAAATAAGTGCATAAACATAAAATAAATAAATAATCCCGATTCTAAAAAAATAGACAAAAATCAACTTTAACTTGAGATAATAACCGCAGTACAGCACCATAAATCCACTAACAACTGCAAAATTAACATATTGTTTGTGTAAATTTTCCCTAAATTCACTAATAGCTCAGATCAAATCAGATAATAAAAGCAGCATCATAAAAAGCATTGTCAATATAATTAAAAAATTATACGGTCAGGAATGTGAATTTTTTTCCTTATAGTTTCAATTTGCACGAACCGTTCGGTTTGTGCATTCGATTCGGTTTTGGAGCCTAACCAAACGCAAATAATTTGGTTCATAAAAATACAAATTATTTGATTTTTGCCTACTGAACGAACCAAACTAAATCGAGTAATTTCAGTTCGATTTGGTAAGAACCCAACCGAATGCCCACCCCGAAATTTATGTTTGTCAACGGTTGTAATCCACTCATGACAAAACTATGATTTCTGAAAATAGTTAATTATAATATTTCAAATAATTTAATCTACGAAATTGAGGCCATTTATTTATCTGTTCTGTTGAACTTGTTTTCATAATATAAATCTGATATTCGTATTACGTTTGTGATCAATGCACTTCAAAATTGAAATTTTTGGAGTGAAGGGAAGACTTTTACGAATATTTAAGTAATCAAGTAATAATCCCAAAAATAATTAATCTACAATTCAAGCTATTCAAAAATCTTTGCATCCGTTGTCGTAATAGATAATCAGATATTGTAATATAATTGCGACTCGCACAACAAAACTTCAAATTTGAAGTTTTTGGAGTTAAGGGAGGACAAGTAACCAAACAAAGATTTCATGTCCTTCAGAAACCGGCAACTTTGGCCTTGGATATGCGGATGCCACCTCCATAAACAATCAATGTAATGTTCAAAATTAAAATGTTGCACTAAAACTAAAACAACCATGAAATCAAATGAAACGAAATAAAGCATCCTCAACTCATCCCTTCCTAAACAACTACAATTAATTATCCAATTAATTATTATTATTATTATTATTATTATTATTATTATTATTATTATTATTATTATTATTATTATTATGTTTTATTTTATCTTAAAATATTTTGAAAAATGGACTACAAAATGAGAGGTAGCCTTCCGAAAAACTAACACATACTCTTTAGAAAGGCCTGTGGAAACTTCCTATGTTAAACAGAGTATGAATACAAGCACCTTCAGTGTTCAAAGGTATTTGAATGTATGACCCAGCAACAGCAGACCTAACGCGCCAACAAAATGGTGATGTATGCGAATCCGATACCTGCCCAAAAGTGCACTCCCTTGTAACTAGCTCTATATAATGTATTCATATCCAATAAGAAAAAAAAAAAAAAGCTTTGATGCAATTGGCTTAAGAGTACAATGTAATTTTCTTTAATTCTTAAACTAACTCTTTGAACTTACCATATTTATGTGGCATTCAAGCCCTTAACTTATTAATCAGTTCATCCATAGTTGATTGTTGCATCCTCACATACCAAAGTTTTTTGCCTTCACTAAGTAATGGTTCTCGGTTCAGTTCCATACAATTCTAGGCCTATAATTCAATCTTAGAAACTAAATCAGTTAGGGTTGCATTGATTGTTTGGCGGTATTTATATCACATTTTCTTCCATCTCCCATTTTCATATTAAGCAGTTTGTTTTACTAAATTTAATTTTAAAACTTTCTATGCAATTAGAGAGAAAAATAATCTTATAAATCTATTTTTATTTATGCGTCTTGAGCTTGATATAATCTTATGCAACATGAGATATATTTTCTTTGTACTTCTCACTAAATTTAATTTATATAATTTTCTTCTAGTGTTAAAAGAAATTGAATATGAATAAAAAAAATTTAGTTTAGGTTAACAACAATTAAATTTACTCTCGTCGATTCAAACATCAACTCTTTTGTTTTTAACTCAAATGATTTACAACTAAATTAAATAGTACCTACAATTTGATTATTAATATATTTACATAGTTGTGATATAGTTATGTATCTCATCTACATTAAATTATTAATATAGTTAATGAAGAAATTAATTTTATATCAGCACAAAAATTATATATATTATGTAAAATTTTCGTATAAAAATAATTTCATCTTGGTAGACAAATTAATGCCTTAATGAAAATATTATTTACCAAATTACAAAAATGAATTTTTAGATTTTGAATAGTCACAATAAATTTATCTGTGGAATGCAAAGAACTTGTTTGCATCCCTCACTTGTTTGTATCCCTCGAGGCTACAGTCACGACATTGCTCCACACCATTAGCAACTTAGGAAAGTTTCCTACCCAATTCATGCATCATCTAATGATCTTTTATAGATTGCAATGGATGGAGCTCTCCTCTGATAACTAGATTTTTTTTTTAATTTTCTGTTGTTCTTTATTTGTGAACATGTTAAGATTTTGAGGTTTTGATTTTTTATTTCTTGCTTATTATCCTACAGTAAGCTTTTCAATTAATGTAGAATTGCTGGTACAACTGATGAAAGGGCTATTGATATGAAGAGTTGCTTAGTCCATGGAAAAGAAATATAAACCATACTCTTTTTTTGAACTCTACTAAGGCCATTATGCTTACCCTAGTTAATGTTGGCACCCAAGATTCTATTAAAGGAAGGATATGTGTATATACCTTTTAATTTCCCACGTTACCTTTATTTCATTGATTTCTTTTTTCAATTAAGATTTCTTTGAATTGAACTACTTATTGTCTTTGTTTCTAATTATTTAGTCTTGAAATTGTACTGATCATTAAAATCGAAGTCCACTATTGTTTTGTTTTAGTCTCGTCTTGTGTTTAGACTTGTCTCCTGAATCATTAAGGTAACATTTTGCAGCTTTTTTCTTATAAAAGTTTCCATTTTAAAAATATTCAATTATTTGCATGTCTTTCTTTTGAATTGCAACTTCCATTTTTGATTGACTGATTGGCTTTTGGAGGTGAATCAAATTGTGATGTATGCATGTATTCCTGATAAAACAAGTTCTACCAAAAGCACTTATTTGAGTGCTATAATGAGATCATGATCCCAAAAATGTTATTTTTGTCTAATTCTTCCTTGAGTTATATGTTTTTTGAATATATTGTACAAGTTATAGTTTTAACATGTAATATTATTGGGTTGCTAGGCAACTCATATTATAGTTTGAAGAACTTAAGGTATTGGAATATTTCATTTCCCCATTTATTGAAAGAATACCTAGAAAACAAAAATTGAATTTTGATTTTTCTTGGTGTTAAAGAAGCACATATTGCACACAAGAGACTAGCACACTTAGCACGTGAGTCAAAGACCGATCAACAGTGTTAGTTAAAAGAATATGCCAGCTCAGCAAGTTTGTTAATCATGCCATTCATTCTGTTTAGTTCTTAAGCTTACCGTATTCTGTTTTCATTGTACGAAGCTTAGTATAAATATATTCATCTTTACTTTCTTAGGTTCCAAACAAGATTTATAGTTCTTTTAAGTTTTCATACATGGTATTAGAGCCAAAAACAGCTTCTAGAAATTCAACAGTAAAAAATGCAAATCAACTAACTCAAATCAAATTTTCTTTCAATACTTTGATCAAGTTAGATCGATCGAATTATCTGTTATGACGTTCGCAAGTCTTAGCCTTCATCAGAGGCAATCGATTGGAAAGTTTCATAAATGAATCAGAACCATCACATGAGGAAGAACTTTTTTAGTTGGAGATGATGGATCTACTCAAGAAATTAAAAATTCTGAGCACCAGAATTAGAGATCACAAGATCAGACTCTACTTGGATAGATGTTGTCATCAATTAGCGAAGGTACTCTATGCCTTATTATAAACTATGTGAGCTCTTTTGATGTTTGAAAAACCTTAGAAAGGAAATTTGGATTCAACTCAGATATGAATTGAATATACTTAGGAAGGAATTATTAAGTGTTGAAGATTATTATATCAAAATGAAATCCATAGCTGATAAACTTGCTAGTGCTGGAAGCTATATAATAGAAAAAGATCTTATGTTAACAAAACTTAATTGATTAGGACCAGGTTATTGTGATATAGTTACTTTTATAATTTTTTTTAAAATGTAACATGATGATGCATATGCATTATTGTTGACATATGAAACCAAATTAGAGCAAGAATAAGATGATAAGAATGTGTTTAATGGAAATTAAGCATAAGCTAATGCATATTATCCCAAGGCTTGCTATGCTTAACCAGAGGTAATATTAGAAGAGGGGGACACACTACTGTTGGTAACTTTGTTAATGTTGGTGGTAAAAGTCATGTTTCGATAAAGGGAACATTAATCATCAAAGAATGTTCAATAGTAATTTTAAAAGTAGATATGGCAGGGGACAAGCCTTTAGTGAAAATAGTCTCTATTCTTTCTAAGCACCCAGGAATCCATTTCTATTTACTAGAAGTGGATTTGCTAGAATGAATGGATCTTAAGAACCTTCTAGCAATATAAAAGAGTTAATCTGTCAAATTTGCTTTAAAACTGGTCATACTGCTGACATTTATTGGCATAGATTTATGCAAGATTATGTTCTTATTCAAGGGGTTTTGGTAAATGCAAAGAACCAAAATCAACCTATTTTGCTAACTTTGATGGTTTTGCTTTTTCACATCAAAGTTATAATGATTATGACAACTTCAGTTGCATGCCACCAAACTTTCATCCTGCCTTTAGAACCAATTATTACTTTGGAATTGATGCTTGTACTCCTAGAGTAGCTTGTATGGCTAACTTTGAAGGAGTTGTTGATGATGACATGTATTTGGACAGTAGAGCCGCCCACCATTTGACCAACAATATCGAGAATATGTATATCAAAGAGGAACAAGAAGGTGTTGTTCATCTCATTATTGAAAATAGTCAATGATTGCTTATTTCTCATGTTGGCCATGCTTTTCTGTCATTTACTTGTTCCTTCAATCTCTAGGAACTTAATAAGCATTTATAAACTCCCCTCTGATAACCCTCTCTTTGTTGAATTTTATGGAAACATTTGTTTTATAAAGGACATAAAGACGCAGGTTCTTTTATAGGGCCTTGTTGAGAAAGGTCTTTACAAGCTACTATCAAAATCCAATCATCTATCTTCATCACTTGCATCCCACCTATCTTAGTCTTAGTTGAATAAATCAATCTCTATACTGTCTTTTTCAAACATGTCCTCTGCTCTTCAAAACTACAATGCATTTGCTAAGGCTTATTATCATTCTGTTTTAAATAATTATAGTAAGAAACCTGATTAAATGACTTTCTTGCATAAAAGGTTTAATAATCCGAAATCAATAATAATTATGCAATTATTAAAGACTTGTAAACAACTTAAGGTCTTTCATAAAACTATCTTTTCTCATATGCACTCTAAATGAGAAACTTGTTAGTTAGGAAAGGCTTATAAACAAAATTTCTTTGCAACTGAAACCAAAGCTGCATAGGTGTTAAAATTGATACACACTGATCTTTGAGGACTGTTGGGTATAAATACTAATGCTATTGGTGTCAATGTGCAAGTGTACACAACAAGTAATAAAGTGATGAGTATTCAAGATTGTCTCCACAGAGATTGATGTTATCAGATTTGCTACAACAATCTTAAGAGTGCAGATTTTGTGCTAAATTAAAATAAAATAATTAGTGAAACTATTATACTAATTAAAATAAAAGCGCAATAAATAAAATGCAACAAAGTAAATTATCACATCAAACTTAAGGATAAAACCAATGAGAATATAGAGTAGTTGAATGAATAAACTCTCTTAATAGTATTGACTATTTTTCTAATGTTTGGCTCGATTGCTGTAGCATCTGCTACAGCACTGGGCAAAATCCTTATGTATCATCAACTGTCGCACGTTGGATATCTTATATCTATATGCAACCTAACAGTGATCAGTTGTTATACCAACATAAGATATAACATTACAGGTTTAGGTTCTATTTACCTTACAAGGTTAATCCCTATGTCTAGTTCATTATTAATTTTAGATTAAGCATGACCCTTTTGGGATAAATTAAACTCAATGTAGGAAACCCAATCTAAAACCAAGTATTGCTTTGATATGTTTCACTAAGATAGGCCCTTTTGCGGCTCTCTCCTAACTTGTATCATTAAATGGGTGATCAACTGAAATAATGAATAAAAATAAATGCTATCAAAGTAAAATGCTACAGCAAAAATGCAGCAACACATATTTTCAGTCAATAAATCGTTAAGATTGTTTATCGTTCAACTACAAATAAATTTAGTTCATGATTTGCAAAAGAAAAATAAATAATAAAGTTTCGGCCATGAAACACATCCCCATGAATAAATAGAAAACACGAAAACAAGAGAAAGATAAGAATGATTGAGCTCCCAATTGATCTCTACTATTTTTCCTCTTGTGCAGCCCTTAATCTCTCTCTTGAATCTTGTTTTTCTTTTGTTTCTTTGTGTTTTTCTCCTTGGGTGACGGCCCCCCTTATTCCTTATGATGTGTGCTTATTTTATAGCTGAAAATTAGGGTAAACGGAAGCTTAGGGCTTCCATAAGTCAGATTAGAAAACTGCAGATCGCAATTCTACAAGTATCCCGAGTGAAATTTTCTCTGTCGTTGTTCCAGGATTGCTACAACAATAGTTGCTACAGCAATGGTTGCTACAGCAATGGTTGTTATAGCAACGGCTATAATAACTGCACTGTCCCAGATTTGTTTCAATTCTTTTATAGCCATGTTCTTTCCTTATTTTTACAAGCCTATTGCATCAGCGTTCATTCCTTGAAATACTAGCTTCTGGACACCTACAATTATGCACACAATCTATGCACAAATTATTCTAAATCAAACAAAATTTATTAAGACTAAACTAAAATAATTGTTTATGCAAAATGTAACAGAAATGCAATAGAACCACATAAATCTCTCTCTAAGTAGTATTGATTTAAGTTTAAAAGTGTCATGATAACTCTTATTTCATAGAGTTATCAGGGCCCCTCACCTAACATATTTAGAAATGGATACAAATACTATATCAGTTTTGTTGATTATTACAACATATACATTTGGATTTAACCTCTCAAACTCAAATTAAAAACCTTTGAAGTCTTTAACTTGTTTAAGTTTCAAGTAAAAAATCAATTCAGCAAAACACATAAAATATTACAATCTGACTGGAGGGAGGATATAGAGCGTTCACTGACTTTTTAAATCAAGATGGGATAATTTTTAGACATTCATGCATGTACATTTATCATCAAAATGATTTAGTGGAAAGAAAACAAAGGCATATCATAGAGCTAGGATTGACATTATTGAAATACTAACTAGGCAACCTAAGAGGGGGTGAATTGAGATTTTAAAAATTTAAACAACTAAAAATTAATGCAATTTAAACTAAGCAACCAAAATCGAAATAAATAAATTAATGGGCAATGAAAAATAAAAGATAAGGTAAGAGAGAGCAAACACGAGATTTTTACGTGGTTTGGCTAACCGTGCCTACGTCTACGCCTCCACGCTCACTGGACTTAAGGATTTTACTAAACAAGCCTTCAAGACTTCAACAACTCTTACAATTGACTTCTAAGATGTCAATAAACCTTTACAATACGAGATTATCCTTAATTTCTTAACGCAAGTATATCCCAACACTTACAATCACTCAAAAATCAAGATTACAAGTGAATTTTCTTCTCACGCAATGTGTTTGATTTAAAATGAAGCTCACTGTGTTAATGAATGAAACAAAAACAAGTTTAAAGCTTCAATAATTGTATACTCAATAGTAAGGTCAATGATAACTCTTGGATGTCTTTTGATTTGAATTTGATTGAGTTATTTTATAGTTAGAGATGAAAATTAGTCGTTATTGACTTTTTGCATGCAATCGAATTGTCGTTCAACTTTTATCGGATCGTTGTTTTGACTTGAGCAACTGACCGTTGTGCTATAATTTCAAATTGTCGGATCACCATTTTCCAGATGTTAGTGTCCAAAAGCTAATCTTTAATTCTATTCTCTGTCGGTTCGCCGTTATCTTATAAACGGTTAGCCTTTTTTACAGTGAAACTATTTTCCAAAATTATAGTTTTGCCTAAAAATTTATATAATTATACTATGACCCAAAGCTTCATAAAACTTTACAAATAAGTCAATTTCCACCGTTTTGAGACAATACTACTTGATTTCAAAGTTCTCAAAACCTTTTCAATTAGACAATGGACTTAAAAAACAACCAATTTCATGAAAATCACTTTTCCTTTAAGTATAAAACTTTTATATTATCAAAATAATGATTTATTTAAAATGCATGAAAAATAATTTGAGCTTTTAAAAACTTAATCATTATTGATCTTATTTGTTATAATTAAAATCATTATTATAGACACATACATGTTAACAATTATTAGCTCAAGCTAATCTTCATTTCAAGTCTAGTAGCAAATATCATATAAATAGGCTCCCAACCCTTGTACTAAAACTTATTTTTTCCTATGAAAAGTTGTTCAAGCATAAACCAGATTATAACTTCTGTAAGTGCTTTGGTTGTCTGTGTTATCTACACTTGGGAGACTTTAAGAAACACAAATTTGATTTCCATACAAGCAAGTGCGACTTTATTAGATATAACCCTTCTCATAAAGGTTACAAATGTCTAATGAGTTCAGGTCAAGTACGCATTGTTAGACATGTTGTTTTCTATGAAATTATATTTCTATACTCAATAAATAATATCTTTTCTTCTTCTGAAAACATCTCAACACTTGAAATTCAAGTGTCAAATTTCTCTCAATAACAAGTCTATCCTCTTTCAATATTATCCTACTTAATAGCTGCTTTGAAGACAATTGCTCAGTAGGTCAGTAAGACATGAATAGATACCTTCATTATCTACACATACAGATACTTTGCATCAACAAGAGTAGCTTAATCACTCAGTGTTAGAATCATCATCATTCCACATACATTCTCAATATCTAGAACTTACTCAGCCGTAACTTGAATTATAAATAGCCATCCAACAATAACATATAGCATAACTCAAATAGAAACCTTACTCTACAAACTTTTCATAGAATGATTATTAGATCAAAGTTTGGAACTTCAAACCAAATTTATATATAGCCACCTTAACCAACAAAGAACCAGATACAGTCTAAGAAGCTTTTAATGATCAGAACTGGAATCAAGACATGAGAGATGAGTATGAAGCTTTAATAAGAAATGGAACTTGGTGAGTATGAAGCTTTAATAAAAAATGAAGCTTGGTCATTAGTACCACCTCCAGCTAAGAGGGCACTCCGAGGTTTCTTTATTGGATAACCCATATTTTATGATTACTAGAGGAGGATTATTCCTAAATTTGGATTCAGTAGACCTGTTACATTAGTGATAGAGAGATGCAGACTTTTAAGTGGATTATAGATTTTTTTGGTGTTTAAAGGAGTCTCTGATTGTGCTAGTTTAGGTATGTTTTCCTTATTTACCTATCCAATTTATTCATTGTAAATCAGCTTTGTTTTCAATTACTTTTGCTATTGGCAAAGCTTTACAAGTTGATTATACTACGGCTTTGGTTAATAGACGATCGGTTGCTAGAGTGCTTATTAAGTATGATGTTTCACCACCATTGTTGTTGCATATTTGGATTAGTAAATGACATTCTGGTTTTTAGTAAGATGTTATTTTCGAGCGGATCCCTTCTTATTGTGCATCGTGAAAGCATCTTGGGAATTCTACTAATGCATGATATGTTACTATTCTTGGGCTTTGTAAAACCTAATAGCTTGTTAGTGAGTCTTAGGGTACCGTGCTTCCAGATAAGGGCAAATTACTAGTTTCTGATATTGTTGTTCTGCCTCAGGTGTCTCTTGCTACACAATATATTGTCATCACCGATAATCGGCGTCAGAGTCCTAGTCAGCCTCCAATGGATCAGGGTAGAGTTAGGGATTTACTTTAAATTCTTTTACAAAGACTTGGCCGTCAAGGCCTATGACTCCTGGTGGGACTTTCTTCGCTCATAGTGCACATTTTTCTGTTGGTAAGCACTTAGAGACTATTGGCTTCAGTTGTTGATGGTATTGTTTGCTTTATATGTCTTGGGTTTATCTCGCTCGGATAGAGATGCTATTTTCTATGTGGATTCTGGTTCTGAAGATGAGGGTCAATTTTTTATTAACCCTAATGAGGCTTATATCCTCTTGGTCTCGAATGTAATGATTGATAGCTTTGATGGTGTACGGGTTGATGATTCATCTCAGGATTTTTGTTTAACTACGGGTCAAAAGTACAGTAACACTTGGTAGTGGATGCAGACTAGTGCTTTTACCCTCTATGATTAATTCTCTCATTTGGAACCTCATGGGGACTGATAAGCCCCTGTGGTTCGCAGATTGTGGAAATTAATTCAGTTACGTAGGTTATTCAGTTGCATAAGTTATCTTTGACATGTATTTTAGAGCCTTTTGTTATAGCTGATCGGTTGGAGGTTATTCAGACCTTGGGATGGACCATACTTTGTCTTCTCAGTATGGGAAGATTTGGGTGTTTTAGTGTGTGCTAGTATTGGTGGAGTTACTTTAGGATATATGTTAGGTTAGTCATTGTTAGGTTTTATGGGATGCTTTTGTGGCGTTTACTGATAGTCATGATTGCCCATGGATTGTAGAGAGGGGATTTTAATGTCCTGAAGTCTATTTCTGGTGGGCATGCCCAACCTCAGGGGGCTATTAATGCTATTAATTTAGCTTTATCAGACTGTAGTTTAAAGGATCCTGGATTTGTTGATAGTTTGTTCACTTGGACTAATGGGCACACTTAGAGGCATCTTGATAGAGCGGTCAGTAATGTCCATTGGTATGTTTTTTTCTCCATTTTTTGGGTTACACATCTAAATCATGTCGTTTTAGACCATTCTCCTTTGTTATTATCTTATGACAGGAATACGACTAGAGGGTCAACTATGTTTAAGTTTTTACATGCATGGCTTAATCATCCTGGCTTTATTGATATTGTGTGGCAATCTAGGGCTGCTCTGTTTCTGGCTATGAAATAAGAGTGTTTCAGCAAACGTTTGTACAGTTGAAGCTCTACTTGAATAAGGAAGTGTTTGACAATGTCTTTCACCTGGTTAAGGAGGCTGAAGAGGATGTTATTTAGAAGGAGAGGTAGTATGATCTTTCCAGTTCTGTAGTTTTCTCTTAGGGTAGGGCTTAGCTGCAACACAAGTTTGTAAGGAGATTTTTTTTTAATACAACAATCCAGTGTTCATTGGGTTTAGGAAGGAGATGTCAATACTTCGTTTTTTTCATTTGATGATTCAGAAGAAATACAGTTGTTCCATGTCTAAAAAATTTATAATGCTTATTTTAATTAGATCTCTAAGCCATCTGTCGTTACTACTTCCATGGTTGATTTCTTTTAGGGGTTATTGATGGGTGGTGCTAGTCAATTTTTAACAGTCTGAGATCTGTAGATTTGTAGAGGGAACCAGATCTGGATGAGATTTGGTAGATGGATTTCTCTATTGACCCTAATAGTTCTCTAGGGTCAAATAAGTTTTGGAGTCAGTTTTATCTATTTTTTTGGGTTGTTATTTGCAGTGATTTACTAGATGCAGTCCTTGATTATTTCAGAGGTTCAACTATGCCCAGGTGTTTTCAGAGCACTTTGTTGGTTTTGTTTTTTCATAAGAAGACATCTCCAGTTTCTTGGGTAGATTTTCTGCCAATTAGTCTTTGTAATGGAAATAACAAGATTTTCACCAAATTGCTTGTATTACGATTGGCTCTTTTACTACCTCGTATTATTTCTCGTTCTAAGAGTAGGTTTGTTCCTAGTAGGGTAACTCATGGTAATATGCTTTTGGTTCAGGAGCTGGTCTATGATCTTAACCGTCATACTCGGGGGAATAATGTGGTGCTGAAGCTATACACGACTAAGGCTTATAATCGGATAGCTTGGTCTTATATTATTCAAATGTTGCAGAGTTTTGGGTTTTCGGAACAGTGGGTCTCATTCCAGTGAGCCATATTTTGTTCTTTGGTTTTTGGTGTTAGTGAACATGCCCACCCATGAGTTTTTTTAAGTGTCAAAGTGGTCTTTGGCAAGACAATCTTCTTTCTCGTGTTTATTTATCATTATTACTGAGTTGTTATCTTAGGGCTTGGACTGCATGTACTCTTGGTTTCCTTTTACACGATTTGCACTACTACGCTCGTTCTTGTCTCTTATTTAAGCTTTGCGTATGATATTGTTATTTTTACAAATAAGAGTCAGCTAAGCCTTACATGACTTTTGGATTTTCTACATCATTATGAGGCGATTTTGGAGTAGCTGATTAGTCAGGCCAAGAACAATTTATATATTGGAAGCTTAGCTTCTACTTTATGCCAGACTATTAAACACTATGTTAATGGTTTTTAGCAACATCAACTTCTATTTCATTTATCTTGGGTGCCCAGTCTTTATGGGGTACCTTAAGATTGTTTATTTTAATGAGATGGTTGGGAAGGTTAGGGATATGATCTCGAGTTGAGCCAACAGATTGCTTTATTTTGATGGGAATTTGATGCTTATCCGCCATGTACTTTCTATGTTGTTGTATTTGTTTCATGTTGTTAAACCATCTGCAGTAGTTGTGTATCATTTAGAGAGATTATTTCCTCGATTCTTAAGGGGTGACTCTAAGATTAGGAGGGTCACAATCCAAATCTAACAGAATAATATGCCCACCAGCACTGTGTTGGCCAATTGAGGTTTTTGGATGGACATCAGCAAAAGGGAATTGTGCAGTGACATTATCAGTAGAGAAAGAGATGGCCGAGTGATGGAGAGGGTTTAAACTGGTAGGAACGTACACAGGTAGAGGGAAATGAGTGGGGCTTGCATGGCTTGCATGGAGGTTGGTAACACCTCGTGAGACATGTGTGTGAGTAGGGCTTTGCGGAATTGTATTATCTTTAGTATGGGTTATCTCATCCAGTCCAGTAGATGTACCTATGCGTCCCGGATCCGTTGGATTAGCTGATTGGTGAACATTCTTCTTTCTAAAGGGTTTATTTTTTGACGACCAAGTAGGGCTAGACTGAAAAGTATTGTTATCTCTATAGGTCCGTTCCATATGGGCGTCCTGTTTTTCCTCGTGGTTGGATTCCTTGTCTCTGAGATTAGCTAAGATATTGAAACGTGATTCCTTTCCATACTTCCCTCGAAAAACTTGCTCAGTTGCCTGATTGGAATTGCTTTCCTTCTCCACTCTTGGCTTTCCTTTGCGAGCCACTACCATCCATGGCCCGAATTTTGGCTCTTTTCGGCTGTCATTTTCGGCCTTGCTCATCCACTGCTGCTCCTCTGGATCACCTGGGATAATCACTTCGTCCTCAGCCGGACTATTACTCTCCCTATCTGTACAGCCGCCCTTATAATGTCCGTACTTCCCACAGTGAAAACAAATAACTGGAAGCTTCTCATATTCAACTCTCTGTACTTTACCATCCAGATGAAACTATGAAATCAGAGGGCTCTTAAGGTCTATTTCCACTGCAATTCGAGCTAATTTACCCCTCTGTGCAGATTATGTATTATAATCTATGCGGATAACCGATCCAATGATTTGCCCAAGCCGTCGGAGTATTTTCTTGTGATAATAATGCAGAGCCATGCTCGGGAGACGAATCCAAGCCACCACTTTATCTATCTCCCCTTTTGAACTATCAAAGTGGGGTGACCATGGTTGCACAGTCAGATAATGTCCCATAATAGTCCAAGGTCCAGAGGTTAAAGCATAATCCGCATCTCCTGCATTCTTGAATCGGACCAAATAAAAATCATTTTCTAGATCAATGATGTTAAATTCCGGCGTCAAATTCCACAGCGATTCCAATCTGTTACACAAAGCCCTATATCATATGCGGCGTCCCAACAATTTCACCACAACTGTATTCTGCCAAGGCTTGATCAACTGCTCATGAACTTTCGGTGAAAAAGTTATAGAGGGCATAGATTCAGTATTCATAACAAACACATCCTCCGGATTTAAATCTAAATCTTCATCGCTGCCAAACAACTCTTCCTTTTTGTCCTTTTGTGACTTCATCAATTGATCTCGAAAGGAGAGGCGCTCAGAAGTATTACCAACATCACTTTGAGCCCTAAACTTTGCCTTCTTGGTGGAACGATCATCAGCCATGGGGTGGGGGGGAGGGGTTTCCATCTGGCTATTCTTACTATGATACACTATCTTCACTTGACGGACTTTTAATGTAATAGATTTGTGTAAATGATCTCTAATATGAATTAGCTTTTGTACTAATATGTAAAAACCATGAAGATTTACTTAAATGTATACATAAACTCCTTTGATTTCAGAAATGGTAACACAATCTTTTTTTCTTTTTCTTTTTCTTTTTTTAGATATACCCTTTTTTGGACAATTTTGTCCTTGATTATAGTGACACAATTAAATTGCATCTAGCATAATTGTGTGACCATTTCTGAGATCATGAGGAACCATGTGTACATTTGAAACTTTCAAGGGTTGATGCGAATCCCAAAATGAAACTTTCAATCCCACACTTAAATTTGTAGTTTCAACTTCCCAAGAAAGTTCTAGACAGATTTAAGACAAACAAAACCTTGACCCAATGCTTAAGAAAACATGAACCAAAGGTATAGAGAATGGTATTGACGCCACACTCAAGAAATAGATGAGAAGGTGAGTGATAAGTCTAAATTCGGAATGCCACAAGAATGCAAATTCTTGATAAGTTCACTAGTTCTCAAAGAACCAAAGAAAGAATAATCTTTCAAATTCAAATAACATTAATCTCCAATATCCTTACATAGCAAGGTTGCTGAATTTAAATAGGCTAAAAGAAACCCAAGATCCTAAAAATACAAATGGAAACATTGGAACAACCCTCCAAGTAGGTTTGTCAAAGGATGTTTCAAAAGTCTTCACCAACCCACCATAATTAATGTCATCTTGGACAAACTTAATGCTAGCCTACTATAATTAATGCTATCATTGACAAACTTAATGTTAGCCCACCATCATTGATGGTAGACTTACCTTACACATTGACAAGCTTGAAACAAAACAAACAAATAAGTTGAAAAACAAAAGAGTCGTTGAAAATCCCAAGTCTGAATAAGCTGCAAAGAATTGGTCATAACTCCTTCTAGAGAACTCCAAATCTAGCGCTGTAAAATTTATTGGAAAGCTAACTTAATTATCTTTCCAACGGTATGTAGCTTGCACGTTAATTCTAGCTTAATCAATACAGTTTTTATTCCGAATTTGACCTTTCTGCATTTGATACAACTTGTGTATTTGGCTGCCCAATAACTTGAATAATGCCCACAATGCCTTGTCTTCTCTTCAAGCCCAATTCATGACGTCTTGCATCTTGAATTGCATTTTCAATCCATATTTTCTCAATTAATCCATTTAAAGCAGCTTGCATCTGTTTGGCTCTTGCTCTTGTAATTGGGCCTCCATGAATGTGCAAAGGATCACTTGAAGTTTTAATGGTCCCTTGATGGTTTTCATCAGGGGTCTTGATGGTTTTTCCCTAGAAATTTGTTTCAAAAAATAATTAAAAATAATAATTCGGAGAAGGAATTTATTATAACTCTTCAAGTTACCATTAATTACAAATGAACCCCAACTCGATCCATTTACCATATATGTTTACACACTTGGAGAAAGAAATTGTAAATAATTTTTTTCTTTTATTGTCATTAACAGTGTATAACCAATCTGATAAAGTGATCTGCTGGTGTGTTAGGTATTTGGAGCCTTATGGTATTTTTTTGCCATTGCAAGACTGACTACATGCTGGAATAAATTCTGCGTGAGTCATAATGGATGTGAACATAGTTCTTTTTACTGTCACGACAATTTAGGAGACTACAAGTTCCTTAACGACTTTTGCTCTCTAAGGACAGGAAATACAATGATCTTTAATTTTGGAATCTTCCAGGATGCTCTTCAGTCAGGTATCGTGGAGGTGATGGATTTTCCACAAAAGTTCTTTCATTCTTTCCAATGGGGCCTGCAAAACCTTAGGTATATAATAATTAAGCCAAAAACTTTTCTTTTGTTAGTGTGTTACGTTGGTGATTATCTAACTTGTATATATAAGATCAATCACATGCAAATATTGCATTATTGTTGTTTCTCAACATGATATATCAAAGTAATAAATTGAATTTGATTATTATTATTATTATTATTTTCTGTGTAGTGGTTTTGGTCAGAACCTACAAACAAGTAGCTATGTTTGGGAAAACATCTTTGTTGTTTTTATTACCATCTCAGGCTTGGTGTTGTTCCTCTTTCTCATTGGAAACATCCAGGTTGGTCTAATATATAGTGCAATATATTCTTTCTTAGCAACCAATATACATTATGAATTATATGTTTAAGATGAATATTAATTGCTTCCGATGAGACAAATATATTTGCAGTCGAAAACAATGAGATCAGAGGAGATGAGACTGAAGTTACGAGAAATAGAGCAATGGATGCCTTACCAAAAGCTCTCTAAGGATCTCCAATAGCAAGTAAAGAAACACCAAGGATATGTATGGCGAGAAACCAGAGGTGTTGATGTAGAAAATTTTCTGAATACTCTCCCCAAGAACCTCAAAAGGAACATAAATCGTGAACTCTTCTCACATGTGCTTCAGAAAGTGAGTTTTTTTTATCTTAATATTAAGGGAAACAAAAATGATACTTGCCCCAACTTAAGCCCCGAATGAAATCCAGGAACAAAACGCACCGTTTAACTAATCCCAAAACGCACCGTTTGGCATCAAATCCCTTGACCTTTCATAGCCATCGAACGCACCGTTTGGCTTTGGCATCAAATGGGTAATTTTTAAAAACCTCCCCTGAGGTTTGGGCTTGTTGCAAGTAGATGGCGAGAATCTATTTATTTGTAAAACACCCCTACCGTCAGGTAATTTTAACATTGACCGTTAGTTGACTGTACAAAGACAATATTGCCCTTAACAACAGTTTGTAGATTGACATAACTAAAAAAAAAATTAAAATTGTTGGCGCGAAAAGCACAATCCCTATTTTTTGATAATTTTATCCTTGTCAATTCTAAATATTTACAATATCATAGGTAAAAATTATAACTATTTCATTTTCAAGTTTTTAATTTTATCTTTCTTGTAGGAGCTTTAAAAAAATATCAATAATTTAAAGATAATTTTTTAATTTTTTTTGTAGAAACTTTAAAAAAATATTAATAATTTAAAGAGGGTAAAATAACCAATAATTTTTGTTTTTTTTTAGTTAATTCCATCTACAAACTGTTGTTAAGGGTAATATTGTCTTTACATAGTCAACTAACGGTCAATGTTAAAAGTAACTAACGGTAGGGGGTTTTTTACAAATAAACAGATTCTCGCCATCTACTTGCAACAAGCTCAAACCTCAGGGGAGGTTTTTAAAAATTACCCGGCATCAAATCCCTTGAGCTTCTTTCCGTCCTTCTTTTCCTTCTTTTCCTTCTTCTTTCCTTATTCCCTTTCACAGCCACCATCGAAAGCACCGTTTGCCCAGCCATGGCCACAACTTTCTTGAACTTCTTTCCTTCTTCTTCTTCTTCTCTAATTATAGGCTACTATTTGATGTGGCTAGCTGTAGCTATCAGAAGTTCAAGAAATCTGTGGGAAGAAATGGCAAATAAGGGCTTAATTTCTTCTTTCATCTATTAGACTATTACAAGCAAGGTGAATTATTGCTTAATTTCTTCTTCTATTATTAATACGAGCAAGGTGAATATATTTTATTCTCTCTTCTATATGAATTTGGCAAGAATTTCAATCCCTATTATTTAATTGAATTGGAATTTAGGTAATTAATTAACAGTTTTTCGGCTATGTACATTGACATTCTTTATCTGTATAATTGTTGGTTAATTAATCCGAAAGCTATAGTTTGTTAACGACTATTGTTAAAGAAGACAGTACCAATAAGGCTTGTTCCAAATTGCCGAAGATGACAACACCTTACCTTACTCAAATATTCTGTCAAGAAATCTTCATAGCCACTATAAACCCGAAGTTCAAATGTTGAAACTCATTTTTATTTAATCTTTTGTTTTTATCTAAACCAAATCCTATCGCCTAGAAGGAAGATAACAGTTTAGGTGTCCTGCAGTTGAGTTTTTTCGTTGGGGTTCTGTGGTGAAACAAAGATTCAAAAGAGAAAGCCAGTCGAAGAAAATTCAAAGTGATGTAACGCAAATCACAAAACGGGATCGTTTTATTTGATTGGGAGGAAAAAAAAATTCACAAAACGACGTCGTTTCTATTAATTTTCGGAGCTTGACCTGGGGTAAATATCAGCGCTCTAAGGAAAAAAAACAAACACACTCCCCAACGTTTAGATAAAGGGACAAAAACTTTCTTAATGTTTCAAAAAAGATATTTACACCCCAATTTATTATAATTTTACCATTTTACCCTTATAACATATAAAAAAATTATTAGATTATCCAATTTGTCTATATATTGTTAATAAAATTATAAATAGACAAATTGGATATTATAAAAGAAAATTATAAATATACTCTCATTGCCCAATTCCTCTATTTAAATTTTTATGAATAACCAATTTTCAAAAAAGATATTTATACACCTAAAAAAATTGTAAATAAAAATTAGTTATTAATAACCAATTTTATTTAAACTTTAAACTTGTATATTTAACAATTCTCCACATGTCAATCATTTAAACTTGTACATTTATAACCAATTTTCTATGTTATTTATAATGGTATTAATAACCAATTTTATTTTTAAAATTATAATTTATTTACAATTGTTTTTAAGTGTGTAGATGTCTTTTTTGAAAATTGGTTATTAATAAAAATTTAAATAGAGGAATGAGGTAATGAGGGTATATTTATAATTTTATTAACAACATATAGACAAATTGGATAATTTAATAATTTTTGTATATGTTGGAAGGATATAATGATAAAATTATAATAAATTGGGGTGTAAATATTTTTTTAAATATTAGGGGGTTTTTTCCCCAATATTAATGTTTTTGTTCTCACCGTACTAATTATGCTTTTTGTATCTCATTTTCTTGGATGTGCTTATTAAGGTGCCAATGTTTAATGACTGGAATGAACAAATTCTGAGTGAAATGTGCGACCGCCTAAAACAAGTGTTGTATACAGCTGAAAGCTACATTCAACGGGAAGGTGACCCAGTTTCTGAGATGTTCTTCATCACACGAGGACAACTATTGAGCATGAAGACTACCAATCGTAAAAGAACAGGAGTCTATCTTACGGTTGGGGACTTTTTCGGAGAAGAACTTTTCATGTGGGCTCTAGAAACTCAATCTTCTTCTGAGAACCTTCCCATTTCGACTAGGATTGTTAGAACCCTTACGAAAGTTGAAGGCTTGGCTCTAATGGTAGATGACTTGAAGTTTGCTGCTTCTCGATTCAGGCAAATGAACGGAGAGCAGCTCCAACACATTTTCAGGTTTTATGCGTCAGAGTGGAGGACTTGGGCAGCTGGTTTCATACAAGCAGCTTGGCGCCGCTATATAAAGAGAAAGCTTAAAGAATCCATGCGTGGAGACATAAACAGGTTGCCCGATTCATCGCCCAGTTTAGGAGCCACCATTTATGCGTCACGATTCGCTGCCACAACGCTTCGTGCTACACGGTGTTGTGCAAATTTTAATGTACTCGCAAGCGTACGAATTTATTGTAGTGTAGATCAATGGTGACGAGTGTCGATCCCACGAGAAGGTGGATTTTAATTGTGTATAGAATTAATTTTGTAAATGAGTTGTTGGATTTATGGTGGAAATGATTTGAAATATACTAAAACTTAAATTAAAATGGTGAGAATAAAATTTAAAATTGGAATTGAAATAGCGAGAATAAATTGGAGAGAATTCTATTGAAATGACGTACTTGGGTATCTGGATCCGTATCAACATGTATCATGGGCTAAATAATCCGTATTAATACCAATTAAATCATGAGGGGGGAATCCACACCTCATGAACCATGCTCTAATCAATATGGTGCTAAGGACTTATCGTGCCAAAT